>OY735201.1:16333355-16605855 GCA_963457665.1 Thysanoteuthis rhombus
ATGTTGGTGTAGATAGTTACAAATATACATGTATATCTAAGTCCTCATATCATAAAATACACATAGATAAAATACCCCATCCAACTTATCCCAAATCAGCCTAATGACATATTTTCCTTTGTTTCTGTTGATTTGAGATTCAAATTTCTTTGACCCAGCAACACACATTTTCACCATATCAACATTTCCACATACATTCCTATCACATCTGGCACAGATAAAAAGATAAACAACCGTTTCGAAAATATATAACTTTACCTATCCACAATTCAAATTTTACTAAAAAATGGATGTTTCTTATTTTCTCCCTTCAACACAACAAAAATGATTTTCTATGTGAGCTTTTTACCACGCAGGCTTCTTTCATATTTTTTATTTGACTGGGTAATTTGTATATGGGCTCCTTTCATATAAGCATCTTTCTGGCCTCCCCATTATCCATACCAATAATTAATCATTATATATATATATATATATATATATATATATATATATATATATATATATATATATATATGTATATATACTATTGTGTCATCCACAGATAGCTGTTTCGTTGCGTTACAACTCTTCAGTGTGGCTATAGACTTTCCATTATCTCATCCAGTACCACGAGGCAGGATTGAAACCTTCGTTTTAGACCCGGAGGCCGATATCCTACTTCAGAGCTACGGATGGTTAGTAAGGCTGAACTTAAGCGATAAATATTTATTTACAAATAAATTTCCCATCCACCAGAGTGCTCTATTCCTATGGAAGATCAGTGCATAAGCTTACAGTGGATGAGTTACCTCACTTAAAGAGTGCTCAACCCTGGATTGAGGAGCATTGATATATATATGTTGATATATATATGTAGATAGATAGAGAGGGAGAGAGAGAGAGAGAGAGATACCATCATAAAAAATCTGATTTTATAATTAAAAAAAATTCCTTCATAGATATAGAATAACTACAGGAATATACAAATATACTTTTTGAAAAATCCAGTGGCATTCATTTCTAAGTATAACTAATGAAAAATAATTAAATATTTAAATACTTTACAAACATTGATCCCAATTTCAGATTTTCCTCTGTGAATTTTCAAACAAAAGATGTACATTTCTGACATATTTCTTAATATTTTCATCCAGTTTTTGTAAAACAATTAATGGAAGATGCACTCTCCTTTCTGACGAAGAAATTTAGGGTTTTAAATGTAAGATAAACTGTTCAAAGAACTGATGTTAAATACAATTACTTGCTAACTGTAGAGAAATTTTCAGGGATATAGGTACAAAGCACAATTAATTTTTCTTCAGTATCTAGATAAAGAAATTAAATATATAATAATCCCAAGTGATCATAATTAACTTTGAAAACAAACAGTCACTACATCCATTGTCTGATTAAACAGATAGAAAAAAAGAACTTGGATCACCCACTTGAAATCCTGAATTTGCACCTGGGATATTTATCCATGTTTTTTCATGAACAATAAATTTAATTAAGAAATATCAACTGATCAGATTGGAAAGAAAAATGCATTGAAAGTTGAATAACAGTTGAGTTTAAAATAGTTTTTAAAATTCATTTTTCGAATATTCAGATTATTTTCAATCAATCTCCAAAAAAGATTAAAAAAAATGATTATGACCAAGAAAATAGTTTTTTTAATTACACAATTTAGGTTAGTTTAGAAAATACAATTTCTATTTTTATAATAGAATAACTATTTTATCAGGTGACTGGAAAAAATGTCATAATGTACACTAGTGTAGGCTTGGAAGAAGTCATAATTTTGGTGTCTGACTAAGAAAAAAGACAGGAAACTTTAAAAAAAAAAAGTACTATTTCAATTTGTATTAATAGAATAAGAAACACTTTTTATAAAATAAATACTGATTACAAGTAATATTTTGATAAAGGGAATATTATTTATTCTATTACCAAAAAATGAATAAATTGAAATACTACTCATTTTATTTGAAAGAATTTGTACGACTTTCCCCTTGTCAAAAGTATTACTTTTTTCCTATAACCTTTAAACAATTTAGTGTTTTTTGTTCTTGCCATTGTTTTCTTTCTTTATTTATTTCCTTAACCCCTCCCCTCCAATTCTAAGAAATATAGATTTTTTTTCAGTAAGCGAGGAGTGGCTCTTAGCTTGTCCCAGTGAAGCCTGCTGATAAAACTATCATCAACAACTCTCCACCGCTGCTGCCGTCTTGAATTGCTTCTTCAGCTCTTGTATATTGAATTGGTACAGCTGCCAGCAGCCATAGTTCGCTTGGTCGACCAAGTCAGCTTTTCGAGGCAGCCGTCGTCGAAGCTGGTACGTTGTTTGTCAATAGCAAACATAATAATGACAACGTTAATCTATATTATATATACATATTTGAACAATGTCTTGAATTGTTTCTTATTTCATGCCCCTCGACCTTCGTTTTTAAAAATATATTAATAGGCTAGTAGTCTTGTCTATCTTTCTTTCTCTCTCCCCTATGGCGGCCATATCATCTCTCTTTACGGCTTTCTAGAATTGTCCATTTTAAATTGAAAAAAAAAAAATAATCACACTTTACTCCTGTGCAAGATACGTTCATCCTCTGGCCGTGAACTGCTGCACTTTTATTCGTTTTGTGAATTTGCTGTTGTACAGTGCCACGGCCAGCCACCATTTGAGCGAGACCAGGTCAGAATTAACTTACGTATTTATTTGCAACGTTGTGTATTGTTTGTACGCCATTTTTGTAAAAAGCTCAAACACATTGATCATAAAATCGTAACATTTGCCGCCTGAAGATAAAAGCTGTATTTTGGTAATCTGATCATAATTTTTTTCTTGTAGACTTATCGAAAAGAAAGATATCGTTTTTGTCAATTTTCGTTTAAATAGAAAGAACTTATTCGCCATGTTGAATTCAACTCCTAAAAATGTTCTTTCTATGCTGAACGACGATTTTGATTTTTAGCGTATCGAAAATGAGTTTGAGATATTTGCACGGTTTTTTAGTCCTTTTATTTTGTTGGTCGTACATTTTGATATTTCAAGAGTTATTTATTTTTGCATTCTATTCGATGAATAAAGGGTTTGAATTTACAGTCCGCAACGACTACTACAATTACAGCAATCGTGACTGCTGAAACTAGTTAGCCACGGGAGATAACTCGAATATTAAAAGTTGAAATGGAACTATTTGATTTGCAACTCGAAGTTTGAAAAAATATCGCCTTGAAATGTCCAAATGAAAACTGAATAAGATTTGAAATTTTATCTTGAAATAAAATGGGTGCATAATTAGTATGTACAACTATTTTTCTAAATCATTGGTCTGAAACCTTTAATGGAATTAAATATCCAAGATATTTCTCTTTAAAACTTATAGCTCCCACTTAACCTGAAAACATGTCTTGTGTGTACTATATTTGTAATATTTGAAGATGATATACTCAATCTTGAAATCAGAGATGATCACTAAGCTCAGTTGATGTGCAATTTTCTATAATAACCCCTTTACCGCCACCATACATTTGGGAGTCGGTTTTTCAAATCTTCATCTCTCTGAGACTAAGAATTACAAGACAAACAAGGCCCATGTTGCGCAGAACTTTTAAAATCGAACTAGACAGGCGTTTTTATTATATTAATAAGAGTGGTTTAGGTGTAATATGACGAACAATTCAATTAGATATTCAATTATGAGATGGGATAAATTCATCCTTAAATGCAGCATAGGTTCATAGAAAAAGCCCTGGTATCAAAAATGACCCACCACATTGGTAACAATCCTTCAAAAGTGGAATGGAATTTAACCTATGATGCTTCAGAATTAATTCAAGCTGTTAGGGCCAAAACAAGTCTGAACAACAACACTGATGGAGTAGATTTTAAGCAATTTATTTTGATACTTAATAATAAACTAGTATTTTAATCAAACTTTTAACTTTTTTTCCCAATTATTTCAATTGTGCTTACAAACCTAGAATTGCTGAATATTATTTTTTTGTGGTGGGCCATTATTGGTTTGTATTTTACTTAGAGTATTTCACCTTTGTACTTGTCACTGAGTGAAGATATTTTTAGTCAACTGTACACCCTGATCATTCCAAAATGACAGGATTAATGATGATTTATAGAGCCAATAATGAAATGCAAAAATGATGACCTGATATACCACTTGATTGATAAAATATTTGTTCAAACTGGTTTACCAGATTGCATCTACAGCTCAGAACTTATTTTAAATAACTTGCCTACTGTTGTCTGCTAGTGAATATTTGATTTTAAGTATCTGATTTTTGCTTGCAAGATGAAAACAAAATGAAAAACTAATTTTTATGCAGATTTTTGTTTTACTTTAGGAATACAAACTTTAATTGTTTGTTTGTTTTTTTTCTTCTCTATTTTATTGCTTTAACACTTATTTTCTTGAAAATCTGCCGAACTTGTAAGTCATAGGCCCCATTCTCATTGTTCCATCCTTTTAGTCTTGCTTGTTATATAATAATGAACTTTTTCCAAATTTTTGTTGATGTTGCGTGAATGCCAAGACTTCATAACTGCAAGATATTAATCTTAGTGTTGAAATTCTTCATAATCTGCCTCAGACGTGCTCATCTTAATCCTTCTTGTATTAATGGATAATTGGCACCAACTTGCATATTGATTACTTAGCAACTTGCTTTACTTTAGTAAGTATTGAATGGGTTTCAATTATTCTATTTAGGGATTTTTTAGCCATTCAAAAGTTTCACTTTATATAATCTAAAAAAACTGCTATCAGAAACCTTTTGGTTGTTTGAGAAAGAATTGCTTATCAAATTTTCTAAAAATGTTGGTAAAGAGAAAGGTGATAAAGAAAATTACAGTTGAAGTAAATGAAGTATGTTTCGTGCTCCGTAGTAAAATATCCAGTATCGGTGTTATATTCCTCCAATCAGGGCGTGTTACTGTGGTGGTTGTTCCATAAGAGACTAGTTTTGTTTTGGACTTTGATATCCTCTGTTCCTACACGGACTATTTCCAATTTTCTTTGTATTGAGGTTTACATTTGGTTATTTTTATGCTGATTTATCATCGGTCTACTTTTCAAGAACTTGAGTTAGTGAAAGAATATTGTACTAGCTTATTTTGAATCTGCATTATTGCCTAATGCAAATTTAATAAGGACCAACAGTGGAACAATTTGAAGAAAATTTTCTTTCAAAATTTCTTTCTTTTATACAAATTAATAATCTATATTGTGTGTGTGACGAGTTTCTTCATTAAACTGAGCTATAACATTGTCTTGCTACCAGTGTTAACTATCATCAGGGTGTCTAGTCAAGGTTTAAATAAAACAAATTTCATTACAAAATGTAATTCATCCAGTAGTTATATTCATGAGTTTACTAGCATCATACCCATGAAAAATGACTGGATTATTTATATTATGTATGGATAAATCATAGTTCACTTGGATAGTGTAATAGTTGGCACATCTGCCTCACACACACAAGACCCAGGTTGGATTCCTGGTATGAGCAAAGACTGTGGGGAAACTCTTCATTAGGAGAAATTTCCCTGTGTATTCAGCAATCAATTGAGTACACTCTACGCTGTGAAATGAGGATGGTGGTATCCTTTTGATGGACTCAAATCCTGCCAAGGGGGTAATCATAAAAACATATAGGTATAAAATCTCGATCTCGATCAGACTTACAAGGATCATTAAGCTTGACTTGGTCACCGGCAGTTATACTTGATTAGAGAGTGTTTCTTAAGAGACACGCTTTCACCTCCTGGATAAATTATGGATTAGTGCAATACTCTCTTCTGACCCCTCCATTTGGCATTGTGTAGAACCACATACTGGATGTAGACAGAAGCTATTTAAGCTGCATCTGTTTGTTTGAGTTACTAACTTGTAACTTGATTTCACCCGGTATTCAAACAGGCTGGCCTAACAGATACACTTCTTGCCTGCTTACCTTCAGGTCAGATGTTTGTTGGAATCCTGGGTTTCGTTAATTTTTTGTGTCGGTTTGGTTCAGCATGACAGAAACCACTAGACAAAAAAAGTGACAGTGGCTTTTATGTTAGATATTTTTACTTAGTGCCATCAAGTTGATATCTTTAAACAATACTGGAGATGGTAATCAAACTTCATGGTCTCCAGTCCAACTAAGTAACTATTTTTTTTCTCAAACAAAATGATTGTGATTTGGAAATGTGGAATTTAATTTATATCTAGTTTAGTTTCCTCTAAAATCGCATGAACTTTTTTTAATTCCATATACAAACGCTGTGGCGAATTGTATGTTTATTTGTAATTTACTATTAAAACTTTTGATAACAATCTTAGTGTTGAAACTAGTGCTTTTAAAATTCTTTTTATATTTTTATTACTCTACAACACAAAGGGATAGAAATTTCAATTACTTCATAATAAAAAAATTTTTTTTCATAATTCTAAATCCTTTAAATTGTTAATTTTAAATCATTTATCTATTTGAGACAATGTGGTATAAACAGTAGATTTTTAAAAAAAAATCTCCTCCTTACCTGAATGAGCACTGGTCCAATGACTAGTTTTTTTTTTTTTTCTCTCTCTTCAAATCAACCAATGTGGGTTAATGATATGAGAAAAATCTTGGAAATAATTTTTTTCTTCTTCTGCTGCTGTCATCGAATTGTTCACTTGTCAAGGGAATTTTTTTTTTTTTTTTTTTTTGTCCGAATGATTAGTGGTAATGCTGCTCAATTTTTCTAATATGATACAGACTGGTTAATACTGATCAGTAAATTTACAGTGTCTAATGCAATTTATGTATATTACATCTGTTGAAATTAAAATCTTTTGTTTCAATCCCCCACTGCTTTTTAAATCTTTTCAATTGATACTAAAATATATTGAACACTTCTAAATTACTTTTTTTGTGAATGTGTGTGGCTGGATTTATCCTGTTTTTATGTTGATGAAAGTTTGGATTTTGTGTACTGAATTTAATAGTTTGGTTTAGATTGTAATACATTGGCTGAAAATCTTTAGTTAGTATTCTTACTGTCTTCTTCACTGTAAAGTTTTTCATGTTTTTAAACTTAAAAAAATGTAATTTTTGTATTATATAAATAAAATCTGAAATTCTGAATTGACTACTATTTTCTTGTAATTTATTACAATCTTCAGTTTTTTTTTTGTTTTTTTCATGTACTAATATCAATATTGAAATGCAGTTCAATTTCCTCCACTTGGATTAACATCTGATATAAAATAAGATCAAACTTGTCAAAAATGTCTGAAAAAATGTTTACCACACAAAATTTTAGAAACATAAACAAAATATAGCTATTCAAATTTACATTTTTCTCACTTAAAAATGCTCTAAATTCATATCCTTTGGAATCAAACCTTACAAAATGATCTCCAACAGTACCTCCCTAGGATTTCTATTTCTTTTTTTTTTCAATTTATTTTCATCAAGTCCTAAAATGTCCCAAGAAATACCAAATACAAGCAAACTATGTAATATGGGTGCATGATTTTTATTTATAAGGCAAAATTGACAAATTTCATTTACATTTGTCTCCAAGTTTTCTCTTTATTGTTAGATGTATTAGTAGATGTAGCATTATCTTCTAAACTAAAAACCATCTCCAAAGCTGATTAATTTTTGACTGCTTGATTCACCTTTAATCAACTTCCATCAATTCAAATGGTACTTATATCATTCATTTATCTCTTTTAGTTTTAAATTGTTTTCCTCATTAATAAGCCTCTTGATACTTTTGGGCTTTGTAATTATATGAATTAATTTTCATTTTTTTTAATTTTTATTTTTTGTTAAATTATGTCAGTATCATGGTTCAGTAACATTTTTCAATGTTTTTTTAATGAATAAGATTTTCTACTCTGAAAATTAGAATATGCTTTGCATATATGTTAAATAAAGCCCATTTTAAAGTTAATAAATTGGCGATTTGGATAAAAATGTATGAGGTGCAAATTGGCATAACCCAACAAAATATGTATCATACATTCAAATTTTTTGTTTCAAGTCAAGGTCTGATAGTTAAAATACAACTAGCTTTTTAATACAATTGTAGTCTAGATGCATAATTTCTGATTTATTTGTATCGTAGTTTTGAGGCGTGATATATGCTAAAGAAAGATTTGTGTAGTAGACCCCTTCCAAAAAATCTTCTATGGGACAAATAGTACTACACATTTTTTTTTCTTTTGCAGAAAATTCAGGTCATCATAAAATTTGTGGTACCTATACTTTTATAAATTATGTTGAATGTACATCAAATTTTTCATTTTAAATGTCCATACAAAATTATTTTGAGATGGTTTTTGGTTGATAATCATCAGAAGTAAATTACTATTCACCACTCCTATCGAAGCAGACATGGTTGTATAGTTTCTTGGCATGTTTTCATTTTGTTCACTTAACTTTAAAAATCAAGCTTGTGTATAGCAAACACCAAAGATTCTTCATGAACAAAAAGGACCCATTTGGATCGGTCAGTTTTTACATGATGCATTAAATTAACAAGCTTTAGAAGATAGCTTTCATCTCAAAAGCCTTTCATGAAAATTCTTATTTTGCATTCATAAACTTTTGTGTATAAATTGCAGTTCTAAACATTCAAAATAAAAAGATCTGTAAGTAGTAGACACTTGTGCACTAGCTGAATATTTTAATTTTGCATGTTTTGGTATCAAAAATATCTGTAGACGTGTGTTGGAGCCGGTGGTAAGCATGTGTTGATCTGTGAAGGTAGATGTTGAAGAGAAGTGCAGGATTTGAATCCTCTCTTGATGTATACTGTGATAATGGCTTGCATGTTGAATCATGTAGTCCTGCTTGTAACAATACAGAAACCTAAGAACTTATCTCAACCGCAGGATTTCATCACTTTCAAGAATAGAAATATCATATTGATGATGTAATACAAGTTTTATAATTTACTGTGGATAATACTATTCATAAATTAATTGAGATTTTTCTTTAAACTTGACATGCATCTTTCCCCCAAAATGTTTGAACTTGAAAATACTGTGTAAACTTTCTGTGCAAGTTTCTGATGCTTGGATTTATTTTTCTGACTAATTAGCATCTAACTTATTGATTTTGTAAGCTATAAATGCAAGTTACTATTCTAATTTGATGAAATTTCCTAGCATTCAGTTGAAATACTTATGAGAATTTATTACTCTGTTTATAGGCAGTTTCATAAGGCTGAAAAAATACAACTTTGAATTCACTTTAGATGTAAACTAATTGCTTAAGTTTCATTTTAATAAACAAAAATTCTTGGTTGTCTAAGTTATAACGCACTTCATGCATACATACTGATTTGTATATTCATCTGATATGTATGTGTGTTAGAATATTTCTTAGATTTTATTTTGACTGGCTTCCATCAAGGTTGGCAATGGGGGTAACAGCATTTTTACTGATACTACTGCCTAGCTTGTAAAGTATTTATAGAAGAGTGGTTGGTCCAGGCACTACTCATCCAGTCTCCTCTCCACCAACAAGCGGACTTTTTTTTTTCTCCAAGATATTTACTAATGACACAACACAAACTAATGGATTTATGCCTTTCCCAAGACCTAGGGGCTATATGAACACAAGCAGCCTCAGTCGAAATTTAGAGTCTGTTTACGATTCTATTTTCTATGTTGATGACCGTTACACAACCTCAAATCTCATGATAGATTATCTAATTCTTGAAACTGCCTGGTCATATAAGTATGACTAGGCTGTTTCAAGAATAATATGATTTATCATAAGATTAAATTGATACTTGTTGCATATTCATGCATTTTTATATAGATATATGAAATAATCAAGGATTGTATGACAACTTTCAAGTTTTCATTCATTTAGAGTGTGCTTATATTATTCCATCTAACAAAAATCAAATGTTTTGACTAAAGTTGAAATTTTTAATATTTCCTTCAAAATGTCAAGTTATGAGTCTTGATTTCTTAGCTTGAATTTGAGGATCAAAAGGAAAGCTAATTTATCATTTTAACACACTGCCTTTAGAATAAGTAAATATTTCTAATTTGATTTTGAAGATGTGTAATGATTACTTGCACGATATTGATGGACTAAGTTTGATTTTCAGCCAAGGTTGTTTACTTTGTGCTGGCCCTTGGGAGACGCTAGCACCCCACTCTGATATGGGTAAATAGCAGGTCAGTTGGAGCCTCTTAGTCCTGTCTGGCAGTCTTAGAAGTTAATGACAAAAACAAACTATGGCTTGGTAGTCACAATAACTAGTCCCAAGCCCAGGTAAAGGTGGTATGTTGGGCATGGGGCTTGCTACTCTACCCTTAAAAACCTTCTTGCTATTGAAACCAGTCCTTTGCTCCATGAGGAGTTTACAGAAATAAATTAATTCACTCTGACAAAGATGAAGGATATTTATATCTTTATCAATTTTTAATCTTCATATATTTCAAGTTACCAGTAAAATCCACCTAGTTATCAGGATTTCTTAGATAATGGCTTTTTTCTATTGAAGGTGAGTTCGTGATGTGTGATTTTAAAAACTTGAAATGGGCTTTGGGTTTGACCATTTGTTCTAATATCAAGCCAAACTTACTCATACTAATTAATGCAGTGAGTAGCAAATTACTTGATTGCACTATCTTCAGAATTTTACTAGCATGCCACAGTAATGGAAACTGATTGCAAAAATATTGCAGAAATTCTAGGTGACATCTTGTGTAGATACCTTTATATGTTGAAAGCACATATTCAGAGATAAAAAAAATCCCATCAACATTGAGGAAACTTGACATGTGTATTCCTTAAGAGATATGGCTGACCACTGTAGGTATGTTTTGTG
Source organism: Thysanoteuthis rhombus (assembly GCA_963457665.1). Lineage (NCBI taxonomy): Eukaryota > Metazoa > Mollusca > Cephalopoda > Oegopsida > Thysanoteuthidae > Thysanoteuthis > Thysanoteuthis major. Next base: position 16,344,190 of record OY735201.1, read on the forward strand.
AAAGGTTTGCCTGAAATAAAATTATTTTTACAGGCATTTACTTCACTTTCAGTTGCGAAGTGTTCGCATTTTTTTCTCATGAGGAATCATTAAAAATGTGACTGCCTCATGCAATACAGTTACATTTTTCCAACTTGTGCCAGAAATTGGAGTTCAAGTGTGAACGCTTGAATTTTTTTTTTTTTTTTCTTCTTTCAAGTAAGCAGGCCCACCCCACTTCGGACATAGGTTAGTAATTATCAAGAAATTGAGATTCAAAATTTTTGTTAAGATTAGTCTAGTCATTAAAGTTTGATAACATGCCTTCGTTATATATTTTTAATGATTCTAAGATAGCAATAAAGTATAGATATATAATAGCAACAGATTCTAATTAACTTAAAATAGCATGCCATAAGCATTGATGACAAATCTGTGTTTTTTATATTTTCAAACTCCAATATAGCGAGTATGCTGAAGTGAAGATGTGTTGTCAGCTGGTGTTATGATCTAGATACATTGTTTTTTAGGTCGTGAGTCCTCAACTATTTAAAGGTTAAAAAAAACAACGAAGACCAAACAATTAAGATGCCAGAATTTGTCACTGTTACAAATGAGGGCTAGTAATTAACATTTGATAATAGCAATCACCTCAAAGGAGATAACCTGTGCAAACTATAGAAGATTGCATAACATTTCCAACAATACCTTGATCAGAATGTAAAAATTAAGTTGACTTGTCCCGATAGGTCAAGTTGGGAGAAGTACTGAATTCTACTTGCCACATACATAGTACCTATTATTTTTCAAGTAGCCCCCATTTTTAATGTTCAAATGGAATAAATAAATGTTTTATTAGCATAGAAACTTCATTGCTTAGGTGTGCTATGAACTTTCTCTGCTAGTAAAAGATATATTAAAAATGAAGACATTCTGGTTTGTACATCAAATAAGGCTAAGCTAGTTCCTTTAAAATATATATTCTTATATTACAGAGGTAGATGTTGCCATAGGTGCTATTATCCTATACTAGTTCCAATTGTTTTTAACAAATGTTTTTTTAAGGGACTCGTTTTGTCACTTGCTAATATCGGTATCTTTTTTTTCTTCATTGCATAAATTTGAAAGACTCAGATGCTACTCATTCATTGCTCAAGATTCCATGTTATAATCTGCTCATTTTAAATGGGTAATTTTATTTTTAAAAGTAACAAATGTAAGTGGGGTTCATCTTCTGAATTATTTATGTAAATAAGAAAATGGCATTTCATTATCTGTACGCCACTCTTCATTTAATTGATTCTGCATTTGTTCCACTTTTTGTACATTAGCTCTTGTTGATGATACAGTAATACAACTATAATTAACAAGGCTGACTGCTGCGGGGTCAAACTCCACTCTAACTTTTATTGTGACTGAAGATGATTACTGCAATTTTGGTAATGTACATAAAATGAATAATTATAAAATATTTTCAAAAAAAAATGTATTTATCTGAATGAAATAAACTTATGCGAATCTGTATGATAGATTTTCGTTCATATCTAAGGTTTATTAATTCAGATCAGTCAGTAAGTCAGCCTGCTGGCAATCAGTTTGTTATGTGTTCAAATCACTGTAGGAGAATATAGGTTTTACTTATCGGTTTACAACCCTCATTTTGTTGAGGATTGTTCTTGTCATGGTAGGAAAATGGTCAACTCAAGATTTGGTACTGGAGTTTGACAATAAACAAATAAAAGAATTGGAAGACCATGGCGGGGTTGGCAGAACTTGCTATCACTCTTCCTCCAGTGATGACCCCAACAGGTCTAAACCTGCAAATGTGTGTAATAAATAACGAACAACAATCGGTATTATTATTAGTGGGGGTTAATACACTGAAGGTAGAATGGGTGTAAGGATTGGTGGAATTGAGAGTGGTATATATATATATATATATATATATATATATATGAAGAATTATTTTAAAAAAATGTTTGTTCTTTCAACTGTTATTATTTTCTAAACTGAATTTATCTTGATTTGGTAGTATCGATTAACTTGATATAATCATGGAAAACTAGACCCAATCGTTACCATTTGAACTAATAAATTGGATTTGTTGAATTTTTCCTGTCAATTATTTATTAGTCTTTTGAGTGTTGCAGATTTTAGTGTTTGTATAACGAAATGCTTTAACCAAGCAAGATTAAGAATAACTTCTGATATTTTTACCTGTCATGCTTGAAGGAATTATTGTAGGATGGTTCAGATATATTCTTTGATGTATTATGACATGGATTTTACTGAAGACGAGGGCTTTTCGTCTCTTCATCTTCTGCTGGCCCGAATAATGAAATAATGTATAGCTTCATAAATTTTCATTCACAAGTTTTTGAGGTTTGTTCCAAGTTCAGCAGATTATTCTAAGGTGTATCTTAAATTTTATAGTTCTGTTGCCGACAATAAATGGTGAGTACTTTCTATGAAAATCTATTTAAAGATAAATCAAAATATATGAAACTTCTAGATTTTTCTAGAATTTGAATTTTTATTGAACTGTTTAGTGATTTACCAAGTTGATCATATAGTAAAAATAAGTTGTAGCCATTAGAAAAGATGCAATCTTTAACAAGAAAGGGTTAATTATAATTGTGAACTGGATATTACTCTTAAAAGATATATAATGAAGAATAATTATAAACTTAGGTGTCACTTTATACCTTTGATATTGAATTAAAAAAAAAAAAAAAAAAAAGGAAAAGGAAACCTCCTGTGCTGAGAACATTGAAAGCTTTGTGTATCTCTGAATTTTTTAAATGAGGTATTATTATTATTTCTATTATTATTCGGACTATCCTCATCTTAGTTGTTTTTCATACAACGTTTCGGCTGTTGTACTCTACGGCCTTCATCAGGTATCATCTGGTAGGTGTGGGGAAGTAACGAACCGAACCCTTTATTTAATCGACTCCCCTCTTAGCATTAGTAGTATTATTATTGTCTTACACTGGGATTGAACCTAGAAAGCTTTTATTGGCTTTTTGTCAAACTCCAAGAGTTGACGTTATTATCAAGAATTTTTAGACATTGGGATTTGAGGTATGAATAGAAGTGCGAGGAAAAGAGTAATGCCTTAATATCATGAGTGAATTTGTGCTTGTGAGTTCGATATTTTTTTTTGTAAACATTGAATTTCTGTTTTGAAAAAGTCGAACTCCATTGAGTTTTGACTTTATTTTTGTTTGTCACAAGAGAAAATGACCTCAGCAAAAACCAATGATGTCCTGACGCCTCAAATTAGAGTTATGTACCTAAGAACTGATGACTAATTCTTTTTTTTTTCATCTTAGGTCAACTTGTTTTATTATAGGAACTACTGATAAAGGAGTTGGAATCGGATATGTAGTTTTGGAATAGTATTGTATGGAGAAATGAATTCAGTTTAGTTTACCTTTTAGATCTTAATGAAGCAAGGGAGTTTGACCCTGGCACAACCAAGCTTGTCCCATATATTATCATATCCAATTTCTGTTTGTGTGCTTGTTACCATAACACAGCAAAACCAGCCTATAGTAGTGAGATCATTATTGTCAGTGCAATACCATTAAAATGCTTCAACTTGAAGAATAGAGCAATTTGCAACTTAATATTAATTTTGGGTCAGCATTTGAGCTCACCTCAATAATGATGATGTGATGTTTGCTTGTCAAAGAAGCAGAAAAGAAATGAAAAGATTACTAATTCATGAAATGATGAGGTCTATGAAATAACATTAATTTACATTTTCATATAGAGGTATCTTTCTCACAATAAAAATATCATTTTGTTGGTATCATTGTTTTATGCAAAAATTTTCATTTCTTTTTTTCTTCCATCATGAACATTTCCCCACTTTTCTAAATTGTAAGCATGTATGTTCAAAAATCATTTGACATTTTCATTTTGTCGCAATATCAATGATGAAAATATTAAGTTGTTCTGGTGTTAATTTTGCTACATAACATATATATATATATATATATATATATATATATATATATATATATATATATATCTCTTTGACCAAGCAACCAACCTTTCATGTAATCTTGTTCGTTCTTGAATTTTGTACATCTTACCTTTGAATGTTCTTTATGTGGGAAGGGAAAAAAAAAACAGACTTCAATGTTTCTCATGTATATTCATTAGGTTAGAAAACTTAAGACTCCCGCCGATCATGAATTAGCTTAACTTTAAATTAATACTATATTAATACAATATATATTCAATGTTTTAAATGTAGTTGGAATTTCTTAAGGACCAAGTACTTGTCAACTACATAAGATAATTCCGAATTGAATGATTCAGTGACTTGGTATTGAGCCATAACAGCCATTACGCAAGTTAGGAATAAATTTAATCCTGCAGTGTTTGAGAATTGAAACTATGGACAAGGAAACATATCATAAAGAGTTTTTTTTTTTTTTTTTTCAAGTAGATAGTGATGTTATTTATTGGTAGGTCTATTATGGATTTTCACGAGCGCAACACTGAAAATTTCTCGAGTTTATTCTTCCCAGAACAGTTATGATACTGAACCACAAATTTCTTCATCCTCTATATAATTAAGTGATACCGTAAAATGAAATTTCATAGTTCCTGTAAATTTAACTTGTTGAAAACACTCTTGCTGACAATTTTAGACGTTATGTTTTATCTTGGCCAAAAATACTATTTATTCATTATGTATAAATAACTGAAACTTTTTTTCTCCACTCAAGCCAATGTATTTTTCTCATTTTGTTGATGCATTGTATCTGTTATACCCAATATATTATTAGAATTTATTTTGGTACGTTATCTGTATGCCGTTTCTTGTTCCCCACCACATTCGTTCTTTTTTGGTAGGGTAACTTCACCGAGGAGATGGATCCAGCAGGTTTCCATCATCCAATAGTGAATCCTCAATACTTTGTTGACCCTGAAATTGAAGTTATAACACAAAGTGGAACTATGTGAAGATTGGTCCTGGTTTCTCCATTATACCAATGAGTGATGTATACAGATGATAAAGAAAATTATTGAATTATTGAAAATTTTCTTTCAAGAGCCTTTCAAAGACCAACTTTCCACAAAGTAGCTTACTGTAGGTTTCTAGCCGTATACTATAGTATAATGCAAGCTTGTCTCAGAGACTGGTTTTCTAGTATAGCAAGTATCATTCTTGCTGAATGCTGAACTGAGTAAATTTATTGGTTGACTTCATAGCTGAGTTGGGGTATTGTCTTTATTTTTAAGAAGAGTTATTAACATACGAACTTACGATATAAACCCTTCTCATCATCAATGTAGACAAGTTTTAGATGATTCATTCTACGGCCATATTTCCTTACAAATATTATATATTTCACACCTGAAGACAGCCTTAGAATTAATTTGCTGAAATGTTGTCTACATCGAAGATAGGAAGTTCAGATTGTCCAAACAAAAGTTGGTATGAGCTGAGATAATTAGTAATGCCAGTAGTTGTTTGAGCCCAGATTCCAGGTCCTGATTTTCAAGGCAAACATGCTAATTTTCCAAGTTGGACTGCCAAACAATCTTTCTTAACTCCATTTAGATGTCTATCATTTAATTGCAAGCTTGTTTAGTATACTAACTTCGATCCTCACTTTATATTATAATGCTCAGGCCTTGTAAATAGATATAGAGTTTTGCTATTGAGATGATACTATCTATTAAATTTAAGAACGAAAGCAGAGAATGTTACAAATACTACTATTTTGAAAATGTGTACTTGAACTATCTGATTGTGGGAGTTGGTATCCCACCGTGTAAGCTTCCTTATTATTCTTGTTTGTTCGTTAAAAAGCTAGATTTTCGATCTGTGACAGCTTTTCCAATGAATTTAAAATGTGTGTATAGTTGTTAGCTTTAAATGCATGCCAAAAGTTTTGAATAATGTTTGTTCTGAATATCAAATACTTTTACGATTTCAATCATTCAACAGTTGAATAGCTTACTTTTTTCAAGTATATTTACCTCCTAGTAGGGATACCTGGCGTTACTGGGGGGGGGGATTACTTGAAATTTCACAACACAGTGGAAATGATGTTCTTCAATATATTCATTTTACACAACACAACAAATGAAGTAAATAGTTTATTAGTTACTTATGATTTGTGCTGATTACTAGATTGAGGCTTAAGTTTAGTTCTGAAGAAGAATGGTCAAGAATCATTTCACCAGTTAAAACCAAAACTGTATAAACTTATTTCTGAATAATTTTTTTCCAACTTCATTTTTTTTTTTTTTTTTTAACGAGAAGCAAAATAATGTATTCCATTTTTTTCAAAATTGGGGGGGGTGAAGGTAAATTGTAGCATTAAAATCTGGTAAATGCAATACTTCATCTACTAAAACCAAATAAAATTTATCACGGTACTGTGAATCGGGGAAAAAAAATTAGTGTCTAAAATTTGACTAACCAGTTTGCAAGTGTAAACAAGTTCAAGTTTTCAGCTGGGTTTATATTGTCTACATGAATAATTTTTAGTTGATAATTTTCTACATCTTTCTTATTAAAACAACGTTTGATTTATTACGATGCATTTATTTCTTTTTTTTGTGCAGTTTAAATTGAATTAGACTGAACAGTGAATAGAAACTAACTGCAGTATTTTTACTATTATTATATATAATGATAAAGGCACGAAGTATTATCCAAATTATTTTTTCTGATCCGAAATGCAGAGAGATTCTTGTTCAAAGGTCTATCACATTTAAGAATTGCCAGCCTTAATGTAAACATCAGTAAAAATCTGTTGATTAAATGCAGCAAATATCCTATCATACTTGAAGGTCCATCTATTATCGACACAATCGATCATGGCGATTTTTAACTGCGATGAAAATTGGCAGTTCTGTGAATGCCAAAAAGTTTTTCAATATCAAATTAGAATAAATTCATAAGAAAGGAAGGATAGAGAGAGTGGGCGGAGAGAATTTTTTTTTTTTTTTCATCAATTTTCGAGATGACGATAGAAAGTACAAGACAAAAAGAAGGCAGACGATACAAGGTTTATAACTGATGTATACACTTTATAAATATATTCAACTTTCATTCCCAAATGCGTTTCGGACGATATTTTTCATTTTTGATGCAATGATTATTTTTGTATCAGATGTTTTAACGTGGATTAACTTGAAAAATCAATTAGAAACAAATAATTTTATTACATATATAAATCTTGCCAAAGTTGCATGCACATTATCAAGTTTTTAGGCAAAACACCCGATTTTAAAAATCTACAAAAAGTCCACTTATCAAATTACTAAAAAAACTTCTGGTACTTTTTCATTTATAAAAAGGGTATTTTGATTTGAAAAAATGACTTTTACAATCAAGCCTCCTCCCTTAATTTAATTTACGAAACTTGGATTTGGACATTAAAAAATATTTACATTTCAATAAAGTCAAGTCCGGTTGAAATTTTAGTCGTAACTCAAACATATGTAAATATTCCCTGATACTGAATATTGCAATAAAACTAAAATGTTTTTGTTTGGACCGCTTTTTTTCTGCTCCCCAAAAACTTTGATTTGTCTTCGATAATTCACTCAAAAGAAAATGTTTTGAAATTCTTTGAATTATTCATTTCGTTGACACTTTTAAAACATTAAATAACAGTGTTCTAATATTTGAGAATTGTAAAGTAACAAAACCCAATGGACAAGTCTTTTTGAATCTAAAATTTCCTCATATTTTAATGATCTCTTATACGTACATTAAGCATTTTAATGTTATTTTCTTAAAAATCAATAAACAAAGATTTATTCGGTTTCATCTCACCAGATAAATTTTAGTATTTTTTAAAAATTTCTAACTTTTTAAAAACAAGTTACTTATTCAAATCCAACCCCAATATTTCATTTTACTTAGTGTATGAATACCTCATTTGCATATGTATTAATAGGAATGAAGAATTTTCAAATTTTTCCTGTTATACATAATAATTATAATAATCCATCTATGAACTTCTGAATGTTCACTGGACATTTCTGTAGTTGTATATTGCTCCTTTTCGCTTAGGCTGACAGTTCAACAGCTTCAAGGCTTAGTATAGAGGAAGTGTTGTGCATAAGTTCCACATCCCTGCTTTCAACCTTGTTCTAGGCGGCAATCTTTCGTTGAAGGGACCCATGTCATTTTCAACAATTGGTGATACTTGCTACGGAAGATCATATGGGTGAATTTCTATAATCGAAAGGAATAAATTAGAAAGAAGAGATAACGTAATAGGCACACCATTTGAATGACACTACACTGGATTTACTTCTTAACCCAGTGTCCATCTAATATGTCCTATTGAATATACAAAATAAACCCAACAAAAACAAACTTTTTTCTCAAGAATTATATACCGTTTCTAAAGTAAAAAATTACGGGTATGACCTTCTGTAGCAAATATCGCCAATGGTTTAAAACTTGGAAAACGGCATGCTTTGAAGATGAGTGTGAATGCGAGGGGATCCCTCTCCAGCTGGTTACACTACCTGGTACAATGACTAGGCTCCACGTTGCTCAACATGAGTATCGTACGAGAACCGGCGTATCCAACGCGATTTGGACCTAACTTGTAGTAGTAGGTAGTTCCTTATATGGTAGTGGTGTGCGCGCACGCGCATTGGCCCGGTAGGTGGGGATAATGTATAGATGCGTTTGCACGTGACTTCAAAATCCATGGCTGTTTAAACAAGTCAAGTACGGTAGGAAATCACTGATCGTCTGATATTTTTTTTTCCATCTCTCGTAGCCTTTTCCGATCAACGAAAGTCCTAATAATATACATTTCGAGAAATGATTTAAAAATCTTTTAGCAACTTTGTGTCGTTATTTTCTGTGATTTCATTTACAATTGGTCACTGCGTAGAAAGCCCCCGTGATTAGTCGCCATTTTGACTTCAACAAACAAATTGTAAAAATACATCACTTTTTGTAGGAGAAAAAAAAATCAACTTAACGTGACTGATTATTTGTAGGTCATTTCGTTATTTTCGCGATAAAAGTATGGTATTGTCTAATTTTATTTTCCAAAAATAAAATTGTGTAGCCAATGATACGGATCTATCACGTGGGTCCTGCTGATTACCGGAAGTGACTCTGCAAAGATGGTGTCGATAGGTGAAAAGCACTAAGGGCCTGGTTGATTTAACATCTTTTTTTTTTTTACCTAATCAGCCATCTCTCTAAACATATCGACGGTTTTTCAACACACGAGTTGTGCGTGTATGAAATGGTTGTATCCGTTTACTACTTCAGCCTTGTAAAATATTACTAACACAATCTGGAAGAAATTTTCTTTTCAAGTGTTTAATGTTTGAATAAACCTATAGAAATATATTAATTCTCCCTGAAAAAAAATCATAACTTCGAAAAAGTTTTTTTTTTTTTTTTTTGTTGAAGCAAACCGCTCAATACCTTTCATATTGTGCAATTTTTTTTCATCAATTCACTTTACTCTGAAGTAAATACTTTTAACCTTACATTTTACTCATACGCAGTCATAAACTATTACTTCACATGGGGTTCCAGAGACCAAGAAAGAAGAAACAAATGTTACCGTGTAATTATGATTTTAAAACGTAAGGAACTAGTACCTCTGTTTTAATTTGAGCCTACTTCTGTGAATTTGCCGTTTGGTTGACACCTAAATTCCGCACCCTAACAATGACATAACACCATTTATTGATGAAGATAATTTACAGCGTCTAACCCAAACGTTTTCCATTCCATAAGCCATTGGACGTGCCATGCATGTTGTGTTACCGTCACAACACTTGATGATTTACTACATTTTGAGAGCGATCTTCATTTAGCGACTTATACAGAAAGATCGCCTATTATTTAATCTGAAGACAATTTCAATTAACCATTATTTTGGAGGCGTTGTGTTTTCATTATTATTGCTTTCACCGTATGGTCTGGGTCGATACCAACATCGATCGCCCAAGTAGTAAGCAATTGCGAGATGAAGTTGAAGTCTCGCCTGAAAGATGAAGTCTCGCTGATACCTTGTGTGTGATTAAAACCAATAACAAAATGAAGAAAAGCTTCTGTTGAAAAAGTTTTAACTAAAGACTCAATCTTATGTTTATCCGTACAATCGGAGTTGATTTGAATTTGGCTTAAATCAAAAATTTAAGATTCTTAATTACTGATCTTCATAGATTTTGATGCATTTTCTTATACCCCCGTTTGTTCAAAATTAAATAGCATGTAAGGGTGTGCTTACCGCCTACAGTTTTCGCTGTTCTGTATTTTTCCAGCGTGAAATCAATTTTGTCGATTAAATAAACTTAAAAAACAAAGGGGGTACTCGGTTTTGTTTTTAATTTTGTTTCAAATTTACCGTTTTTCTCCCGATAGTGTCAAAGCTTGTGTTTTGAATTTTCCATCTATATGGGCAGTATTTTAGTGTTTTTTTTTTCTTTCCAGATACCGATTTATTTCTCAAATCCTGTTACAAGAAAGATGTGGGTAAGTAATGAAAAAAAATTATTGAAATATTTGGCATTTATTTTTTGCTTCTGTTGCCCCCAACCTTTTTTTCTTTTTAAATAAAAAAGACAAAAATTTTTGCCTACAACTATTGTTTGTTCTGATTTTTGTTTTTTCCCCCCTAACCACCAGAAAAGTCAATATACTTATTTGAATGTTGACTGAAAATTTTGCATTTCATTCAATTGAAAGAAATTGCAGCTATAGGTATAAATTTTTTAGCTTAGAAAATTGGCACAATTTCACATAACTCTTTCTGTACACCTTAGTTATGTTGAGTTATTACTCCTGGGGGGGGGGGGCATTATCCAAACCAAGAGGTTGAATTGAATTATCAGTTTTAAAGTGTTCTTGGAATGCAACTGATAAATCGTTGAAAATAGGATCGGTAGTTTCATTCAACAAATAATAGCATCTTAGTTAAGCAAATCATAAAATGTTACCACTATATGATTTACAAGAAAAAGATATCCTAAAGCTGACTGGCCAGGTACAGTAAGCTCAATAATTTACAGGAAATATTATCAGAAAGATGTGGAGAACCTTCTGAGACCTTGGCTGGACAAGTTATCTCAACATGGCAAGTCCCAGTCAAATTGTTGTGTGATGAGAGAGCAATGAATATATCATCTGGATAAAATTCACATTGAAGATACCATTGGTAAAGTTGAACAAGAAAAAGACTTAAGGTTATTCACACCATCCCTGTAAATCAAGATGTTTCAGCTTACTCCTTTTGTGAGAGACCTTGACCCATCTCGATCTGGAACACTGGTGACCAATAATGTATATATATATATATTTATAAAAAGATGTACAGATGACTCCAGTGGTGCCTGAGGTCAATGATCACTCCTACTCAGAGTACATGTGTCTGCAATTGCTAAGTCCATCCGTCAGAAGGAAAAGAGTTAATTACAAATCCAAGCACAAAGGACCATTCCAGGAAGCTCTTGAAACCTTTGGGTAACACAAACATCGTTTAAGTTCAAGGCATAACTGGAGAAATGTCAGACTTGTAACCCCCACTCGCCTGGATGCATGAGAATCAAGTCATAAGCTTCCAGCTTTGATGGCCTACACACAAGGTGCAATTTACTGATCTAACCAAAAACTAGTGTATGAATGAAGTAAAAAGTTTGAATGTTTAAAGGTTATGATTTCAGTATAGTCTGAATTTTTACTTTAGATATGAACAATTGTTTCAAGTTCTGGTACTTCCTGAAGTATGAATATGGAAGCTTGTAGGGTGGGGATGTTCTCTACCCACTCTGGTTGTAAAAATGTGGCTAAAATCAGAACTCTCGTACATAGAAATCACTTCTTATTCACCTCACCAAACTGACCCCAAAATGTTTGGTTGGAACCTGCAAGAAAACTAATTGTCATGTGGCTACAGACATTCTTTAATCCAAGTTTTCCTACTGTTGTGAACACATCTTACATTGCTTTGATAAGATCCTATTCATTAAACTTTGCAATTTTAAATTCCTGTCTATTAATCAGATGGGCTATACCGTTTATGCACTGAATTCCAAATGTAATATTTCCTAACTAATTAAAAAAAATTAAAATAAGTTAGGAGCTGCATAAGACTAAAAAAAAAAACTATTGCTGAGAATCTGGAATGTTTATATGAAGAAAAATGTCAGTCTACCATTTTTATTTTTCTTGGAACTATTGGAATTTATTTAATTTATTTATTATTTAATGAATGGGCTTTCAATAAGGCTTTTTTTTTTTTTTTTTTTCTTTAGAGAATTTTAAAAAAATATCATTGATCAACTTTCAGATGCTTCTACCCAGAAAAAAGAGAAAGTTTAATTAACTTGGTTGAAGCGATCAGCTATCGATAACAATCATTTAGTTGATTCACACATTTAAATACTGTATATTCTATTTAGAACAAATTCAAGAAAACATTACAATTTATAAGAGATTGCAAGTTTCACGAATGGTGAAATGAATATTTTAACATTTTCAGACCATCCAGAATGAAACCAGTTTAAACTGTGTAGGATTGTTTTAAGTCTCTTGAAAAGAAAGATGAGCTTTCCACATCTAATTCTTCAGGAAAATGCATGCATGGATTTCTTGTTTGTTTGATAACCATGAATTGACTAGTAATTTTTTTTTTGTTTGGTGCTTCTAACATGGAAATTTTGGACAAGATTCAGATGATACCAATGGCTAATTTTTTATGAAAATATAGTGTAAAATCAATTAGACTTGTTTCTCCTGAAAATTGGTCAGTTTTTAAAGAAATTTATTTCTAAAGAGAACTGGGGGCGGGGTATTTACAATGTAACTTATGTAAAACTGGATCCGTTATTTCAATCAGTTGTACTATATTGCGCAGGTGAAGTATATACATTCAGTTACTTCATTACCTGGTTACGGTTACCATCATGTAGTCTACCCCTTGCAAACATTGTTATTAGAGCTTTTCCCATTAAATTGAATGTTTTATTAAGATGAAAAAGTAGCTACTTTTTTGGAGCATTCATTTGTCCCAAGAGTGGTACCTTTTTATGCAATTCTTTTTGATTTTTCATTTCATCTTTTTAAATAACTGCATGTCTAAAACTTAACTGAAGATAGAACTGCTGATGATCATTTTTGAAAATCATTTTGACAAAACCTTCACAGGGTTATACTTGGCCATAGTTTCAGATGGGAAGTAAGGGTCCAGTTTAGCATTAAGTTTGAATTTCTCATGAGGCAAAAACACGAATTTACAGAGAAAAAAAGGTTTGGTATTAATATCTGAATCTTGACAAAACTCATTCAATTTATGAAGAATTGATACACGTGAAAGGTATTCAAAATGTTGAAATGACTTTAAGTTAGCTTAATTGTTTAAACTATAGATTTCAACGTAATAGCATCCAAAGTCGCATTTTGAAGTGGATGGATAATTTCCCCAGCAATCAATAACAGTACTGAAAGGATCAGGACCAGTCCTCTTCATGGTAATATACATGTGACCTCTCTGGCTTATTACACAACTAGATGAGACAAAATAGTTCACCTGGAAGCTGATGCAGTATTCAATCCAGAATCGCATTAACATAATTGCACAAGGCTGGAGTGAATGCAAACTTATACAATATCTTGAAACAATTACAAATCATCTCAACATTCTAAAACTTACACATGTAAGTTTTAGAAGACTTAGGGGTGATAGATGAGCAATTAAACTTCAAGTTGGTGCTTGGCAGAATCGGAAGCACATTAAAACACATGGATATCACTATATTCAAAAATGCTTCAGAAGACTGGTCGGACCAGATGTAGAATGTGCAAGCATATTCTGGTTTCTACACACCAAAAATTACCAGGGAAGGTTATAGTGGAGGGGCTTCCAAGCTGGTGCCACAACTTGATACAACTGATAATACTCCAGCTGCTCATTCTACAACATAGAATTAACCGAGAAGTGACTTCACACATTTACAAAAGAACACACAACATGGTAGAAATGGATGGACCCGCATACTCATATGTTAGTGTAAAACCCCTTTAAGTACACTAAGAACAACTAGCTGGTCACGAATACATCACCACCCTGGTACAGACAAATCCCTTTGATACTGTAATCATCTTTCAGATAACAGCAAACCATTTCTATTACCATGTTTAAAAACAACCTATGAAAAGAAACAAGCTTACGGTACGAGTATTAAAAAAAAAAACATTCTAAAATACTAGCACCATTAATGCCAACACCTATTACATCTGCTAGAGTTCGTCAATTTGTGATATCAAATAACAGTATAAGCCTAAAATTTTTTTCTCAAAAATGAAACATTTCCCGATGAAAAAAAAGAAGATAGAACTGTTATCTTTGAACATTTTAAAAGCTAGGGAATGCTTCAAAGTCGTAGGTTTAGACAGGAATTTAGGGTCCAGTTTAGCGTTACGTTTAAATAGACCCCCCACCAAAAAAAAACAAGTTGAATCTTCATAGTTAACAAAATCCCGGGGAATCGAATAAAATTAACCATTTTAGTATTTATTATACAATTCTTAACCATTACACGTTCGATTTATCCAGTTTTCTCTGAAAAGTTAAAGGTGTTGAAAATTGATCAATAATAGATTTGTTACGTTCAAATTAAAGATTTCAATGTTAATAAAACTGACTGCATAAAGAATAATCCTCTTGCCAATTAAGTTTACATGAATCCTTTCGTATTAGACGAACTCGTGTGTGGAGAAAGAATGTTTCAGAAATCGAGTAGTCGTTTCTTGTCGCCACGTTCATTACTACATACTCTTTCGAAGAAAAAACAACAAATGGAGACATACATGCCAGTAGAGTAATAAGAGATTTATTTTGGCAAAATATCTTAGAATGAAGACATATTTCAACTACCTACATCATGAGAGACCAAGTGAAATCAGGAGTTGAGAGAATTGAATTGATTTTGAATGAAGGGGTAACACCAAACCATACGAAGCTTTCTTCTGTATCGGTCCACCCATTTTCTGACAACGAATTTTTAGCTTGAAGGTGAAGGACTTTTTTTGTCCTGATAATCTTTTCTCGGAGCGTGGGATATCGGTGAATATCTACTGATGGTAGATATAAAATTTGAGCATTAACTTCCCCTAATTCGATCGCGCATTATTTTATGGTGAATTTTAGTATTATTATCAGTTACTTGTGTACAAAAAAAAATGTAACGATTGGTTTTGTTTTTCTGGCTTGACTGGGGCAAACCTTGTGTTTTTCTAATGATGGTCGGGTTTCCATTTTTCATTACTTGCACGTGTTCTAGCCATACTTATTTGATATTTCGTTCTTTCATTCCTCATTAGAACTACTAAATATACATTACAGTGGTTTTGGTATAGTGTGGTTAAAATATTGTTATACAAATTAATGTAAGAAGCATAAGCTGGAAAAATAATCGAATTAAGACCATGAACTGAACGGAAAATTTTGGAACGAACCGCACTATTCAGGGCATGCCTGTAGTAGAGTTTACGTTGTAATAGTGTATTTTTTATACTTCATTGAATAAGTTGTAAGTATCAACAAAGGGTTGCTTTTTCATTTTTAAATAAATGTACTGTTGGAATTGTAATTTTAGTCAAGTCAGAAACTAATGATAATTGCTTTTGGATATTCACCTTAATTTCAATAATTGTTAGTCTGGATGAAACGCTTAGCTTTATTTCTATGTAAAATAAGTATTTGTTGCTTGAGCTACGATGTAAGTGAACGTACTGAAATAGCTAAAGCTTGTGACTGAAGTACTTACTTTTTCTAAAAGGATTGACCCTTCAGACAGTGAGGTGAAGACGTTTGGTCTTCATATATTCGTTTGGTATCGTTCACGAGCCCACTTGCAACCATAATCGTCAAGACTTTTCCTTGCCTTTCACAAGTAGAGTATTCTTCTCTTATAAAATCCGTGATGCAGATATCACTGCTACCCAGAGCTTCGATTGCTGCAGAGAGAGGGAGGAAATGAGTGCCATACTGCTACGAAGTACAAGACTCTGCAACCTTTTACTCGCTCGACTGTAATGATGAATGTTATTGTAACAGCACCAGGTTTACTACTGCAAGCCTCGATTTTCATTTGCTGAGCTCCTCCGCTTGTTTTTTCACCTCCCACTATTCCTCCGTTTATTACCGAATACCACTGACAAGTGAATCGACTCAGTCAGTTCAACATTCGTTCTGTAAGAGTCTCTCTGAAAGAACTCATGCTACTACAAAGGAAAAATCCCCAATCCGTCGAAACATTTCCAATTATGCCTCGAAACGCTTTTAAAGGTAAATAACTCACCATTTTTCATTATTCTCGTCTGATTCTTCAAATTTATCCGACTAAGAAATGTTTTCTTATAAGGACAATGGTTACACTCTTCTTTTACGTATTCTCAAGCCCTACCGTTTGATGAACTTCATTTTAGTTATCACGATGGTTTCTGTTTTGTGATTATTTATTCATCATCTTAGCTAGCGAGCATTTCTAGCCCCATCTCTGTCCTTGGTGTTGTTTTTTTTTCTTTCGCCACTTAGATATGTAAAAGGCTATCGTATTTATCTTCCCACTCCCATGTCGTTCATTGCGAAACTAAAAATGGCCGATATGTATGAATGTTTTTCGATGTGTGCATGTGGATATTTTACGTTGGTGTATGCCGGTTTTCTCCTGGACATTTTGGACAATACTTTTTTTTATTTTCTTCAATTTGATCCGATCCACGTCGTCATCAATGGTTACTTTTCTCACAATACCTATCTCAAATATGACTAATTGCTAATCGATTTCATCTTTCATTATCATTCATTAGAAAAATTAGATCGATTTTCTTTAATTTTGTCACATCTCTCTTCATTCTTAGCAGATGTTTGTCTTATTTCATGGATACATTTTTGGGTTGTGAGAAGTATTGACTGTTGGTCTTGAGACTTTCTCATTCTCAAATTACACACACACACACACACTCACTTATACACGGCTCTACTACTTGACTTTCAAATGTTGAAAACTATTAATATTTATCGGAGTATGTTCTCTATGATTGAATGAATAATTACTCATCGTACTTGTATATCTCTAACTTGAGCTTTAGATAAATTTCAGGTTTATTTTTTTTTGCATTCATTCTGTGATACTGTCAGACTAGTCGTCTCTATCGATGTTAATTTCTTTGTTAACGCTACTCTTCTGGAACTTGGGTTTACATTTTACCACTGACAACAATATTGCTATTTAGATATGGCAGAGGACTTCTTCAAAGGTATCCACAAAATTCAGTTTTTACACGATATTGTTTTTGTTACTACATTTCTATCGTTTCTTTCTTGATTTTGTTCATGGCTTCTGACCAAAATGTACATCCGTCACTTCTTACACTTCCCTGGCAGTGGCATCATTGTTAACCGAAGAATTGGCCTAAATTTCTCCTCTCAAAAAGACAATTTTTTCCCCTTTTCTACAATATTTATTTATGCTCGTATTCTTTTTTTTTTTTCTTCGATTTAACATAATACCTGAAGTTTTCAATATATCTCAACAAATGAACTTTTTTTCTTTTTTGCAGCTCCGAAAACTAAGCGATCACCTGCTAAGCAAGAAACAGAAGTAAGTAATACTTTTTATTTTTCGTCGACTCCTTCGGTTTCATCTTCGGTCTTCTTCTAAGGTTTCTTCTGTTATTTATCCTGCTGTGCTTCATGGATGATTTAGTTATCTAGTATATTCGTAGTTTTGCTGCTCATGTTTACTATTTCATATCGTTGTCTAGTCATTCTATCTATCTTTTTCACCTTTCGAGTCAATCAATGTTCGTAAAATGAAAAAAAAAAAAAAAAAAAAAATTCATTCGCTTTTGGTACTTTCCTTAGTTTTTAAATGAGATAATTTACTTGATTTCATATTTTGTTTCAAAAGAAACTCAATTCTTTCAAACATAAGCCCAAGATTATAAAAATTCCTAGGCTTTGTTCATTTGGTAGTTTTCAGCTCGATTCCACCGGCTGTCTGGCTTTTTCCGCAACCAAAACAAGAAATCGAATAAACTGGCTTTTGGTGCTTAGAGCTTTTCAATATGGCGACCGCTTGGGTCCTTTAAGTTTTACTTGTCATCGCTTGGAATATTATTTCGTTTCCAATTATTTTCTTGTCTTCTATGTTTACATTTTGGGATATATCCATATATTTAGTTATTTTAAAACTAATCGATTGTCTTAGAAAAGTGGATCTTCAAACTTGTGTGCTTTTGCACTCAACGTCATGATATACTAAAACACTGACGAAAGAACCAATTTCATTCAGTTGAAACATTTCAAAACGTCTAAACTCTATCAAATTGACACACCCCACGATATATCTGTCTGATCTGACTCTAAAACGATAGGTAAATCATGTAAATCATTGAACTGCAAGAAATTTAGGAGTATATGGCTTACTATTATTAGACTGAACAAGTGATGCTGTTGAAACAAAAAGTCCTTTACCAAAGTGTGTTTTCATGGCAATTCGATCTTTTCTAAACTCTCCTGGTAATCTGACTAAAATTTTGCTGAATCTGCTTCGGAACTTGAGTATTTTAGGTGAAGTCCTTGAAATAGTGTGTATCCTGTTCATTCGGTGTTTCTAGGCCCCACTTGAAGTAACCTTGCCAAGTCGATGTTGATGTTGTACCTGCTTATGTTGTGTTGAGAGATATTATAAATTTAATCTCCTTTCTTCGCTCTCTAACAGATAGAAATTGGCGAATTTCTTATTGTACGACTTTCCCCCCCGCCACTATGTTCTTGTGTATGAAAATGGCTACCCTTACTGCAAGTTCATATCCGAAGATAGCTGTCCTGCCCCGGACATTTTTTTTCTTCTTTACTCAACAAAAGTCATTTCTAGCGACTGTAATTACTTTCATTTGGTTATTTGGTATTTTGTCAACAGGAGATTTACACTTTGTCGATGAAAAACACTAAATTTGCTTCGTATGCAAGAGTTTTTATGAAGGTATCTAGCATAACGATTTAGTCGTCCAATGTTTTCAACGAGACGATTTTTCAGTGGTTTCATTTAACTTTACTTTATGGAATTGGTTTTTCAACTTCTATCATTATCAATGATGTTGCTGTCATCGTCCACACACCCCTTTCGTGTATTTTTGTTATGTTGATTATTAGTAGTGCTATGATTGCTCTCTAGCAATATAAAAGAAGAGCATTTTAACTCAAATTCTCTGAATGATTGATTTTTATATTTGAAAAACCCAAACAAACATCCTCATAATGAACGATGAAGAGGCTAGAAATATGTTCGATGATACTGTCACTTGACAGCAGTTTGATTATTTTTATTGCTTATATGCGTACAATTTATGCCTGCCGTGTTATCTAGTTCTTTTACATAATGAAAAGGTCATTTATTAAAAAAAAAATCTTTTCATCTACAACTGCTCCATTATGAGTCTGTTACTGCTACGCACTTATGTGGTGTATGTAATAATGTGTATATGTATAGTCTGTGTTTTCCTGCATCGTCGTCATCATAGCTGTACTATTCATTACTTACAATATCTTCGATTCCTTGGAGGCTGTTTGTTTTCTCTAGCTTAATGTGACATTTTTAGCCCAGTCTTATAATTTTTAGCATAAGTCTTTATAAGTCAGAACTAAGAGTCCCTGCCTCTTCGCCATTGCCAGATAAAGCTTGCTGCCTCCTAAACTCAGTGTCTACGTAACTATTTTGAATTCTCTCCAAAAGCCTCTGATTAGTTTTTTGTATAACTATCTTTACTACGTTAGTTGTTTTTTTTTTCTAATCTTTTCTATTCCAAAACCGTATAAAATGTGAAGAAAAAGTTGAATTTCCTGTGAAATGACTTATTCAGTTAGTTTGTTACGAAACAAATGAGATCGGATGTATGTAGTCGTGTATCCTCGTGTAATTTGTGTATTATCTTTATTTAAGGTCATTACTACATACACCAGAATGGATGGTTCACGTTAATTAAAAAAAAAAAAAAAGAATGCTTTTCTTGCACGTTAATT
Source organism: Thysanoteuthis rhombus (assembly GCA_963457665.1). Lineage (NCBI taxonomy): Eukaryota > Metazoa > Mollusca > Cephalopoda > Oegopsida > Thysanoteuthidae > Thysanoteuthis > Thysanoteuthis major. The sequence continues at coordinate 16,364,226 of OY735201.1, forward strand.
CATCGTGACAGTATATTTTACATGTCTATCGCTAGATTGTCTCTCTCGATATTATTAGTACCAAAACCACCAGCAATCTATGTTCCGCTGTCTTCAACTTTTTCACTGTTATTTACTTTTTTTTTTTTTAAGCTTATTTGCCCTTTTCCTCCAATTCTCTTATATCCTGTGCCTTCTACTACACCTTTTCTTTGTGGTAGTCACGACTTCCACATTAGATATTTACTTGTTGGAAAACGTATTTAAATTCAACCCTTCATTATTGTACGTAGCAAGCACTACGCTTTTTGGTATTCCGATCGGATGGCGTTGATTACATTCGGAAATTCCTTGAATATACTTTTCCTATTCTGTTTTATGTTCTTAATGTAGAGACAAATGAAGGAAAACAAGTCACTTTTTGAAATGAATCTTCATCTGTTCGTGTGTGTGTGTCTAAATGCGAAGATATACCCCAAATATTGCCCTTATTCTTGTCATTATTATTTCTACCACTACTACTATTACCATTAAGACTACTACTAAGTATTCGAAGGAAGCCGCCCAGACAAGATGGCGATATGTGTACCTCTACTTATGGACAAGGTCCTTCTCTTGTTGGCCGACCCACAAGAACGATTATTCGTATCATAGTTTCAATTGGTGGCATAATTCTATTATCAGAGTTCAATTTTTTTTCCTCTTTGTTCCGACTAAATTCGGTTCTAAATTCTTCGATGGATTTTTTAGTTGTCCACTCTTTTATCACCACAGTCGAAATAGAGCTGCAGCTACTATCGTTTCAATATTTAGCAAATCTATTGCCTCACTACGCGCTTTTGCTCTCACGCAGGAAGAACGAACACTTTGTTCAAGGATGGTATTTTGCCATTTACCTTCGACCAAATAGAAAATAAAGTTCACTGCTTGATTTGTTGAAATAATCTACTTGCTGTTGTTCATTAAGCCTTATGGCATAACGGAGATAAGCTGGCTTCTGCTTATTGCTTTTTCGATCATAAGGTAAAAAGGTGTGTGTGCAATGAATAAGTATGGTGTTGTAGTTATATCCTTTGCACTTTTCATAACTATTCTCTTTCAAGTCTTTACGGTGGGCGTTATTTTAGCTAATTTGTATCTTCTGAGATGTTTCAATGGTTTTTTCTCTCTCTCTCTCACTCGAGTTTGGGTGGCAGCGATCGGATAGTTATGTTGGAAGGATTTTGTTTTTTGGGTTGATAGTTTTTTCTGCCTCACCTCTGCTATTTTCCGAACTGTAAACAAATTAACAATATGGCATTTTGTGTTGGTTTTATTTTCTTGTACATGGCTATCTTAGTTGTGATCATTATCTTCAATTTTTTGTCATGATTTGGTCAGTACCTGTTTCTCTCTCCTCAAATAGTATGGATGATAATAATACACTGCGTATCAGATAACGTTATGGTTACGTCGTCACTGCCATCGTCGACGACGACGACTATTGCTACACAATCACCGGCAAAGGAGGCGGGGGGGTCTTATCACGGCTGCTTAATAGTCGATTGTAATCTTTTTCTTGTATAAAAAATGTTCAGAGAACTTTAAATCATCAATTAGCAAAATACGTACTAAATTATAGATCTTTTTCTTTTTTTTCTTTACCCTTTCATCCTCTCCTGGTGAAAGCAGCAGAATATTACTACTACTATTACGATAACTGCCATCCAGAAGAATGTCTCTCTCCGAAGCCTCGATGTTTGACATTAACATTAAAAAAAATGCTAAACCATTCAATGGTGTAGATATTTCGTGAATTGTTGATATAATTTCAACATTTTACTCGGCTTCAACTTCTGTCATTTCAAGATCCGTTTTTTCCCTTTTCTATTCGTTTGTTCTCCCAAGTTCGATTTTGTTATTTTTGCAACTCGACTCCCTATTTTTTCTCCGGGAGAAAATGGAAATAACCTAACAAAAAGTTCAATTATTAATTGCTGTTCACTTAGTTGTGCCTGGCAAAAAATTGTCTATGTTCATCAAATTATTCTGTCGATTATGATCCATTTTCTAGTAAAGAGGTTTCTGTTGATTTTGGATTATTTCATCCTAGACCTTTCATTTATTCATGAGTTTTATTTCACTGATCCAACGTTATTCGCGAGAGCGTAAGACGAGAAACTACAAACCGAGCTACCAATTTTCATATATATTTCATCATTATTGTTATAGTTTCAAAATATTTCAAGAAAATTAAGTGAGTAGCGCAAATAGTTCTGACTTTTTTTCTTTTTCAAGTTTTGTTTGAATCATTCGAGAATCTAATTACAAAATAATTCTAGATGCTGTCTCATCTTTCTCGATATGGTAATTACTAATCGATTGTATTGTGGTGGTGGTGATGAAGGAAATGGGTGCAATACTTTCAAATTAAAAATACTTATGATTTACCTCCTGTCAACGATATTGGAAATAGTATGTGTATACATTCATGTTTCCATGAAATTCATGACATTTTGTGGAAGGGTGGGTCATGGACTGAGAATTAGATTTTCTGGCAGATCGAGGGGTATTTAACATATTGAAACAGTAGTATATGAACAGATTTTCATTCAGTTTTTATTAGTGTAGTAGCAGCAAGAATACCTAGCGTTGCCCCGGAAAATTTAGTTAAGAGTCGGATTTAGTCAAAAGGATGAGAATTAATTGCGGAAGTTAATGTTTTTGCTTTAATCCCTTGAACCGTAGTTACCTCTCTTGGAAATATACCACGTTAAGGAACTGATACAAAAAAAACCCAGCTTGGATAGGGAAGAAAAGGAAATGGCCTTGGCAGAGGTATGTGCGTTCTCAGTGGTTTCTAGTTACGCAAATTTCTTTTTCCTTTTAACACTGGTGTTGATATAACGTGACCGAAAGGTTTTCGTTTATTTGTGATTTTGTGGTGTTCTTATTATAATCTAGCTTCCTCTTCGTTTATTCTTGAGCTTTGTTTTTGAGTACTTTTCTAATTTTCCGTTCCTCACTGGAGCTTAGGGTGTTTAAGTAAGACCAAAAACTATTGATCTACCAATTTTATTCTAAAATTTTCAAATTTAGTGTGGATAAAGATTTGATTCGGTTATTAATAAACGTTACAGTTTTTGTAGCAAATATTGAATATTTTGTGTGTGTGTGTGTGTGTGTGTGTGGCTCTACAATCCATTAGAATTTTTCCGAGAAATCGTTTTTTTTTTTTTTTTCTCCATTTTTATCCTAGCAGGCAGAGTTCTATTCAATGTTACTAATCTTGATAACTTGGCCCAGACCATTATTTTCCGTCCGTTGTATGAAAATTATGCTTTGAAGTATTCGGTTACCTCCTTTCGTGAGGTTGATATTTTGATAATGCTTTTTGTGCTTCATGAATTTTTTTGGTCCGAATGGGGGTCACATGCGCACAAAAAATCTCCAATATCAGAGCCGCCTCTTTCCATTCAGCGGACAATGTAAAGATCCAGTTAACATTTACAATGTAGAAAGAACGCTCCCTCATGAAAAAATATTTTCTCTCAGACTAATTCCAAGAAGATTGTTGATCTAATCGAGATGTTCCTTAACAGTAGAGGAAAGTATTGAAAGCCTTGATTTTGATGGATTAACTCAAAGAATCTCTATCGGCTTGGTTGATCGATTGGAATCTTGATTTTGAACGTTATGACTGTATTTTTGGCATTGTTTAGGGAAGATGGTTCTGATAGTAGTAAGGTTTCGCTCACTCTATTTTAAGTGCGAAGCAATAAAAGGAAAATTTGGATTTTGAAAAAATGAATAAATAAAAATGTTCAAACGGGAGATGCAACGTCACATGATTTTCAGTGATGGCAATGAATGAGATGAATTCCGAACTTGTTTCCTGTTGATTGAAAAAAATTGGAATTCACGAAGACAATTAGAATACAACCGTAACTTGAATCTGAAAAGTTAATTCTATGGTTTGTTGAACACGTTGATTTTGAGCTGAATGCCGCAAAGGGCTGGATCATTAAACTAGGATTAGTGCCTGTAATGGTCAACGTTACTACTTTTCGTTCGTTGTATGGAAGTGACAAGTATCTGGTTACTTCCCCTGCAGAGGTTGTTATCGATACTTTGATGACTATATTTTGTGCTTTGATGGAGGTTTGGAGGGGTACGCGGAGCTGCTCAAGGTTGCACGTGGGTCCGGCCGAAGGTGTGTCAGTTGCCCCCCCCCCGCACACTCTTGGGAAGCCCCAACTTGAATTGATGAACAAAAATTACTTGGACTGACCCCCCCTCCTTTCCAAAAACGGAAGTCAACAAAATCAACAAGGGGAAATAATATATTTCGAAGCGAAGCCTCACTTCCATACAATGGACGCAAACTAACGGTCCCATTTCCAGTTACCTTGTAAATAGGTAAATAGATTCCCTCAGCTAAAACCTTGAATCTATTTTCTTGCAACATTCCAGTGAGGTTCGCGGGTCTAACGGATTAAAAGCACATACTCTTTTTTTTCTTTTTTTTTGTTTCTCGAGGCTAGATTTATTTATGGTTAACCTGACTGATGAATCCGAAGGTCCGCTTAGACCTGCTACGTCACAAGAAGGGGTAGATAAATCGTGTAACTCGTACTTGTAGGGAGAACAGGGTCCAGTTCAGCATTTTAGTTCAAATCAGTAAACCCCTCCCACCGAAGGAAAAAATACCTTGTAAACTTTCTGCAAAACTAGCTAATATCCCGAGGGAAAGGAAGTCTCCTGGGTTGCTAAAAGCAAGGAATGCTCTTTCATAGTCTTAGTTGAATCATTGTGAAGTTGCTACGCGGAATTACCTGACATTTACCGGAAATTGACATCTATGAAAGAAAACGAAAAACTGCTTGAAATTTATCGGTCGGAATCTGTCTCCATTAGCAAGAAAGATCTGACAAAAATTGTGTGCACCAGGAGAGATTGGAGGGGGGGTGAGTTTGTTTTTGTTTTTTAAAAATATTGTACAAAGAATAAACCATTTTCGGATTTTACTAAAATTTTCAGTACTTGCTAACTAATATTGGGCTATTTTCGGTCAGAAAACTCGACAAAACCTTAATAAACACGTCGACGGGTATCAAGAGATATCAAAAACAAGAACCATAAGTTCTATGATGGAGCGGTAGGAAGAGGAAATACAAATATTACATTCAATGAAAAACCTAAATGGTCGGTTTTAGCTTCTTTTAAACAAGAAAGGAAAGGAACCTACCGAAAATCATGTTACAGAAATGTGTAGACATTATGTACGATGGCTGTCGTCAAAAGCACAATAGAATTTCAACTTGCACGTCAATTGAAGAAAGCATAATAGTGAACACTTGAATAACTTGATAAGAGTTGTATTAGATGTTTTGTTTTGTCGTTAAGTGTCCATATAAACGAAATATATTCGTAGTAAAATAGGGAAATTTTTACTTTGCTAGTTAAAAAAAAAATCTATCTTTTGGATTTCACTAAAATTTTCAGTACTTTTCTAATAAAGGACAATTCAATTTATGTAGTTTCCTTTCAACATGGGTGGAGGTCTTACTTTTGGTGATTATACCCCCATTTTAATTGAATTATTCTACTCGATTTCTTTTTTTTTTTTTTTTACCATAATTATTACACCTGAAAATCAAAGATTTCTTTCAAAATTTCATATATTATCATTATATTGTCTTGCGGGGGGGGGGGTGTACTATCTGAAAACTTCATACACTTTGCATGAAGCTTTAAATAGAGAAAATATTGATATAACAAGAGTATTGGACCAGCAAACTCTGGTTGTGTAACTTGGGATGTTTTTTCAACTTGGAAGGAAAAGCATTTACTTTACAGAAATATTTTAATTCCTAGTCTTTGCCCTTGATTCAGTGGTGAGAATCAATCACAGAATGAAAGTTATAGATCCAGGTGATGGCTACACACTTATTGATTCACCATTTTTGTCATGTGTTCATATAAACAGGAAATTTCATGTGCTGATTAACTTTAGGGAGTATTCAGGTTTCATAAAAAATAAGCTTTTGGTGTATAGCCGAGCTTATATCAAACACTTTTGACATCAGCAGGCACTCAAGTCCATCCTGATTTTTTACCTCTAACCCTAGAAAACATTTTGCTTATTCCTGCATGTGGACAGTTTTGTTTTTTGTTTTCTTCAGCTAGTTATGCTGGATAATATCTTATCGATTTTTTTTTTTTTTCCTACATGATCAGTATTGAGGCTCCAATCTTGGATAACACACCTTACAACAGAGACCACTAATTTAAAGAAACGATTCTCTTAAGGCTTACCTTTCTGTGTGTGATCATTTCCTAATGTCCAAAGCTAAATTATTGATCATGTGGGTTGGTGTAATTTTTCTCAGTTATTAAGATCTTCAAGAGAAAGTAATTTATATATGATAAACTTGAAAAGAAAAGAAATTGTCCTCATCATGTACTAGCTATTCATGCAAGAGTAGTATTTAATGTCTGAAATTTCAATTAATTACAAACATGACATAACATTTATGGTGAAGGATGAAACTACTGCAGTGGAATCTGGTTAACAAGGTTGTCTTTTTCTTATTACCTGCTCACTTTACTGTTGGTCTAATAATCAACTTTGCTGTAGTTATTTTCTGCACTTGTGCACTGAGTATTTCTGTTAGTGGAGAAAGGGTTGATCAGAACTAGTGATATTTTACATAACATTTATTTCAGTGAGTTTCAGGCTCGATCTTGGTCTCTTATTGAAAAAAGGAGAAAATGGATTGTCAGTGGCTAGGGACTTGTGGAAGGATTATTGACAGAATATGTCAATTATACTGGCATGAATGAAGGTTACAAAACCTGAAAACAGAATTAAGGCTAAGATCCTTGCTAAATATGAAAATCAGGCACATGGCAGTTTTTAATCGCTTGAATTAGTACATGCTTATTTCTTACTATTGTTGCATCTCCTTTCTCTTGAAAAGACATTACTGAACTTGATTGAATGTATATTACTGGATAAATATTTGCAGTTAAATCATTTTTTTACCATGAATCCAAGGCTAATATGGATTACTGAAAAATTTTCTGAAATAGATTTAGGAGAGAAACTTTTTTGATGCATAATCTGATCGTTGCTTTGTTTTCCATTCCAGTTGTATGCATCCTCATCAAAAAAAAGACGAACGAAAGATGATTTTTACACTTTTTGCACCATAGTGCTATCATATACTCAATATGAATCTCTTAAAAGAGAGGTAAGGAAAGCTTTTCTATATCTTTCAAGCATTCTTATAGTCTTGACGCTAACTTATAAATCTAAGATTCAAGTCTGAAGTCTTGTTACTAAATATTGACTAATAAAAGAATGAAAATACAGGATTAACAATGCATAAGTGAGAAGAATTGAATCATGAATAAAAATTGAATTCTGTCTATGGCATTGTATTTAAATAACCATAAATTATCCTTCACCTGTAGAAATGAAACCACTTTTTAATGACTGAAGTATTGATATGGAGAGAGGTCCAAATTGAGTGAGAATTTTAAAGGTATAAACAAACATCTAGTTGTTAGCTGAGCATTATATTCGCTGTTTTGATTGAAGGGATGAACAATAGTTATGCAATTGCTCCTTGGTTACTTTTCAGCCTTCTGAAAATTTACTCATTGCTTTACTTCATGAAAAGAATATTTTCTATCCCATCTGACAGCAGCTTTCTTTAGTCATCTTCACTGGATGAAAAAAAAAAATGCTTGGGATTTAGCTCGTATTTTATCATTAGTGTGCATACTTCTAGGATGTTATAAATATTTGTTTTAAATAAGCCTTTGGGCTAATTACATCAAAGCACAATGATGGGATGAGGTGAAGTTTCCACTTTGTTATAGCAAGAAATGTCCTGAATCATAGAATTGTTATCAACGTAATGATAAACTTGATAAATTTTGATTTGTTCTAAACATTTAAAAAGAAAAAACGCTCTATTGATCTTGGTTTGAATTGAATTTGATGTCCTGACACTTTTTTTTTTTTTTTTTTCAAAGGAATTGCGTCAACAAAACAACATAAGCCCTGTTGGCAGTGGAGGTAGTGCTGCAGACAGCTATTCCTCTGACAGCACAGCGTCCCTCTCCTCGGGTAGTCTACAAGAATGCCTACAAGATAGTTTACAAGATGGCCTGCCTGTTGACAGAGTGCAGCAGCCGACACAGGACACTACTCCGACTGCCATCAGCAGCAGTAGCAATCAACTCAATGAAAGAGTGACCACTACACCTCATCAGGCACCAAAGCCACAGCAGTTTTTGAAGCAGCAGCAGACACCAAAACATCAGCAGCAGACTGTGAAACCACCACAACAACCACAACAACCACTCCAGCAATCTAAGCCACCTCAGCAGCCTAACTTGAAGCAGTCACCTCTCTCTAAAAATCAGCTTTCGGTCTATGATGTTAAGCACAAACAGCCTAAGCAGCAGCAACCACCACCACCTCCACCACCACCACCACAGCAGCAACAACAACAACAACAACAACACCCGCCTAAGCAGTCACCACCACAGCCACAACCAACATCGCCTAAACACCAACAACCCCAAATCAAGCAGGAGCTATCCGTATCTGCCCCATCCACTCCACTCTCTGTGACACCAACCTCGACATCAATGACTCAGTTGCAACACCCGAATACCACCAATCGAGTGGAAAGTAAAATATCCCCTAAGGTAATCAAAATGGAACCGTCTACTTATTCACCACAAGAGCAAAGTTCGCATCAGGAGCAATTACCAGAAGAAAAGAAACCGAACAGGTTTGAATTGTTACAGCGGCCAAAGCAAGAAGAAAACCATTTGTCAGCTGGAGGAAAACAGAAGATACACATTAAGAAAGAAGTGGTTGAAGATGAAGAAATAATGAAGGACAAGGAAAATGAAATCTCCAAGGTATCTTCCCCAGAGCGTCGTGTGAATGCAGTTAGGAAAGCCAACTTGCGCTATTCCAAACTGGAGATGAATGCGAGTCACGAAAATGCAGAAAGCAACACGGACAGTTGTAATGACAGCATACACAGTAATTGTAGCTCTTCACCTGATGTGAACGAAACAGGTAAGATATTAACTTTGACATAACAGAAAATAGTTGTTTTCTTCAGAGTTACATTTATCTTTAGCTTAGGGATATTATCTAAAATAATTTGTTTTCTGTAAATCAATAATCCCAAAACTCAGTAGCTGTGTAAATTATGACACTGAGAAAAAATAAGCATGTGTTATATGCACACCGTAATATAACAATGAAATAACCTAGATATGTACAATTAAAATATCTATTGCTTACTAGTACTAAAGAATTTTGTATTTTTCCTTTCATCACTATAAACATTCCTTGTTTTCTTGTACTTTCAGATGAAGAATCGTGGGACTTGATAACATGTCATTGTTTAAAACCATATGCTGGACGACCAATGATAGAATGCTCTGAATGTTCCACATGGATTCACTTATCTTGTGCAAAAATCCGAAAGTCAAATATCCCAGAAACATTTGTATGCCAGCAGTGTAGAGAAGCAAAATTTACAACACGTAAATCTAATAGAATCCGGACTGAAAGCAAACGGATCAGTATCTAAAGATTGATCTAAATGTTGATTTTTGTCCATCACCTTCACTACCACATAACCTTCACCACCACCACCACCACCACCATATATCTTTCATTTGTGGTTGTAGGAAATGAGACAATTTCACTTCACATAAAGTTTGGATTGCTCAGATCCTGCTACATTCCATTTGCATAGAATTACTCTATTGCAAAAAAAAAAAAAAAAATAAAAAAAAAATAATAATAATAAAAATACCATAAGTGATATACAACACCCTTCCAACTCGGCCATAAACATGTACAGATTCTTTTCAAAGATTTTCTGCCTGTTGTGTAGATACCTGTTCCTGCAGAAGCGTGATTTTGTGGAAGTTGGTGCCATACTATGGAGACAATGAAAGAATATATATTGAAACCTACAAAAACAATTTATTCCATCACATTTTTCTATTACTATGTCCTTTGGACATTATAATGAAATGTAAGTGACCTTCATTCAAAAAAAAAACAAAAAAAAAACAAAACAAAAAATGGCACATTTTTTCAGAAAAAAAAAAAGAAAAAAAGAACGGTCTTGAAATTTTGGGCTTTTTATCTGGCTATGTTGTACAGGTTTTTGACTTTGTCATCTTCCACTTTCTTTTTAATTGTCAAAGTGGGCACACTCCTCTCCCCCCACCCATAGGCTGAATGTCCAACTTTAATTTCAAATTGTTGTCTGCTCTCCAAAAGTCTTGGAAAGTCAATTTCTTTTAGTGACTTTCCTTTGTTGCTGTCTGTCATAAATAATATAATATTTTTCTTGGGAGGTTTCTAATTAATGCTTCACATTATTGCAAATATTTTCTAGTACTTTCCTGCTTTGTTTTTCTCTAGTTAGATGAGGCAACTCCTCGATCATTCGTGATTGTGGAGATCTAGGCTCTTTACAAATTAAAATATTTTGTGTGGAAACAAATTGGAAGTTTTAGTATTACACCATCCTAGTAAATCTAATGAAAGAAAATCATTTAATCATCACATGAATTTACAATAAATTGAGCCTGGATATATTTTCTATTGATTGGCCATTACCAATGCTTCAAACATTCAACTAGCCTTTATCACCCAGATAAATCATGTGTACACATTTACCATTTTAAGAAAAATAATAGCAAGTTTCAAATCTTAATTCAGCGAAGTTTTATTGTTAAAATTCAAAATGATGTTGCTAATGTACATTTTTAAAGAATCGGTGCTGATTCTATCTTATTTATTTTTTAATGTAAAGATTAATTCACCTATTTCATTTGTTGATTTTAACTCTGAAAATATTTAAAATTCATTTGTTTTCTAGAAAGATTTTCTTCCAATTTGCAAAATTTAAGCAAAGCTGAGTTAATGCTATGTCCACTCTTCATCTGTTCCTTGCCACTTTACTTAACTCCTGTGTTCAAAGCATCAATTTATAAATAGACTGTCAAACTAATACTTATGTGTTTCTTTTACAATTTTGAATTTTGGTGTGGCTCATCTAGTCAAGACACTGGTTTATTTAAAATAGGGTTGGCTTAATTTTTGAGCTATTTGAGTGGCCAACACAACATTGGCTCAGTCCATTTCTGTACTCATAAATCCTGTAGTATTCATATGTCTACTGCAATGGTAGTGTTAGTAATTGGACTGTCCCGAATAAACAAACATCTAAGATATTTTAAATAGCATTTATCTCAAATTGATAATAAAGTACATGTTGAAGGGACCAGTCAGAAATGGAACATAGATGATCTTACTTTTGCCCCAGTTTCACTGCTTACTCTCTGCACCTCCGAACAAGTTATTGAAAAAATCTTATCACTGGAGGAAAATACACCCTTTCTTTTGATAGGATCATATCAAAGTTCTGATGTATATATTCAGAAATAAAGGGTGGTTATGGTCACAAGCATATGAGAGTACCATTTGGATTGTGTCCAGATGGTTGCTAGCTAATTTTTCTTTTTGGGAAAATACTATTTCTATGTTATACATAGCATTTTTTTCTGTCTCCTGTATCCATTACAAACCAGTGGTTTAGTTTGCATAGTTCAACTCTAGCCTGAAGTGGTCAAGTCAGTTATTCTTTTCTGCTGTCCACTACACTTTCATCTACAACCTATTGAGTGCTCTAGGATTGCAGCCAACCCTCTTGAAAGATTTGTGTTATCTCGGTGCAATGATCATTCAAAACTTATATTACTTAATTTAAAAGAAAAAAAAGAACTTTTAATATGTTGAACCTTTTCTCAACAGTGTTTCAACATTGTTCTAGGTTAATCAACAAGAGATCAACTAGTAGTTAGTTCCTACTCCTGCTTTTAAATGCTTTAAACCTGTCATTCCTTTTCATTTATGCCTCAAACTGACATGTACAGGTTCCAATTGTAATGTACGCATTTCTTGTCCCGTCCTTTGGAAATGTCCATGATAAGTTTTGGATAGGTGTTCTCTATTGAGATACAATAGCTAAGTCAAAACTCATTTCTTTTAATGTCCTTACATCCCTTGCCCCTGGGTTGGCTGCTACTTTAGACGCTCACTACTGTTGCAAGCCTCTCCCTCACTCAACCAGTGTGCTGGTCTCTTATCCTGACAATGTATGTACTATTCTTGAATCGCAAACTAATCCTCTGGAAGCCCTTTCGAGATACCACCTTCAAGAGATTGTCACCTGTTATATATTATTAGAAAATACTGAATGATTTCAATAAAAATTTGTTTGAAATTATAAAGGTTAATGTTTTGACATTTTTTTTTTTTTTTTTCTTTCTTTTAAAACTTCAGGTGACATATTAAAACAAAATTGTCACTTAAATCTGAGTTATGGTTTGAAATTTCTTTAATTTTAATGCTTAAATTCTATCATGAAAATACTCAATGTTTTAACCTACATTAATGTTAATGAATATAATCCAGAATTAGCCAATTTGCACAGGTTTCTTAATGTGAAGAAGAAAAAAAGAAAACCTTACCACCTCACATATACATGAGTCTCAAAAAAGAACTGAACTTTCTACGAACCAAGATGCATTTAAACAAATATCAGATATCAATTCACATGAAGTTAGTGAAAGATTTAGTATGTTACCTAACTCACTTTCTATCGAAGAGAAATCCCTTTTTTTTGTATATCATCTCTTTTCCCTGGATGCTATGTTGGTCTCTCATCCCTCAAGTTAGTAGACAATTTTTCCCCTTTCATCTTGAAATAGTTTTCTTGCCATCACCCAGACATGTTCCGTCCAGTGACAAGTAAAACTAAGATTTGTCAATGTAGGGGATGCAGAATTAGTACAGTTTCTGGGGTGAAGGATTGATTTGCATAGGCCCAAGTTTTAATGAGAAAGTTTCAGGGAATTATATAATGAAACTACAGAATTGAGAGCGAAAAAAAAGAACAAATACGTGAAATTTCACTGAACTAACTCATTTGCAACCGTACCAATTATTTGAAAGGAGGGGGGGGGGTTGTGTATTTTGCCACTAGTTAAGTTGACGAGTGTGACTTAAATCTAAACTGCAATGCTCAGCATCTTAAATTAAATTTAAAGAAAAAAAAAATCTAAATAATCTTTTTGGATTTTGAAATGTTTGTCCACTACATAGAGAAAACTCCCATTTTGCTCAGCCACTGTTTTGTAAGCCATCCATGAGCTTCCTCTCAACACTTGAACCACCCTTCCAAACACACAAAAGATTGCCCATCTGTCTTTGTAGAGCTGGCAACATACAGCTGTGCAGAAACCATCAGCACAACATTCATGTTATAGTCCATCATCAAGACTCACATCACACCATTATCAAATGTAAATAAAAATGTGTGGCTGCAGAATCACACGGACCAGAAGTATATTACTGTGATGGCAATAAAAATGTTCTATACTGAAACCGATTAATTTCCTCCGTTCTTGTTTGAATAAATGTGACTTATATTCATTTTTCCATTTTATAATGGTCAGTATCCTTATGTGTGCACTCATTAAATGACATTCTAGAATTCAACCATTAAAGGGATAACATAAGTGATTTTATGAAATTTTTTTTTTTTTTTTTTTAGAAATTGTGCATTTGTATTGTTTGTTTAATTGTGGATAATTCAAGGTGAGGGTGGGTGTATTAGCATGAGGTTATTGTAGATTCAGCATGAACAGCCCAACCCAGCCAATGTAAGGTAAGTAAAGATGTAAAATGTGGGGGGGGGGTCTCTGGTAAGTATTGAGTAACTCTTAAACCATGAAAAAGAACTCTACCTTCTTGCAAAGAAAATTAAATAAAACCCAACCTTCCCTTTAGACAATTCTTTGAGTAGGTTTAGGAAATCTAAAACTGTAGCTTGTATCATGTACCAATTTGAGAAATTTTCTTCTATTTATCATTCTTTAAAAAAAGATTTTTCCTTGGGTTAGCCAAGCAGAATTTGAGAGAAGAGAGGTTATATTCAATATCTCCATGATGATAGGTTGAATCTCAAGAGGTATATTTAAACATTAGTCAGCCAAGATAGGGGGGGGGGGGCGCGAAAGTAACTTTTCAATGCTCCAAAATCGAACTTTTCAATGCTCCAAAATCAAATCTATCATTAGACCAGACATCGAATTTCGGGATATTTCTAGTCTCATTTGAGATTCTGAGCTAATATGTTGCCATGAAAATTTTCTTTCTGAATTTAAATCTATTGTTTGTCCTTCCTATCCAGAACTTCTTGAAGCCATAAAAAAATAACATCTCAACATAGCTTTTGTAAAGCCCTATCTTAATTTTTGATTCTGTATTGTCCCAACTTCTAGATATATTATTTTGGGTACTGTTATTGCTCATGAGGCTTCCAAGCTATGCATCAGCACCCTCCAATACCTCCAGGTGGGGGTTACTGTTGATGCACTTCACCTAGCTTTATCCCTGGTTGATGGCACAAATACTATTTGACTCCCCCCCCCCCCAAAAAAAAAATTAGCTGTGTATGAGATAATGCCTAACCTGAGAGAAATTCTGCAAAATTTTTCATTTTAATGAAAGTTCTCTTTAATCAAGGGGGAATAAGCTATTTTTCTGCCCTAATTTAGTTGAGACAGTAACTTGAGTGATAACAGCTAATTGGAAAGCAAGCCCTGCCAAATGAGTTCAACCCTCAGTAGACCCCCCCCCTCCGATTCATTGGCTTCTATTTGATCTATAAATCAAAGAAGACTTGAAAATATATCCACTGAATTAAAACAGGATTGATTGCCAGAGGCACATTTTATAATTTTAAGGAGTAATAGAATGTTAGTATTAGAATTACTGTAAATTCATTATTTGGTTTCAATCTTAAGGATAGAGCTATGGCTTAAAATGAAACATACAGGAGTGTTGTCTCAACAGTTGGCTCCATTCACTGCTACAGTAGGAACTGGCTAGTCAAACTTCAAGTAATGCTCCTGTAAGAAAGCAATTCCAATCCAAAGAAGCTGGATGAGGATGGTATACAAAATGCCATTTTATTTTTTCCTCTCATAGTCGTGAATGATATCAATACTAACCATGTAAATCATGGATGGGGAAAAAAAGTGAGTGATCAACTGTCAACAAGAAAAATGGAAAAGCCACTCAAGTTAGCTTGAAAAGCACAAATAGATGACACTTGTAAAGCCTTGGGCTGCTGGGTGAAATGACAGTTACTTGTACTGAGCTGATAATTAAAATGGACAAATCTAAGGCTGTTCTGCTAGTCTTTGTCAGATATATCAATGAACCAATTACCAGATGACTTAGCGACTACACTGATGTGATAAAACTTCTGGTATTATTGCATTCTCCATGGCTATGCATTGGCTGTAAAAAGGTTTGTTAGAAAGCATCTGATGAAGCAGTGGAGGTTTTTAAAACTAGACTTGAGCATTGTAGACTCAGCCCTTGCTGCTGAACAATATATGAAGCCCTAATGTGATTGAATTGAAGAGACAAGCTAGCAGCTTTTTATGGAACAATTTTTATTCAAAAGAATGAACCTAGTTAAGCAATTGTATTATGTTTGGAAAATGAAGTTATGAACTGCTACAAGGGAAGTAAGTAATCATAAAGTTGACAGGTTCCCTATTTTCACTAGTATTTCAACCAAACTAGATTGGCATTTAATGTTTTGCAAGTGACTACAACATTTGAGAGATCTTAAATTTAGTAGATGTTTACAAGCATGACATTAGAATTTAAAAGAAACAAGTTTAATGGCCTTTTCTGATAGGCTGTAGATATTCAAGTACTTATCACCTTTCCAACTTGTGTATTCTTGTGAAGTAGGATTTCTTGTATTGATAATGTAAAGCTAACCATCATAATAGACTGCAGAAGCAGATATGACAAGCCAGCTGCCTACCAATAAACCAGACTTCACAAATTGAAACAGAGTTATTCATTCCATTGACTACCATTTCAGAATGTATATATTTTTTTAAATAAATGTAGTTTCTGAAAACTTATGAGGTCTTATTTTTTACAAGTCATTTAATGAAAAACTATGTGTGTGCACATATTGTTTGAGAACCACTGCAGTGATTTTTATCACTGGAGAAAAAAAAAAAAAAAAGAAAGGAAAAAAGTTTTGACATTCAGCACAATTAAGTTATATTAATTACAATCATTTTCATAAAAGGAGAAAAAAAAAAAAAAACAAAACAATTTTCTTGATATTTTCAAAAGTTAAATTTAACTAAGCTTTATAAGGAGATTTCCATGAACAAACAGCATTTTTTAATAAGACATTCTCAAGATATGTTTTCTTTTCCTTTTTTTAAAGTTGAAATAAAATGGACTTAATATTAACATTTTCCTGTGTACAAATACTTATATTTTGCAATAAGTAAATGATCATTTACTTTTTAGCCATTTTTGCTTATTTCTGACACCCTGTGCACTGGTTTAGATGACTAACTCTCAGAATCATCTATATCCAAAAAGTTGATTTGTTCAAAGAGAATATTTCTATACTTTTATTGAAAAGATTTTTATTTGAAATCCGCATTTCTCTTCGCCAATTCCTTGGAAACAGAATGTACAAAATCTTCACATCAAGAAATCCTGCAGTTGCTTAAGGAGGGAGGGAAGAAAGAAAAAAAAAAAGAAAAAAAAAAAAAAAAAAAAAAACACAGACAAAAAACTTGAGGGGTAGGAACCTTCAGCCTTCAACCAGGCCATACATATGGCATGGTCTAGAAGAAATTCTGAATTTTAATAAAAATCAAAATCATCACAAATTAGAGGGTTGGGTTCCATGTACAAATTTACATGGGAATGAAATTTTGTACCGAATAAAATTCTTATTAGTTATTCAATACTTAATCAGCTTCCAGGTGTATCACTTGCAGCCTTTAAACATGAATAGGTTCACAGTCTCTGAATTACACAAGTTTTTGTTTTTAGCCCGCTCTCTGATTCCATTGTTCAGTTGACTGTTACACCATTCAAACTTCTTATGTATACCATAATATGGATTATATTTCAACTTCAATTCATACTGACTTCAATTACTTATTATCTAAGTACCCGTTGTACCAGAAGATGACTTTTTTGTTAAATTAGATACTGTGTACATCATAATGCTATATAAGCTATACTCAATAATGGTCAGTGCAGAGTAGTGGCAAGTATCATAGTAAATGAGCTCAAATAGGAGACTAGACAGACACTCTAGAAAACTTAAATAGTGACTAAATTTTCTGACAATAACTTAGTCATCAGAAAGAACTGAAAGTTCAATGAAGCATCCACAATAAAGTTAAAACTCCATTATTACCAGATCACATGACCCTGAGTGGAAGATATCTCAAGGTAAGAAACACCTCATCAAGAAGCACTCCCTCACTTTAAAAAAAAAAAAAAAAAAAAAAAAAAAAAAAAAATTTCAAGTAAATCTGATTTGATACAGCAGAAATTGAAAACAGAGCTATTCATTGAGAATGCCTCTAACAATTAGATTACATTATTAAAAAATAAATTTGTTCCGAAGGTTACATTTTTTCTTAAGAAAGGGATAAAAATGGATGCAAGTGTAATTTAGCATGTCATATTTCAATGACAATCACAGTACCATCATCAACACACTCAAATTGTTCATAATAAAGGTCTATGGTGATGCCTTCACCGGGATCCAGTAGTTTACAACATGTCATCTTCCACCAGACATACAGCAAAACCCATACACGATTGTAGGCCCACTTCTCATCTCATAATACATGTAATAACCAAGCAATAAAAATGGAGCTTCTCATCCCTGACAAGGAGATTTAGCACGGCTGAAAATTCATGGAGGAGCCAAAATCCCCACCCCCCGCAACTTCTTTCCAATTTGCTGGAGATGATTGTATGTAGTTGAATTTGATGCATTGTCTTTTTTGCCTCATCTCTGATGCTTTGATGATCTGTTTCAACAGTTGTCTCCAAAAAAGATTATCCGAAGTGGTTGGTCCCCCTGAGACTATTATAAGTCTTGTTTCCTTTTTTTTAAGCCATCAGTCACTGTACCAGTTACAGTGACTGATGATTTAAAAAAAGAAATAATCTTCATTCTTTGTGCTGGATTACTGCTTCTGCAAAATCCATACAGCATGTAATGACATTAGAGTTGGTCTCCTATAGGGCTAAATATCATCATAAATTAATGACAGCCCAATAAAGACATTGACTATTTAACCTTGATCCAGAAATAGTTCCAAATTTTAAATTTTATATCAAATGCAATATTACTTTCCAAACAACCTGATACAAAGGTTTTCTCAACTCCTACGGGAAGGTAGTGGTTAATTGAGTTCACCTGCCTCCACTATTTTCAGGCGAGTTGATTTTAAAGTCAGAGTTGCTCTCCTAGACTGGTTGCCTCCCAAAGCTGTGAGCCAAGTCAGCTGCACAATTTTGCCCATAGACGGGGCAGAAGAGATGGATTCATGCCTCAAACAAAGGCATTAGTGTGAAGTGTATGTCAACAGCCTCATCCAGAGTTTGAGTTGTTAGCAAATTCCATTATTTGTGCAGTTGGCTGTTGAGCCACTAGTATCTCCTAAAAGGAGGAGAGAAGAAACAGAGCAAGATGTACTTTCAATACTGACCTTTTTATTGCATACTTATGAGGTAAGGATCGTCCGTCCTTCGGAAAACTGCTAAAAATTTATCCCCTTTATTTCGAGTAACTTTTTGTCCTTCCTCTGTGCTATCGTAGAGCTTTTCAACAATTATGTCATTTTTCTGAAAGAGAAAAGAGTTACAAATCAGTTACTTTAATCTTGAAAATAAATTAAAATGTTTTCATTCACAGCTGAATGAAAATACTGTAAACCCTTCTATTACCAGATTTCAGAGATACCAAACAAAATCTGTTTATAACTAAAATTCTGTCCACCACACAGAGCACATTAAAGTGCTAGCTGGGTTGCCAGGTTAGTTTTTCATAATATTTATTTTCAAATAAATAAAATGAAAATACATTGATATAAATATAAATATATAAAGCACTCCTAAGTAGGGCACTCTTCCATTATAAGCTTCTATGCAAAGCTCTTTCAACTCTTGAATGGAACACTCTGGTGGATGGGGAATTGTGCGCAAGTAAATATATCGCTGAATTTGATCCAACTGACCATCCAGTTCTGCTTAGGGGTAGAATATCTTCCCTCAAGTCAGAAGCAAAGGTTTCAATTCTATCTCATGGCACTGAAAGAGATATTGGATTGTCTATAGCCACACGGAAGAGTTGTAATACAACAAAACAGCTGTCAGTGGATGAGAATTATCATATAATTTGTTCTAATGACCGTATGTTTGAGGAAAGAACAAAAAAATTATGAAAAAAGTATTTTTCCTCTGTATTTGAGTAGTACAAACTACTTTGAACATTCGATTTTATATCTTAGCACAAATACATACACGACAGTACCATTTTTATGTTTTTGGGTTCTATCTTAATGCAATTCAGTAATACTGTACTTAGCATTAACGGATACCTGCTTGTCCCTATAAATCCAATAATAAGAGGGTCTACAATAGATTTAGTAACAGAAAAATTTACATTTGTAAATACATTACATGCAAGATGAGATGCAAAAACAACAAGTTGTAAGAAATTAAATGCACCTACCACAACGCTTTGATAATTTACATTAATTACATGAAAGTTTTAAAATAAGGAAAAATTAAAAAATTCCATTTTAATGTCTAGAGTATTTTATTATACTGTAAATAAAAATAGATAGGGACTTCATGGACACACTGAATAATTTCATTGTAAAGAAAAATATAATCCAATTACTGGCCAGTATAATAATTACAACTCTTACAACAGTTGTAAAATGCTAGAAACTAAATTTTTTGTTCCTATGTTACTTGCCTTATAATTCTAAGGGTGGGGGAATCCCTTCAACTATAAATGAATAATCTAGAGGAAAGACTAAAGGCTAAAATAAAGATAAGGATACAAGTCTAAATAAGTTGTGAAAGACTATCTCCAAAGTTTAGAGAACACCGGACTACTCACCAGTTCATTGTCTTGAACTCTTTCAAATAATGGAAATTCTTCAAAATGCTTTACCATCCAGTCATGTACTTCCTTTACATCTGTTATTGTATAAACAAGACCCTGCAAATAGAATGTGACAATAACAATCAACTAAGTCACCTCTGAATTGGTTATTCTTATACACTGTAGACACGATATAATGCAGAATCACTTATAATGCAGTTTGATTGCAGACCCCAATTAGAAAACATTGAATTTGGCTTCCAGAATAATAGCTAAAAACAAAAATAGAAAGACTCCTATTGTATCTGCATTAGACCAACTATCAAAAATAAATGAATCAGACAAAAGCATTTCAGTAGTCAAACAGAATCCCCCCCCCCCCGTTGCTAAAAAGATTACAAACATTGTTGAAATAACACTCTAAGCACTTGCTACATATTCAATTCAGTTTTGTCAAAAAGTTACCTGGTGAGGGGTCACCGTCACAATTTAATTTTTTTTAAAGCCCCCCCCCCCCGGTTAAACCTACAGTTTTCACTTAATTTCTGTACGAATTATGAATGTAGGTCTTGAAGTTGGCGGAGAGGGGGGATCTGGACAAGGATTAAGGTTTGTAAAAATGCAGTATTTGTTACATGGACTCAATTATAATGTGGTAGAAAATTATTTTTATAAGTACAAAATTTTAGTACTATTCCCATGGACATCAGAAACAATCAGGTTTTACTCTAACTATTGCCATCCATAAGCTTCAGAATGAAATGTAGACAGCAAGCTAGACACTCCATTATCTAAACCAATAAAAACTTTACATAATTTTCTAATATTGAAAACGACCATCACCAAAGGAAATATGCTTCAACAGCCAAGTCTAAGGCATAATGGAAATAAATACCTTTTCAAATTTATTGAAGAATCCTGTTATCCTGTTAACATTTCGCCTCGATCTCAATAGTATTAGATTTATCAATCTTGGATTCACATCAAGTATGAAAATCATTTACAAAAAAAAAGAAAACACACATCCTTACATTCATTGTGTTTTCTTTTCATTCAATATAATTCTTATGATTTTTCTGCATCTTTTATAAGTTGATATAAACAACTTTCTAGTTCAAGTTGAGAAGCTTACCTGAATTCTCAAGACATGAGCATATTCTGCCAGTAGAGTTTGGCTAATAATGCGCCATTTGTGTTTGGTTTTTTTAAAATGAGGATCGGGGAACAGAAAAAACATCTTGGACAACTAAAATAAAAGAAAAATGAGAGTCAACCTCACTATTCACTTTTACAATAATAACAAAGTTGTTCCACAGTTAAAAAAAAAAAAAACAAAAAAAAAAACAAACAAAAAAAAAAAACACTGATTCCACTCAATAAGACAAGTTATTGTATCTATAATATAACAGGAAAAATAACTTGAATTTTCATTTGCATATCTTTTTAATGAACAGTGACTTTCTGTTCGTTTCTGTCAGTAAAAAAAAAGGAAGATTAAATTTATATTTTTTTGACAAAAATCTTGTACTCTCATTTGAACGATGGATTCTTCCACTTGAACAAGTTCAGATGCTTTTTTATAAGAAATGAAAATTTATTTACACAATTAACAGCTTTGAAGTGGTGAACTATTAAATTCTAAAGGAAGAGAATGTCAAGAAACTGCTTGAACTTCAAAGGAATACAGGGAGATACTTTTACCAAATGCATTACAGTCTCCGGTACATCAGTGTGTGTGTGTATATATATATATATATATATATATATAGTTTCGATTTAAAAAAAAAATTTTTTTTTTCTTTAAATCACCCCATAAAAATTGATATATATCAGAATTTTCTCATAAGAAATAACCAGTTTAAAATAATCAAGTCAGGAGAGCTGACCAGCGGGAAAGTGATAACAGCAACACTGAAGATAAATAGAAAGTCCTTTGTTATTACCTGTCCTTTATTGAAGAAATTTGGTAAGTACTTCATGGCATTGGAACGAATACAAGCGATGTTCTGATATTTCCCAGGATGCATTTGGCGTAAAGCTTTGATTCTTTCTTTGACAAAATCAGAAACCTTTACTCGAATCTCAATTCCAAGCATCAGCTTCTCAGGGAATAAAGGAGATAGGGAAACTGGAAAAAATAAAATAAACTATTGTAAACAAAATCAAGCATTAAAGTGTGTGTGTGTAGAGGTTACCGAGCAATCCTATTACTTACTCCCAGGAAAGTATGATTGTCTAGTTCTACCGGAGGGTGGGGGTTGTTCCTGCAGGCTGCACCTCGGGTCAGGGTCAATTGCTGATGCCAGAGGCACCCAAGGGAGTCACGTTTAGAGAGCTGGATGATATTTGTCTATCCACACAAAATTGACCATGTACAACATTCTGCCTTAGAAGAAGGTGACAGGTTTTCCATTCTACTTGGACAAAATGAATCCTTTCCACATGGAGCTAAATGATTTTCAACACTTGTAGCTCATTAAAAAGTAATATTGAAATCCAAGTCAGTACATTGATAAAACTAAAAAGGCCAGATACCAATAGGGTTGGAGTTTTACAGACTTCAATGAGTATACAGCTTGCAGGTCAACAGACTACATTTTAATGTTGATCTGTGTGAGTGCCCCACTCAAAATGCATAAAGGGAATAAGTTTGAAATATATCCAACTTCTGAAACCTGCAGTTTTTATATTTTGAAGAATAGATTGATTGCAGAAACAACATTTTCTTAGATCCAATTCCATGTTTTCAAAGCTTATTTTTATCTTTTGTTCTAAAAAGGTTCTCATTTTCAAATAAATTAATTTACATTTTGGCTTGGTCACTCAAATGTGTGCGTGTGTGGAGGGCAATGACTGGTTTAAATAGTATAATCGTAAATGTAAACCAGCATCTATCTCTACCCACACACACATAACCATTTGCTTTTATAATATAAAAACATCTTTCATTCTTTGAAGTAGATTAAATCTAATCAAGGATCTAGTGGTGCCTTCTTAGGGTGTAATAGTTAACAAACCAGTCCATCAGATTATTTCTACAGAGCAGCAAGTTCGATCCCCACTGAACGCCTCCATGCTCATGGCCTTGTGACGACAGTAAGCTACGCTCAATAAATAATCATTCAAGGATGTAACCGAATTAATTAATACAGCAATAATGTTGCCTTTCAATAGTAAGAAAGTTAAATTCAATTTGATCAAGTATTTGAGGTGACGTAATCTTTGTTTTGTCACAACAATGACCTCACCCAAAACCAGTGACCTCATGTACAAACAAAAATGACGAAGTCACTCTCAACTCAGGTTAACTTGTTTTGCTAAAATTTGCAAAACCCCATGTACAGGAACTATTAATAAAGGAGTTGAAATGGGACACAGTTTTGGAATAATATTATACAGAGAAATGAATTCAGTACTGTTTACCTTTTACTGAAGCAAAGGATTCTGACCCTAGCGCAACCAAGCATATTTGTTTTGTTTTTTTTTTTACGAGATAAACCTTAGAAATACATTGACAACTTACCTAGAAGTCCCCCGTAGCCACAGCCAATGTCTGCAAACTCTACTCTTGCAACCTGATCATCAGATGGCTGATATGAAGGGAAGAAATCTGGGTAATACTCAGACCAATCCATCGCATCAGGTCGGCACGGACTTTAAAACAAAAACAAAAAAAAGTTAATACTTGCAAAAAGAGATTCAAGTAAAGTTTTATTGAGTATCAATGAAAACATTCAATGTCAATAGTAGGAAATATGTTCAAAGAATCAGTTTCATTCATGCTGTGAACAATATCTTTAATAATAATTATTGAATACAAACATTGATTCAGACCCTTTACATCTGGAGCTGGGCATAATTTTCTGGAAGGTTTAGATTTTGTCGTCCGTTAATATTATTAAAGAGGTTTTATAATCTATCAATTTTTTTGAAAGACCAAATGTACAAGTTTTGACTGGAAATATTTGAGAAAATGCAATGGAGATTGGTAAAGAGGGTTATGGACATTCAGTAAGTTTGGCTTAGGATGGTACAAGACCATCCAAACAGTTTTAGCTCTAATTCAATTGTTCTCAGCCCATCGGCTCAAGAAATGATTAAACTAGGATTTTATACCAGTTAAAATAATAATCAATCTGAAAGAATATTAAGCAAAAACCATAAGGTCAACAATGCATGAATCATCCATGGTATTTCAGAAGTCAAGTTCAATTCTTGCATAGGAAGTGAATTAATGAGGATAATCTAAACAGTAATTACATTAAATGGGGTGGCGGAATATGTGCCCACTTAATCATGAAACCATAATACTTTGGCATGTAAAAATGATTCTCATAATAATCTCGCCCTCAAGTTTTCTTCAAAAGGTTTCATTTTTTTATGCGTCATTTAATTGTAGTATTTGTTACTTCTGCTAACAAACAAGGAGAGATAATACATATGGTAGTGTCTGTCTATCCTTCTGTCCACAAGACACCTAAAAGTTCACAATTAAATTTTATAGATAGGTGGGCAATGGGAATAAGACAGAGTTAGCAAAATTTGGCAACAAATCCAGGAATTTATGATAGAAAGATACTTTTCTGCTTTTTTCTCCTATACCTTCATGTATATGCTCATGCCTGTCTATCTTTACAAGGTCTCCATGAAATTTTTGAATGGGTCTATGCAAAACTACTCTCTCTACATCGTAGTTCTCGATGAAATTTTAGGGCATCTCCATGCACAATTAAACCCCCCAACAATGGCACAGGCAGAAGTATGTGCCCTGGTTCTTAATTACATACATTTTTTGTTTTTAACATACTTGGATCATGCTACTAGTGAATTCCACTTGTTGATAATCCTTTGACGGAGCAACTTTCTAGAATTTATTTTTAAAAAGTGTTCCTTTTATTTTGTTCTGGTTTTTTGACAAAATCCTGTATTTGAATTACCATTGTTATTGCTTTTTGTTGCTACAACTACATTTGTGTTATAGTATTTCAGCATGACTGATTAGCCTTTATCAGTTTAATAAAATCTTTATAATGGTACTGCAATTACGAGACAAATGTGAATTGGAGGGATTTCTTATTGCCGTACCCCCTGCGTATATCAGTATATTAATTCTGAGACAATAGCATTATATTTGACAGTTGATCATCTTAAATCCATGAACATCTCAATACCTGGGGACAGACTTGCAATCCTTAGACCTAATAACTCCTAACAAAGCACTCATTTTCAACCACCAACATACAAACCTCCTTCAGCATCTATCACACTGCCAATTATTTTATCAGAAATGACTCCTTCCCACTTCTGTAAGTTTGCCATTGATTGTGAAGTATACATGAAGATCAAGGACTGACTCCAAACAAAGATTGCGCAACATCTGTACAGTGCCTATGATGAAACTGTGCAGAACAATATCATATATTCATACCACACGAGGGAAAAGTGTTTGAAACTACTGAGTCAGTGGTTACAAAATGTGTAAACCCTGCCACCCATCAGATGAATTTTGGTTATCTTGTACAGCATGAGAATTAATCAATTCAGGACTTCCTTGCACTAACTGCGAATTCTCATTCCTGGAGTGCAGAGCGGACAAATCCTGAATGAACATTAAAGATTAGTTCATACGAGAATTGCACGATGAAATGCTACAAATTGATAACCTAGTAACGGCAAATCAGTTGAAATTGACTGAGGATGTCATCGAGCATACAGAAGTGTTTGAGACATGTCTCTGCACAGTCACAACTTCACAAAAGTGCCAATGTACACTCAGAAATTACCACAAAAGCAAACGACGCCACCAACAGGTGAGCCCCAGATATGGTAACAACATGAACACTCAACCATAGCATTCGCACTGTCCTACTGGGGCAAAACAATGCGGTGCGGAGCTTGTAGCAAACCAAATTGTATGGCTTCAGTTTGTCAACAAGCAGTCTGGTTGACCCTGTTAGCAACAATCCTAAAAGCAAATTGTTCACGTCTTCCGATGTTCAAGAAAGTTAATGCATCACCCAATGTTTCCGATACAAAAGTTGTGACATTGCAGATCTTCCCTGACAGTGGAACGAACATCTGCCTGGGAGGCCCATTACATCTACAACAGATGGGATTGCGGTCATCGTAATTTCATCCATGTCACAAGCGGCTCAATTCAAACATGTAAGTGTCGGATCCTAGTAAAGTGTTACATCAAAGGACATTCTTCTATACCTCAGTAATACATTTGCGAGGAAATTGATTAGGTTTATTTCAACAAGCAAAGTTATATCAACATGCATTCATCACCTGGCTACCCCTGACCTATGCACCCCACAACACACAATGACCATGATATATGCTCACTCACACTCAACACCTACTAGACTATCATTTCCAGCATTAATAGAGAATGTACTCAAACTAGAGGACAATGCCAGAAAGAAATTTGCCAGAAGTGCCTTCAACAACTCTGCTCCTTTCCCAATGCTCTCTGACACAGCAGCAAGGATCCACATCAATCAAGATGCCGTCCTATATAGCAAACACACCCATTCCTTTGCCTCATCACTGGAAAACAGAATTCAAAGCTAGTTTGGATTGTACTAATAGGGACACCAGTGATCCGGCTATAGCCGGATGCTACTTGAACTAAATTGACTTCCAATGGTTGAATTCAGTGTTGTTGCCTCCAAACACTAAAATAATCTGTCATAGATGCAGCACACCGATTCCATTGTTGATTTGGATGTTGAGAGCCAGTCCCTCACAACTTTCATCACCTGAGAATGCCCAAACGATTCTTTGCTGCTGCCAATATGACAAAATAACTGACGGGAGGGCTAGATGAGAATTGTTGACAGCTATTACACTTGAATGGCGCCGATATTTTGATAGTAAAATGATGTAAATATCAATTAATACAAGATTTGAAGCAAGATTCAGAATTAGTAGCTGAACAAAAAAAAAAAAAAAAAGAAAAAAAAAAAAGCTAAATCTAGTTATAGAATAGCTAAGTCTGTTTGTCTGATGAGCCATTATTGCCAAGAAGCATGGGTCTTACAAAAATCCCAAAATTCAGTCCTAGAAAGTGGGCAAATTTTGCAGTAAAAGGATTGTCTTTGTGCATTTTTTTTTTGCTTTTTGACCATGTGGAAAGGCCAGATTTCATTACATCAATTCATAATTTTTTGCAAAAATTAGATCTTCAAACTTGATCTAATGAGTAGATTTTGGTCGAGAAGTACTTTCTGCTCAGCAAAAAGCCCTTTATCTTTCACAAAAACTTCCAGTAACACTATTTACAATTAAAATTCACTTGACCTTCCTACTGTAAGGGCACAGTTGACTTTGCTAGTCTAACAATAACACCAACTGGAATTTTTCCTTTAGAAAAAATTCTTTGGTCTATCTGCAATCTTCCTACACCAACCAACCTACCAACCAACCCTACCAGTGCACGGTCTTGGTTTGGCCCTTTAAACCATTTCGCTCTTTTATGCAACCTTTTTAACCGAACCAGAAATTTTAATGGGATAATAATCAAGAGAGATCCTTTGAGTTTCCCCCCCAAGAATAGCATCATAAACATTCCAATGTAAAAGTTTATAGCAACAATGGTTGAAGGATCATATTTGCTGGGTGCAGATTCAACAACAAAGCCAAAAATAACCACGGATCAACTGAGGGTTTCATCTGGGCTTTGCAGCATTCACATCTGTTCAACACCAGAGTCCAAAATTTAATCGTAGTATTCGACCACAAGCCTCTACTTGGTATATTCAATAATCGCACCTTGGGTAGCAATAACCCACTAATACAGAACATTAAAGAATGCACATTGCGCAGGAGATCATTATCATTCACTGCCCAGGAAAATGGACTCAAGGGCCAGATGCACCTTCGAAACCCCACTGAGATATCAGCTGATCTCAGTTATTCTTGAATCACCTTTTAAACTTCATTGCATAATATAATACTATAGATGATTTGTTCATGCCATATGCAAGATGGGAAGCATCACATTTGATAATGTTATTTACTGCTACCCAGTCAGACCAATGATTACTGACCTTGCTCGAAATAAGATTTTGGCTTCCCAGAAAAATGCAATCTGATAGACCCAGGACATCTCCATGAACTGAGGGAATTTGTCACAGATTATCTACTTTTGCTAGATCAGTCTGTTGTTATCTCTTGTTCACTGAGGAAAGTTATACTGAGTAACCCCGATTCTGCCAAACAGTGTCAGTGGCATGTGATTTCAGGCCAATCAGTGTGTACACTGGCCATCTTTTTACTTCAGCATACATAACTGAGAAAGTACCTACTAAAACATAGTTACATTGTGAACTGAACATCTCTCATAGAACATGAAATTTTTTATTTTTTCTATAAACTAGCACTTCTGGATGGTTGTTGGGTCTAATGGATTGAAAGCATCTAAAATTGAAAGAAAAACTTCTTAGAGAATTCACAACTTCCAACACATGAATCTTCACCTAAAGAACTTTTTAGGTGGGATGTTATAGCTTATTTTTCTTTTTTCTAATGTTTCAAATTCATCTGATTCTTCCAGTGTAATTAGACTTCATAAACACTATCTTCATTAGGGAGATTTTCAAGTCATGGGATCATTTATGTTGCTCTGTATATTTTCTAGTTGTGTGATCTTTTTCTGTGATATGGATTCCATGTTTTATTTGTGGTCTGATATATGTATACATTGAGTATATTTTTTTAAGTTTTGCTTTTTAAGTCTGGCTCTTATTATACCAGTTTTAGTTATTTTTGATATGTGATAGTGCATTTGGAGATAAGATATGATTATACCTAAGTTTTTTTTTCTATGTTCTGTCAAGTGATTGTTACATATAAACAGAACACCCTGCCCCCGAAACCTTGAAAAATAATTTCCCCAAATTTATATGTACTTCGGAATATTATGGATTGAGAATGAAAAAAAAAAAAAAAAAAGATTGCGAAGAAGAAATATTTCCGCTTTTCAAGGGGCCAAAAACCGACACCGCTTCCTCAACAAGTGCTGAAATTACCACGACCAACTCCGAAAAATCACCAAAAAGTTGTAGTGATCTTGAACCTCAACAAATCAGTTCAACACAAAATAGAAACCAGTTACTCAACTACTATAATCGCGTAAAGTGAAAGTACGAGTGGCAACAATAATGTATCATAGATATGACAGCATTTACATCACAGATTTTAAAGTTTTCTATGGGCGCCGCCATCATTATCCAATTTAGACCCCCCCCCGACATCATTTATCAAAGGTCAAGATTAAATAATGACAAAAAAAAAAACAAACAAAAAACACAAACAAAGGAACAAAAACAGCAAAACAATCAAATGTATGGTCAGTATTTGGATTAGAATGATCACATTAGCAAAAATACTTTGTAGCACTTTACTTCATGGCATTTTAAATTAGTTCAGTTTTATTTCGACACAAAGGAATGATACAAATATGATTCGATGGAAACCAGCTTAGTTACTTAACTAATCAAGTAAAATATAAACACAACTATACGTAATGTTGCCAGTGAATTATAGAATTTTTTTTGTAGTATTAGCATTAAAACAGTAGATGTCAAAAATACTTTTTTATGGCAATAAATGACGTATGGCTTTATATCAGTTAATTTTTGTTTCAACACAAAAATTACACGATAGAAACCAGTCACTTCACTACTACAATCGAAAATAAGTACGACTGTTGGCAGTATTGTCGGTAATACAGTATAGATTTGAGTCAACATAGTTTAGCATCAAAATTGAATATATGACATAGCATTTACATTATTTCAAATTTCACCCACGTGTTCCATGGGCGCCGCCATCATTATTTTCTCTAGTCCGGCCTCAGAGATCATTTATGATTTTTCAAAGGTTTAAACTACGAAAAGTAACAACAACATGAGACTTACTAATCAAATGTATGGTCAGCAATTGGATTAGAATGGGCTCGTTGTCGAAAATACTTCTTTTGCGGCAACTGACATGGCTTTTCCATCGCCGAAGAAACAGGTGCTACTTCCATAATCCTAGAAGTCATGTAAAGCGCGCGCATGTGTGGTGACTAGTGGCTACTTCCGGCTATTTGGCGAAAAAAAAAATCAACAACAAAACAATGAAAACAGGAGAAACGAAATGAAACGAAACGAAAAAAATCTAACGGAACGAAAATTTGCTCAAGACCTCCCTCCCATGTAGTTCAATTTATAATGAAAAGTTCTCATTTTTTGTGTATCACATGGTTAAAAATTCAACATATCCGCCTCTAGATTGACCATTTGAACATCCTCTTATGTAGAAGGAAAAGCGCACCGAAGGCGAGGATATCAAATTTAATTGTAAACCAATTTAGGGAAAGTTTTAGTAAACTAGTCATAACATTGGAATTAATATATTTTATTAATAAAGTTAGAAAAGATATTGTTCACTCATTATGCATTCAGTTTTATATGCTTTATTTTATTGACAAAAGTTGAATGAGGTATTGTTCACGCATATGATTAATCATTTTTCAAATGCATTATCGCCCAAGATATCACGCCACATCATTTCAAGCAGGTATTTCTTTAGGAAAGTTGCGCTTACAGCCAGGAGTCTCTTTAATTCAGGATGTTGTTAAATTATATTTTTCAAAGCCTAAGTATGACTTATGAACCCTCTTTATGCCGGTAGTAGCCAGACACCGTGATAGGTTTATGTATCTCAAAGCAAAGATTACCAAAATATAAGTTCATAGAAATATTTATTTAATAGAATTTCAAAAAGCAATACTAGGACATAAACAACAAATTAAATCAATAGATCCATCATACAAAAAATTACCAACATGAGAATGAGATCTCGCTTGTACGAGATTTGAGTGACATGGCGGCTCTCCACGCCATTCAATGTTGTCAATTTACGAATTTTCATCTGAAAATCAAATTTCGTTGGTTTTAGTCTTGATTCCACGCCACGCTACCAGAAAAAAGAAGGCAACTTACATTCCATAACCTTCTAGGGCAAAGCATTGGACTTTGTCTTCCCGTAAAAAAACGTCTTTAAAATGAAGAAGAAAACAATTTCTAGTTCAAGTTGAGTATGTAAATGTTTATTGTTAAACCTTAAACGTGTTGTATCTATCTTGTTTACCAGTAAAAAAAGAACAAACTTTTCATATGAAGGTCCCATTTCTTGGGCCAATTTTTATCAAATTCTTAACTTATTGGTATATTTTGTATTTATTTCATTTTACTGTATGAAAGTAGATAGTCATTATTATTTCCAATTAATAATTGTTTACATCTAGCAGAGGCGTGGTTTTGTGACAATCGAAAACTTACGTCAGCCATTCCCAACCTTTCGGGGGGTACTGAGGCCCCCTTTGAGAGCTTTTCTCAGGTTCCAAGCCCCTCTGTCGAACAGATTTGGAAAATATATATCTATATAGATAGATTTTAATTGAAAATAGATACGTGTAATTATGTTTTTCTCTGATTTTCATTATAACTTCATTATGAAATCGAATTTTTGTAGTGAAACAGAAAACTGCAAGTTTACTGTCATAATTTTGTTTTGTTTTTTTCCTTGTTTCAAATTCTTCCAACATAATTTTTGTTTAAAAAGTGCAATATTTTCGACAAGTATCGAACAAACATGATTACACGTATCTATTACACGTGCAATAAAATTATTCTGCTGATAATTTTTTCTTCCTAGGCCGACTTGGTCAACAAAAAAAAAAAAAAAGGATGATTTGACTGATATAAGCTGGGCTGAGTTGGTAGTGTTGTTGTTCAAGGTGACCATATAGGAGGGCCGACCTGACTCGAAACCGGGGGGGGGGGTATTTACAATGTAATTATTATGCTAAGTTCGACCCTTACTTTCCATATCATCTTGTTAGGTAGAACAGTTTGTTTTTTGCAATTAAATTGAGAGGGCAACATTTACAACGTGTAGAATACATGGTTAGTCAGAAAGGAACTAACTAAATTTGTACAAAAAAAGGAACTTTTTCAAATTAAAAAAAGAAGTAACTGAATATTCACATAGTAAAATAACCAGGAAGGTATTTCTTTATTGAAAATTAAGAAAAAATCTTGTAATACATATAAAAATTTGAAATTCATGTTCTTTTAAATGAAATAAACGAGTTTATTTTGTGGTGATTTTTATTAAATGTATCATATTCTAAAAGTGTTCTTCTTAATCAAAGATGCCAAAAATTCTAATATCACGTGTACAGAAATTATTCGAAGTAAAATATATTGTTTTCCATTTTATTGCTTTTTTTTTCTTTAACAACACATTTTGTCCCCATAAATTCATTAGATTGCTGATCATTTCTGAATGTTGGGACCTCACCATCTGGCATTATTACAAAAGAGTGGCAAAATAGTGACGTCATGGCTGATCTTCCGGCTCCCTTTGGAAGAGAATTCATACTAAAATAGTTCTAGGCGAATATTGCTGGTTTCTTTTTTTTGTTGTTTTTTGGGTTATTCTAACTGCAATATCACACATTTTGCCTGGACATAGGACATCTAGTTATACTTGATAACTTTTAGTCAATTTATTGATCTTTCATCTGTTTTGCCATTGGAAATTTTGAGCAGATGGCAGGCATATCAAAGCAAAGCAAGCAGCTATGGTTCCATGTTTTGTACCCAACTGTAATTGTCAATCAAACCATCACTGTTGCAAATATTATAAACTTCCTGAAGATCAAGAGACCAACTCAGTGTTGGAAAACACTTGTAAGCGAAATAGAATACATCTATATAACTGGATTAATATTTTTAGACTAAACTTTACCACATGTAAGGGCCTGTCTAGGTCATAACAACGACAAATTTGGTTGTATTAGCTATCGCGGAGCCTATGTTTAGCGTATGTTATAAAGGTGTCTTAAATTTGGAAAAAGATAAACATGAATATTTGAACGGAAATATTTCACTTGCTTTGTCAATTATTCTAAAAAGTTTCATACAGTCAGATAATATGACAGATATATCCAACATTTCAGTGTTGTTTTTCTGATTGACTTAGCTACTACTCTACTTTTTTTTACCACAAAAATCAAAAGTTTAGAAAATAGTGATTTTATTGTAGTAATCCTTGGGTTTTTAATAAGGAGAAAGTTTTTGCCGGAAAATTATTCCCGCAAACAGTGTAAATTCATATATATCTATGATATTTGTGATGGTCGGATGAAAGATTTCTGTTGGGTAGAGAACATCGAACCATAGCTGCTTGCTTTGCTCTGTTATGTTTGTCGTCTGCTCAAAAATTCTGATGGAAACAGAAGTGAAAATCTCATAGAATGACTAAATATTATCAAAATGTTTTTATCAAGTATAAACTGGATGTCCAATACTGACAAAAATGTGCAAAATTGCAGTCAAAATAATCAGGAAACAATCATAGAAAGGAACGAGCAAGATTCATTTTGTACTGAATTTTGTCTGAGTGGAGCCAGAGGATCAGTTATGTCATCACGACCTTACCACACTTTTACTCTTTGTTTATTTCTAATAGTAAATAATTAGAACCTGTAAGTGCTACTATAGTCCACAGTCTACGGGACCATTTATACTACAGCGGTCTATGAATGGATTATAACAAAAAACAAGATTGTGCTATAGATTTCATTAATGATCAGCATATAAACAAAACTAAAAGGATGTTAATAATGATAATGATATACTGGGAGATTTTGTGCTATAGAACTTATTAATGATCAGATACTATGTGTATTAAAAAAATGCAGGTGTTGAATAAAATTGCATAATAATGACGACATATACTTCATATCGCATCCTTTCTAATATACAGTTGAATCATTTATTTGTACATCATTTAGAATTCCAGAAATCTTTCAACTGCACTGTAGAGGGTGAAATTATCAAGAATCATGTTTTCAGATTGAAGTCAAGATGAACTTTTGATACCAATTTTATCCACCTTAGTAATTGGGTCAGATAGGTAATGTATCCATTGCTAGTGGTGTAGATATCTGTTTCAAGTTTTAACCTGAACCAAAGAGAAAGTCAACTATCTTGATGTTTAGTTGAAATATGAATCATGTGTCCATTGTTAATGGTGTACGTTTAGTAAACAGGTCAGGTCAGGTGGAGACATGCTAGATCTCAAATGAAAGTACTGTCGACTACTGATACTGTGGTAGACCGCATGCTATAGTAGTACCAACTGGAAAATAAATATAATCCTCTGACTTGCTTATTTATTTTGCTCCAAATTCTGATAATTGATATTCAAAATCTCAGAAAGATGTTGTTTCAGTAATTTAAGAAAATTCAATACACGATTTCCCTCTCAATTAAGTACATCTATGTAAAATTCAAATCAGAAAGCAGTAGGGGTCTCTAGTTTGTACCCACCCTCATGCAAACTAACCTTCTATAACTCAATCTAGTCAAATGCTTCCTTCCTTTGGTGCGATGACACAGTCAGTGCAGTCTTTAAAAAAAAAAATTGGTCTTTTTCTCTGGATTCCAATGTTTGCCTCATGATAGCTTTTTGTAATTTTGAGATATTTGTTGAAATACTCCGAAAAAATTAATGAATATATCAATACTAAATATTTAATACAATTGTTCTTTGTTAATGCAATTCATTTTATTTCTTGACTTCGATGTATATGTTAATACATAATTGATTGTTTGCTGAATTTGAACTAATTGACACGTGTGAACACTAGTTCAGACATGCTGAATAGCTGAAGGGAGATAACTCAACCGTCCTAGAGTTGATTTTAAGTACTCTTTCTTAATTTCCATTTACAATTAGTTTTGATAGTTCTTTTTTCAAAATGCATTAACCATTTTTTTTTTTTTACCGGTCAATGAACGAAGAGAATGTTTTGGTGATTTCATCTTCCTTTTTTATATTTCAAATAACCATCTGGCTTTAAATGGATTTTGTGAACACAAAGTCGTAAACAGATTTTGAATAAATGTGGTAATTGACTATCAGGAATTACATCATCTTAGTGGATTCTTCACGTATACATCTACAGTTATTATTAGGTTAGCAGTTCTAGAGATGAGAACATTGACCAAAGGAATAGCATTCAGTACTGCGTATAAAAATAATTGGAAAGTACATCTCTGTTAACACTATTGTCAGGGGTAGATATTGTGCATGGATCTGCCTTATTGTCTAGTTATAAGCATATACATATGAAATTTGAATTGAAAAATTCCCCTTCCACAAAGTTTCATAGAAATTCATTCATTTCTTTCATAGATATTGGGTGGACAGACATTACACTTTGGTAAAAATATGTAGTTTGGACATTTAATTACGTTATAGGGATCCGCCCCCAAATTCAATCAGTTCTTCTATAATCTATTATTCACCCTTCCACATAATTAATTGGGAGAATTGTCTGGGGTATTAATTATGCGTGGATCCATCCCCAAAATTAATAAGTTTTTCCGTCATGTATTGTCCACCCTTCCACAAAATGATAACTTTTGGAGATATTGTGTGGTCAGTCATTATCATATGTAAATGAAATTAAGGGGAAAAAATGGGAAAATATCTTTAAATCAGCAATACTTCTGGAGATATTTTGTGAATAACAGAAAGGACATATTTTTCAGCTTTTCATTATCATAACAACTGCACAAACTAAAGTAAAAAAAACAATACTTGAAACTCAGACTGCAAGTATAGAAATAGTGTGACAAAAATATAATTGTAATTTTCTCACTTTTATACATAGATTGCTATAATTACTCTTTCTCTTCTTCACTGCCATTTCAAAGAGAAAATGATTGTCCATTAATAAGATGAAGATTTTGATATTGAAATTAACTTTCATGAGTTGGGCATTTTTTCTTTTTTTTTTTCTTTTTGCTAGGTATCAATTTCCCTCCTATATTTTTGTTCATTGCATGGTTATAGCCAGTACTTTAACAGTACATATATCTTATGAGATTGAAACACAATTCTTGTGCGTAATTTTCAGTACTAAATTGATGTTTCTTCGCTATGTATGTACTGCAGATTTTATAGCTTATCTCAAAAGGAA
Organism: Thysanoteuthis rhombus; assembly: GCA_963457665.1. Taxonomy (NCBI): domain Eukaryota; kingdom Metazoa; phylum Mollusca; class Cephalopoda; order Oegopsida; family Thysanoteuthidae; genus Thysanoteuthis; species Thysanoteuthis major. The sequence continues at coordinate 16,400,343 of OY735201.1, forward strand.
ATAGCTTTGGTTTGAAATCAATTTTCTTTTGTGACAACCTTTTTTGCAAATGATTATCTCTAACATAGCATCTGAAATCTGGAAACATCCAGGCTTTTAAATTGGCTGTCCTAACACTAGGGCCAAAGCCACTAGTTGTTTGTGTAGTGATTTTGTATCTTTTACTATCCTCAGAACATTATAGAAAATGATATTCATTAAAAAGACCTTTGTACAATTTAAAACAATCAAATATTGACTATAATTTCAACTGATATCATTGATTTTTTTACTGTTGATACTGGATGTTGTTTGTTTTGTTTATTCTTGTAGACTCCATAGGGCCAGGACCACTCTGCTTTAGTATCTGTACAAGTGGGTTTTTTTTTTTACCCAGGCTTAGGACCATGTCTGGTAACTGCCTAACTTGTATTTTTTTTTTTTTTACCTTATCTTAGATAGACTGCCTTACAAAGCTGAAGAGCTCCAACTACCCTATTACTTACCCATAGAAGTGGATCTGTGCCTTTTATGCAAAGTAAATGTAAACAGGCTCAGCAGAAACTTGAAGTTGGTCTGCCAATTCCGTTTTCCTTGGTGGTAACTGTTATGCCACTCTACACCCCCAATGCTGCATGAATTGTCTCTATTTATACCAGTTTAGTTGAGAAAAATGTGAATTAAACGTGAGAGTTTCATGTAATTTTCTTATGATCAAATAATTCTGTTGTGTTATATTCTTCAAAGCTGCTACTCACCATCACAATTACTGACACGTGTCTCTCACTTTTGAATTATTCAAAACATTTGATCATTCATGTTTCATGTTCTTTATTTGTGATAAATTATTGACCAAACCGAGGCAAATATTATTTATCATCTAAATTAGAAAATGACCCAAAATGATAAAATACCACTTGTCAAACATGACATTATGTCCAAAAAGAATAACAAGAGGTTATTATTTTTATTTTATTTATTTATATGTTTATTTTCTTGATAGGTCAATGCTTGGATTATATCATAGTGCCAGATTGTATTTTTATTTAAATGACTTACACAGGCAAATTTTTTCATTGTTTTTTATTTTTTAAATAAAAATGAAAAATAAATTGTAAAACTTTTGAAAATTGTATAACAAGCAAATTGAAAAGTTAAAGGTTCATCTTTTATATTGAAAAGATGAGATGATTTGAAAAAATAATTAGAAAAGTGGCCTATTGCCGGCTTTTGGAAGTATGTTTATGTAACTTAATTCACACACCTTCATTTAAATGGGTTTTTCTTAGGAGAAAAATTGTCTGATAAGAGCTGAGATTCTTTGTATTTTTGAGTCTGCTATTAAACTGCTTAGCCAAAAATCTTGAAACGATTAATCTGAAAGAAAAAAACAACTTTTATGACAAGATCAGAAATTCTAACTGACAGTGACTTAGAAAAGATTTTTTTAAAATTTATCACCGCTACTCACAGCACCAGTTTAAATACTGTTGTAGGGTTCAGGTTATTCATGTTCTAACATCAGTGTGTACCTATGTATCTCTATATTTATGTATCCGGGCTTTGCCTTAACTGTTTGTAGTAGAAACTTGTATTTGAATGTTTTTGCTTTTTTTTTTTCCAAAATGAGGTTTTAGTGGGGGTTCGATTTTCAATGTGAGTTTGGTCCTTTACTTTGTTTTGTTTTTTTTTAAATTTGTACGTTTTAGTGCCCAACAAGGGGAAAAAGCAGTAATTCATTCATTGATCACCTCTACATGACATGCTGTCAAAAGATCACCTGGAGGTTATTTTAAATATATTTCATCTTCTGTGCATGTTATTGTTATTATTTTTGTGGTTTTGTCTCTATGGATTCAGTCATGTTTTAACTGTTTAGAAACTTTAAATTCTGCATGCACTCTCTACTTGATAAGTAGTGAAATTGTTTCTTTTTTTTTCTTTTTAAATCCCCTCCAAGTTTTCTGTGAAGGGTTCAATTTACAGTGTAAGTTTATGCTAAATTTGAGCAAAATTTGGTTCATTCAGGTTGAAAAAATCTGGTATACTTGATGTCTTTAATAAAACTATTTACTAAATAAGATGTTTATTTTTTGAAATAATTCCATTGAAGTAATTGAGAGTCCAAACTCTTAGTATACCATATATGCCGAATGATAAGACAAATGGTTTACTAGGATATTTAGAGAACTACCACCCAATGCAACTCATTCAAGCTCTATTACTCCATATCTAGCTTTGGTAAACTGTCCCTTAGTCATAAAATAAGTGCATTGGATGCTGTGCAATATTTGCATAGTAATTAAGTATAGAAAATTATAAGACCTAGAGCAGTGTGTTTTTGAGCAGTATGAATTTATAAGAATAAATATAAACTTATAATAATGAAACTAAATTATTCCAATTTTATATCCTTTGCCTAATGTTATCAGCCGGTTATTATCATCTGAAACACCCTTTCCCAAAGTGATCATAAGTGGCTTCCTCTGAATATGACTTCATCAAATCAAGATTTAATGATGAATCATCTGCTTTAGTTGTATATACAGAAATCAGATTATTATGTCAACTTTCATTAAAGTTAATCAAATTGCCTCTTTTCTCTTTTTCAGCTGATTTTCTCAGCATCTGACAAGGATTTTTACCTGTCCACCAAAGCTGTGCTGTGATATTAGATACTGTGAGTATTTAGCGAGTCAATCAGAAAGATGATGGTCATCGCGTATGTAGCCTTCATTCTGTTGTCTTTTCTGGCCATTAGCTTGAAATTCTTGTCTGACCGTGCCAGGAAAGACAACATGATGGGGAACAACCCACAGTTCCTCAAGTTCCAACGGGGCTACTTTGCTGCCTACCTGTCGGCCATGTTTGCTGATTGGCTCCAGGGACCTTACCTCTACAAACTCTACAGTTACTATGGCTTTCAAGAGGAACAAATTGCTGTACTCTATGTATTTGGTTTTGCTTCTACTGTCATCCTGGGGACTTGGATTCCTCTAGCAGCGGACCAGTTTGGTCGTAAAAAGATGTGCATCCTCTTCACTATTCTTTACTCCATTTCCTGTTTGTTGAAACTTTCTCGTAGTTATGGTATTCTTATCATTGGTCGTCTGATTGGCGGAATCGCCACTTCAGTTCTTTTCTCCGCCTTTGAAGCTTGGTACATTCATGAACACTCTGAGACACATGACTTTCCAAAGGAATGGGTAGCAGTCACTTTTACCAAAGCTTCTTTCTGGAATGGTGTTCTTGCCACTTTGGCTGGATTAACAGCAAACGTCTTCTCTGAGTGGTTTGATCTTGGACCTGTGGCGCCTTACGTGCTTGCAATACCATTTCTCATGTTTGCTGGAATCATGATGTCCACGCACTGGAATGAAAACTACAGTGGTCATAAAGTGAGATTCAGAAAGCTTTGCTATGAAGGCCTAAAACACACGTTGACCAATGAAAAAGTCTTTCTTATTGGAGCAATTGAATCTTTGTATGAAAGTGTGATATATATCATTATATTTTTGTGGACTCCTGTCTTGGTACCTGGTCAACCATCCTTGGGTATTGTCTTTTCTAGCTTCATGGTGTGTATTCTTATTGGCTCTGATCTTTATCACATTGGCTCATCGAAAAATGTGCCCGTAACCAACTTGCTGCTCACCTCAGTTGTTGTTGCATTGTTTGCCAACATCTTGTGCGTCATTTCTACAAATCCTGCTCGTCATAATCCCAGCCTGTCATTCATCTCATTCCTGCTCTTTCAACTGGGCGTCGGTCTCTACTTTCCTGCCATGGGCTTTCTGCGAAATGCCATCATTCCTGAGAGTCATCGTATGAGCATCATGAACTGGTTCCGCATTCCCCTTAATCTCATTTCTTGCATTGTCCTCCTCTTGTTGCACGAGGATGTTTTCCAGCATGGAAACCGGATGATATTCGTGGTATGTGTTGGGTTGCAGACTCTTGCCCTTGTTTGCAGCGTTCGCTTTGTAAAGATTGCAAAAGAAGAAGATCTACGCCAGGATCCCCTCATTACTGAAACGGAACATATACACAACATTTTCTGAATGTAGTTTTTTTACTACACTTCAAATTTATGTAAGGATCAGAGTGGCTGAAACTTTTTTTTGTAATTGCAAAGGAAGGTTTTTATTTTGAGCTTTGTCTTGTGTATCTTACAAATCAGTATAAGATGCTCACAAAATTCTGGAACAAAATTTTATTCTTATCCAAATTTTGAAACAACCATTTCTCAAATGAAAAAAATGGCATTTAATTTTCAAGAAAATTAGATGAAAATTCCCACTCTACAAATCATTCAAATAAACAGGGAATATTATTTCAAATAAGTTGATATTTATATATGGTTCGATTCTCTCCAGTATGAATTAATTGCTATAGATTATATGTTGGGTAAAACAAGCAGCCATTTCTAAAAGCTAAATGGACAAAATTGTCCATGTTGATCGTCTTATTTTTGCATTACTTCTTGCCTTTCTTCTGTCTGATTTATAATTAAAAAAACACTCCTGAAAATTCATAGCTTCATAAACATCCAGAAACAACAAAGAAAAACCACACTTGATGGCCTTTTAGGAGATTTGTATCTTTTGTTCATTTTTGGAAATCAATTAAAAAGGGACAATTATAATCTTTTTCCATTTTTAAAGGTTGTCTGTCACTCACTCATACTGAAGGAGAATACAGTTCAGATTTTTTAAATTCTGAATGAATTTTATTGAGCTAGAAAAAAAAAATAGAATTCTCTAACAATCTGTCCTCTCTCATCTCATCTTAAATAGCATAATGAACAAGGTGAAAAGTGAAGAAATATTTTGAATTAAGTAAAAAAAAAAAAAAGAGAATAGTTTATGTGCATATGATATCTGCATACATGATAAGTATGTATGATTTCTCTAACAATGAAAGAATTCATTACAAAGATAATTTTGTTACATGAGAAGGGAGGTGGCACAGATCCGGGTCAAATTACTCAACTGTGACATCCACAGCTTGCTCTAGACATTTACCTTAGATACCGGACTATAAGACAAATTGATTACAAGGGTATTTGAAGGACTACCACTCACTGCTATTCACCCCATACAAGTACATTGTAAACTTTGGTAGACAGCCTAGTCATAATACCAGCACATTGGATGCAGTGTAGTATTTGCAAAAAAATGTCTGTCTTATATAATGGCATATAGGGTATATTGTCACTTGATGCTGATGTTAAATGATTACAATCTTCTAAATACTCAGATCTCCTTTCAATCCATAACTTCTGTCCTATTGTTTCTGGTGAGCGCCAACAATAAATTATGTATTTACATTTGACAAATGTTGATGAACTAAAAACTAATTTGTTTCTAAATACTTTTGAGTAATATTGATTCTTTGCAACAAAGAAAGAATGATAATAAATTCATTCATTATCTCAAAACCTTTTCTTTCTTTCCTGTTTGTATTAGAATTTAACCGTCTTCTGTCACTGCCTGAAGCCAGGAACAATTAGCCTGGAAGGATTTGAATTACAAATTTGGTAAGGATGTGTCCAGTTAGTGTATAATCAGTTTGGTTTTCATGCAATAGTGATTTTTTTCTATGTCTTCATCATATAAGAAATTCAAAGATTAGAAAATGATGTTTGATTTGAGCTCCCAAAAATAAGATTCAGGATTGGAGCAAATAGAACCGTTTTGAATTTCTTGAATGAAGCATTCGTTGTCAATGATTATTAATGTTTTGAGTTAATCTTGATTAATCTTTTTATTAGATGAAGCATTATCAGTCATCACTAATTTTTGACAAGTATTTTCTTTCATCCTAATTTTAGTTGCTTTTCATTGCAGCTGCACAGACCATCAGTTTGAGTTTTGCCTAGAGCTGTTTCTTTATTTCCGATCTGTGCTGTTTACTAACAGCCATAGACTTAAAGTCTGAGCAGTTGCAACGAAAAGCAATTCAAATTAAGATGATAGAAATTATAGTCAAAAATTAGTAATGGGTGACAATGCTTCTTTATCTGAGAGAAAATAAATCAGGATAATAATATTGAAAAATACAACTGGTGTATGTAAGAACAATAAAAAATATGGCACCAAGTGATCAGATGAAAATAAGAGAGGGGTTCAAGAGGCAGATTAGATCCTCTGCTGGCTGTGAGAGTTTTGGTGGCTCAGTTGGTAGAGTAGTTGCTTCACACGGATGTGAGTTCGAATCTCACCCAGAATTTATTCTTTATTTCTGATCTATGTTATTTATTTACTGCCATGGAATGACAGTTTGAATAGTTGTGATGAAAAGCAACTGAAATTAAGATGAGTAAAAATACAAATCAAAAATTGTTGATAACAAGGAATCTCTTCATTTGAGGAATTAAAAGATGAAGATTACTATTGACACTACTACTAAAGATGATGACCTATCAGGAGGTCAGAGAAAAATAAGGAATAGCTACATGGTTGATTTGAATGACTACTACCAGAAGGTCTCAGTGGTCTAACAGGTAAGGCAGCTGTCATGTTAAGATGGGTTTCCTGAGGAAATAATGGAAAGTCTCATCTGAAGCTTATTCTTTATTTCCAGTCCATGTTGCTAACTAACAGCTGTAGAATGTCTTTCTGAGAGTTGCAAAAAAAACAAACAAACTGAAATAAGGTTCAAAGCAACACTAATCAAATACTTGATAGTAAAGGATCAAATCTAGTTGTCTAATACTAAAATAAAATTTTACCATCATATGGTAGTTATCAGATTGCTGAGTACCTGACAATAGGTAATGTCACCAACATGATTACCATATTCTGATCAGATGGTAGTTGCAAAGTGATGTAATTATATTACATTTTCTAAAAAGAAATAACTATAACCGAGGATATTCTGGTTTTCATAACTTGACTGACATATTTCTAAGCTTAGCAAATCATTTTTGTTGAGCCTTGCAAAAATTTAAGTTAGGAATGGAGTTGTAACTAACAATCAAAGTTTACAAAAAATATTTCATGTTTCATCATTTGGATTGAACATATTCATGTTAACAAAACATGTCTTACCAGGAACTACTATAGGTTTTAATCCAACTCTAGTCCAAGACTGGAGTTGACTTTGTTTTTCACTTGTAAGAATGATTAACAACAAAAATGATCCTCACAAGCAATGGCTATCCCGTCACATTAAGCGAAACAGATATAAACTTAACATTTCTCTACTATGATTTGTAATAATAACCACATGATTAATAACCTCTCTTACTGACAGCCAAACTGACAAGTCTTGCAAATCTACGAAAATTTATGTTAGAAATACACAAAGGCTTATTTGATTTAATAAATACATTTGTAAAATGAACATTTCGCTACTGTGATTCAAAATCACAATCAAGTGATCAGGAGGTGGCTCTCTTACCAACAGAGCCAAACTTACAAGTTTTACATATCTATAAAAGATTATGTTAGAAATATGCCAGGGCTTATTTCATTTTAATGAATTAATGTGTTTACTTGAAAACCTTTTTTTTAAAATGATTTTTATTCATTATATATACAATACAAAACTTGCAGTGATCCTCATCTGTCAAAATAGAAGTAGGAGTGGAGTTTGACCATGCAGCAGCCAGGCTTGTCTCTATTACAACTGCATCAAGGAAGAGTACAAATTCACAAAGCTCTTGAAAGGTCTTGTCTGAAAGAAGCCAACTCATCTCTCTGCTTATTTCATACTGATTGTTATTTGTGATTCTCATCAAAATCTGTTTTTAATCAACTATGGTGTTGTATCAGCAATATTATCTTGATTGTGTTTTCATTAGATGAATTGATTTTAGTTGCTTTTCATCGCAACCACTTGGATCATCAGTAAACAGCACGGATCAGAAATGAAGAATGAGCTCCTACTGCGACTTGAACTCATATCTTTTTTTGCCTCTGGGATTGGAGTTAGATTTGAACTGCTCTCAACTGGAGGCTTTTTGTAGCTCTAACATAATAGATGGTATGGATAATCAGGTCTCCTGAGGCAAAAGGGGTGAGTGTTGGAGTCTTACTTGAAGCTATCCTTTATCTTCAATCCGCACTGTTGCAGTAAAAAAAAAAAATGAAATCTAGATGAAAAAACCCTAGTAAAAAAATGATAGGATATCACATTATTATAATATCTCCAAAAGCCTTTCGGTAAGACTTTTTTATATCCTGTTGGTATCATCCAGTTTGCCAAAAGCAATTATATACATTTGCTCAGGCCTTTTCTATCCGGTACAATAACATGGCTTGTTCAGCCCAAAATATGTGGGTTACAGTGAAATATGAGAAGCAAAGCAAAAATATAATTTATTACCAGTAGAAATTGCTCTGATGAAATGAATAACTCTACTCTCAATTTATTTAATCACTAGAAACCTTTATACAAAACCTTTTTTAAAATTACATTCACTTTGCTTCTTGTTGTTCATCATATTCTACAAGAATTGAAAAAAAAAAAATGTATGCAATATTTTGACTATTTCAATACTTTCATTGATTATTGTCTTCGACATCATAACTTTTTGTTAATGTCTAACTTGTAACCATTTCATATGCTGTCCTCTAAATCTCTTGATTGTTCAATACTCGAATTTTCCACTGTCTTTTCTTCAGCAGCTGGGCTGTCTACATTCTCATCTGCAAGGCTAATACTGCAATTTTCATAAGCTGCTATATGTCTGGGATCATCCAGTTTGAAGACTATTGAGGGGGCTGGTTCCTTATATCGAAACTCACTGATCAAACAAAATGTGGCCATAATTACAAACAAACAAGCCCCTGCAATCAGACCAGTGGTGACTTTTGATTTGTATTTGAGATGCCAGAGTGTCACATCAACATTGATTCCTACAGCTGCCTTGTCTAGAGTCTGGTTTGAGTAGATGACTAAGCAATAATAGACTCCAAAAGTTTCTAATGATGTTAACTTGATGGTCAGATTGGCTGCAGGATTAACCGAAACTTGAAAAGTGTCATCTGAATAGTTGGAAGTGACAAGTTCTCTGGAGGGCAGGAGCCAGTAAATGTTTGACTGGGAGGGACTGTCATGGTAAATAGGACAAGTAATGGTGAATTCCTCCTCGTAAGGGACAATGTAGTTGTTCGGAGATTCACTCAGTGTTGGCAATAGCAAATGCAGCAGAAACAGGAGAGTCACTTGCAACTTCATTGCTGGAAAATTTCTTCCTGGAGAAAAAAAGAAAAAAGAAAAAGTTTATTTTAACATGATTTTATTGCAGCATTTTTTTTTTAAGAAGGAAGAGTTTTAAGACTTTATGGAGTCAAGTTGTCCAAATTACTGGGTCTTTTTTACTTATTCTCTATCACACTAAATAATTATTGTCGTGTATGTTTAATAAATGAAAATATTTTTTTCAATAAGATAAGGACATTTCAGCAACTCTAGAAGTCTGTCAGTGGTGGGCATTATCAAAAAAGACCCAAATTTCTCAGATGAAGCATTGTCATCAAAGTATGAATCTCTGTATGCGTGTGTTTTGTTTTCATGCACTGAGATAACTCAACAATTGGCCATTGTACAGAGTGGATATTTGCCAGATATCTTGGTCTTAGCATCGGGCATTGCAGTGTTGAGTTTGAAGTCGTTTGATTCAGCAGTTCTTGATATGTTGGGGGGGGGGGGGGCTTGGTTTACAATAAAAATCTATGCTGTAACAAACACATATTTCTTTGACCATCCAAGTGACGGGTATGACGCAATGCACGTCTCTAATTATTCCAAAGTGGTTTAGTTTCAGAATAGAATTGAGAGAGAGAAAGAATCGGGTTTTGTTTTTTTCTGTAGAACGAGATTAAATCATAATTAGGATGACGTAACAGCATGTTTCCACTGCAACACAACATCACAAACAAATTCTTTTTTTCTTCCTATTTATTCAACATTTTTTTACAATTTGTATTTTCACTGGAAAAGAAGTTATGAGAAATAACTTTTTCATCAATATGAAATAGATGTGAGCATATTTTCTCACTTCTGGTTTGTAGAGCTAAATCTTGACGCAAGATATTTTTTATTGTCTACACTGGAGACAATTGACCAAAATACTTCAAAGCCATATTTTCATACGACAGGCCAAAAATTATTTTACATTACAATCATGGCAGGCTGCTCTACCCATCAACCATGCACCTTTTGAATGGTCAGGCCCTCATTATCATTATTATCAATAATTCTTGATTACCATAGTTTTCTTTCATTTTCTCTTTGTTACTATGCTTTAGTAATTTCCACATCCTTTGACCCAAGTAAGCAGCATGGATTGGAAATGAAGAATAAGTTGCTCACAAGATATGAAGTCTTATCCTTTATCCTTCAATTACTGATCAGTACAACACTTTCCTGGTCACACAATCTCCCAAGGATAAGAGACGTGAGTTCAAACCTTGTCAGATGCTCATTCTTTATTTTGTATCTATGCTGCCATAGAATGTTGAAAAACAAAACTGGAAGTCGTGTAGGTTCTATTGCATTTAGAAAAGTCGGCAATTTTACTATCTATAGATTAGATGGTCCCTAAATTGTGTGGGGGGGAGAGTAGTAAATGGTTGATGGTTAGATGTGGCGAGAAGATGCTGGTGAAGACGAAGGATTTTTCCTCTACATGATTTGGCTGTTAGCACCACACGCTCATATCACTGGAGATGTGGGAGATATGCGCACCAAGTATGAATGGATGCGGAGATTAAACAATAAAAAGACACATACAAGTATTTATATGGATAAATCAGAGGTACATTTATGGCAAATATAGAATTAAAATTGAATACATATAATGAAAACATTAATACAATTGATTGTGTGAAGAAGAGCAGAGGCCTGTTAAGTTTAGAGGGTTATTTCTAAATGTAAAAATGAAATATAGGAAAGAATAAGTATTTAGGAGACCTCTGCCATAGCCTGTCAAGTATCGTTAGGTTTATCTATCTAATGGAGCCTGATTATTAGTGCCTGTATGAGAGTTATAGTTGACCAAGCTAGATTTTAAAATGGTGGCTAGTTCAGATTATGTGCAAGAAGGAACGAAAAAGGGGGAAAAGTAAAAGTGACGTTTGTGGTGTCACCAAAAATATATCAAGTGAAGTAGTTGCAGTATTTGTATCTAGTAGCTATAAAATTCTTGTGAATTCTCACACTGAAGAAAGTTAGTGTTAAAAAACAATATACATAGTCATGCTCAAAGAATTGAAAGAACACTGACCACGAGTTCAGAGAGAAAGAAAGGAAGGTGAGCGGCTAAAAAAGCCGGGGCAAATGAGCAGTTGAACGTGTGTGTTCAGGACTTTCTTGGGGGGAAGTTGTAGGAAATGACATTTTAGATATTGAGCTAAAAGAAAGTTCTCGTATTAAATTCTCGACTAAAATTATCGGGGGCGGCACAGTTATAAAAAAAAATTGAACTTATCTAAAATAATCTAAAATACTGTGAGGTGGATAAGGAAAAAAATATTGTCTCTCGTTTTGAGAAGGGTTATTAACTTTCAGAGGGGTATTCAAATGACTCAACTTGTTTGTCATGTTAACACGACATTTCGGTCGCTCCTTTCTACGGCTTTCTTCAGGTGCAATGAATGTAATGGAGGTAATCAGAAAACTTATCAACATGAACAACGGAGTTCAATCGTCCGAAAAACCCTTTGAAAGAATAGATTATCTCCCTTGACTCGATAACTTTCCCTATCAGAACGACAACCCAGGCATGTTCGTAGTTCTTTTTATTACAATTAAATAGCATAATAATTATCAAATATTAAGGGATTATGTCACTACTTTTCAATCATTTGCTCTGCATTCTTGTCCTTAATATCATGCTTTAAGTGATTAAATCTCTGATCATTTTTAAATATATCTTGGCAGATCTTGAAAAGTATACATTAGAATAATTTAAATTAAAAAAGGTCTGTTCAGTTTATTTCAGAAAGAATAATTTAGTGATTGTACCTAATCAATTCCCTTCAAGATACGTTTTAACCATCATGATATGACAACTTCAGCTCTTTGATCAAGGTAAATAACATTTTATGTAAAATGAAATTCACCATTCTTCAATTGAATTTACAAGTTGGAGTTGATTTTGTTTTCCCTTGTAACTAGAAAAGAACAATCCTCACCAAATTTAGGTGAGTGAACTCCTCACTGCTTGTCTCTCTTGTCATGTTAAATCAAACCTATACATAAAATGAATGTTTCCCTACCATGATTTGAAATCACAACCAAGTGATTGCTAGGTGACTCTCTTACCAGCTGAACTCAAAAGTCTTATATATCTATGAATTCATTTATTATATAAACAATGCAAGATTGGTGTTTGACCTTGCAGCAGCCAGGCTTGTTTCCTTAGTCGGTTTCTCTACCTGAAGTGTAGGACGACCCCCACCCACAAGAGTTGTATAATTTTTCATTTCTAATTTTGTGTAATACTTGTAAAAAGCTGTGTTGATTCTTTTTCGTCCCAGCTTATTCAGTTTATGAAAGTGGGAATTTAAAAAAACAACATCCTTAGAACATTTAATTCATATTGCACTTGTATAGAAAGATAGAAGATGAAATATGGACAAGTTTTATTTTGAAGTAAATATTTTTTGAAAAATTGTTTGAACAGAATTTGCAAATGTTGAATTATATTTCATTAATGGAGAAATATGAAAAATATTTACTTAAAACACACAATGGTGGACATCTGCTGCTGCTACTACTTTTCTTCATTATCGTCATCATAATAATAATTTAAAAAAATTACAAACATATGATGATCAGGGAGTAAACTGTATTGCTCCTCCTTTCTTTTGGTTTGGGGGCATCAGAGAAAAAATGTTTACAGAGTGAAAAAAAACAATAGTTTGTAAGTACCACAGATGAATTTACAGGATTTTATGAAGATATGTTGAGGTCACATTATTTTATTGGTTTTTAGTTGAGATGTAAATACAGATCATCTCCGCCCACTATCCAAAGGTAGAACATTTCTATAAAAACCTTTCTTATGCTGAAATGGCATAAAGCGAAGAAGTTATTACCATTAATTTATGAGAGGAAATTTTTTTTAGCATTCCTCAAGTAAACTTTTGTCATGACAGTTTATTTAGAAAAATTTTCACTGACATTTTCATGCCTTTTCTGAAAATAATTTTTCCTTATTTAGAAAAAATTGTTAATCATGTCAAAAAGCTGTTCTGAAAACAGGGGATCAGGTTAGAAAAAAAAAGACAAAAATAGAAAATCCTTGAAATAGAAAAGAATTTCATTCATCAAAAAATGTATACAATTGTTTTACTTTCTGCATGTAATTATATAAGCGAGTTGTAAAGGGGTGTTTCTACATTTCTATTGTCTTCCATGATTTGTGGTTAGCATGACTTACCTTCTAAACAAAAATGCTCATTTGGAAAAGATGTGTTTGTGGACTACAACTGTCTTTTTTCTTTCTTTGTCTGCGGTTTCAGTTCAGTTTTCTTTATGTATTTTTGGACAATTCTCATGAATCAATGCAAAATGCAATGGACTTGAAAGAACATTGAAGATGAGTAAAATGACTGACTTTAGTCTGCGTAACACTGTGTCCACCTGATTAATGATAGCTTGTTTTTGACTAGTTTTTATCCAAAACAAGCAACCCTGGTGGGCGGAGAAGACACAACCACGGGTGTGCCAAACTTAGATTTAATTAAACAATTTCATTATCAGATAATATACACCTGAGAAATACGTAAAACAATGCTGAGAACATGGGTGGAGAGAGGGGTGGGGGAAATCCCCTTGAAAACCAAGAGGCTAAATGCAAATTGGGATCAGAAGTAGGCCAAGATAACTCCATTCCAATCTGTGTTATCTCTGGCTTGGCTGATAGTTGCTGCCTGACCTGTCCAAGCTGAATCTGCATGGGAAAAATGTTAATACGAGCTAAGTAAATCCAGTCAATAAAAATAGATCAACTGGAGGTGAGAAAGGTGGAGATACTGTTACTTGATATTTCTTGATTTGTTTTTTCTTAAATTGGTTGAGAAGTTATCAACACTTGTGTCAAGTGAATCGTTCAAATTACAGTTATCTAAAAGATAATTGAGAAAAACTTGAGCTATGCTTAGTGAGTGGATCAGTTCAGTATGACTTACAGCCCAAGTTGTAGGCACCGAATGAGGATCAAACTGACTAGAGTATTAATGATCTACAAGACTAACTCGTTAACCATTACTCCATGGCAAGGTGCAAATAGTTGTTTATTAAAGATCAGCTTGTTAATTATGACTTAGGCATCTAAGTAACAGTTTGGATTATTTATAACTAATTCCTCGATATTAATATTTCTTTATGATTGTAATTTAATGAATGTATCAAGACAGATGAGAGAATTCTGAAACTGAGTTTGAATTTTGACAGAATTCACTTAGCACTAATGACCTTGGAAAGGACATGAATCATCTACTCCCTATGTTCCATTTCATTTCCAGATATTTAAACAAAATGATAATGGACAGAAAAGAGTTTGGATGAGTGAGCACTTGCATAAACCACTCTCCCATAATTAGCTTAACCTGCCCTCTGAAAGAATTATCAGCTAAATCATGAATTGGAGCAAAACTCTCAAAAGCTGAGTTCAACTCAATTTGAAAAACTCAATAGCAAAACAGGACTCATATTCAAAAAATTAAGTAGATTTAGTTAGTCATTCAACAGAAACTGTTATATGACCAATGTCTTTTGGCAGCATACCGTGTTGGGGGTGATCATTTAAAAACTGGAAAAAAGGATGATCTATAAATAAGTTGCTTCTCCCATCAAAAATTTGTTGGGTAGTGATCACAAAAAAAAAAGTATGAATTTTCAAAAAACAAGCATGAGTGCTGCTGGACACAAAGTAAGGGACCAATTTAGGATAATATTACATTTCAAACTGAACCCATCACAAAAAATCCAATATGGGGGATGAATTGTGAAAAAAAACACACAAAAAAAGTTTTTCTTAGATATAATGATGAGTAAATGCTTCAACTTTCAGCCCTTTAGCTCCATTGGTATAGCCTGTACATACAATACATATGCAGTTAGTTCAACTCCAAAACAGAAGAAACCTATGTTGACAGTTCGGGTTGATGGTTTCTGATAAAACTGATTTTAAGAAAATTAGTTTCAAATGGGCAAATATTCAGAATGCCTGCAACGACAATCTATACAGACCTTTTAAGTAATCATAAATGTAATTGTAAAAGACAAAGTACACAAAGATAACAATAAGAATAACACATTTACTGATCTCTAGACAATCTTAGAGATCACAATTGCTTCCCCCCTCCTCTCACCAAATGCTTTTCATACTACAAAAATAAAATTTTCAATTTTTCTAGAAAGAGATAACCTAAAAATATCTTGATTTAATTTTTATTTGATCGTTAACCATTATCAATTTTTGATCAGTATTTCTTCCATCTTAATTTCATGATGCTTCCTCTGATGAAATCTAAATCAAAATAAAATCGCAAGTAATAATACAAGTGTGTGTAAAAACAATAAAAAATGGTACTGAGCAATTGGACTGAAAGTAGAGGATGAATTTTAAGGTTTAGATTTGATCTTCAGCCAGTCATCAGAGCTCTAGTAGCTCAGTTGGTAGAGCAGTTACCACACATAAGCAGGCTTGCCAAATTAAAAGGGATGAGAATTTGAGTCTCACCTTGAGCTTATTCTTTATTTCTAGTCTGCACTATTTACTTGATGGCCAAGTGTAAGCCAGCAGCAAGTTCTAGGAGACCGTTCCCCCAGTCTGCACTTCCCCATCACACTTAAAGGGGTGGGGTCAGATTTGATGTCAGAGGCATACCAAAAATCCAGTGCTGAGGGAACAAGACAAATTCTATTGTCATCCACGTATACATGTCTGGGGCCCCACATTCAGCCCTGGGGTGGGTGGAGGCAATAAATTGCATCATCATGACTACATCTATAACCATTATATTTCAATGTAATATTTTCAAAGTGCAGGAAACAGGAGGAAAAAAAAAGTTTGAATGGAAATGAAATCTTTGATCTTCATTATTCATTTCTTTCGAGTAAGTTCAGCTGAAGACATTACTGAAATGTTGTCAATATATCGGCTGTTATGCAAATCAGTTAACACTTGAAACTGATGATTGAGTGATAAGAAAAAAAGAAAGTATGTAGAAAAAGAGGGAAAGAGAATCAAACAAGATAGATTAAAATAAAAGCAAAACTTGGAGTAAATCACAGCTTGAAGAAAAAATAAAACATTGCTTGTCTTGATAGCATAGCAAACTTAATGCTATTTTCCTCATTCAAATTACATTTTTTCATGATAAAATGTTAAAATTAAAGTATACTTCAATAACCTACACATAATTTTATCTAAATCTAGTTGATTAATAATCAGTTTTGATGGTCTCGGCTACATTCTACATCTGCATAACTCTAATTATTTTAATAATTTCATACTCGAAGCTGCAATAATATGAAATAGAAATAGCATTAAAATTCAAATTATTCGAACATAAAAAAGTTTAATAGGTTATCATATTCCTACTATTATCATTCAGCTAAAGTAAACGTTGCTCTATACAGAGATATTAGTGACTTATGACTTTCTGTCCACCTAGGAAAAGTAATCTAATTCATGTTAGTTTCAGAATGAACTGCTAAATGATTCGATTGAGATTTTTTGCAAGAGTTACCTCCCTTGATCGACATACTAAATTCATCAAAATGTATTTAGAGGTAATTTTCAGTTTTGTAATTAATAGTAAATGAAATAAAACCAGTACTTGAAAATCTTACAGAAACTACGTATTTTTGGTTGAAAAATCAAAATAATTGTATAATGTATTCTAATTAATTTCTTTAATAAATTGATTTACTTTAATTTTCAAAGTTATTATAAGAGCTGCATCCCAAATTTAGTTTGTGATTATCACAGGGTTTATAAAAATTCTAACATGAGAAAATTCAGCCAGAACTAGGGGGAAAAAAAAGCGGGGAAGGGGATTCTCACATACATTCTAAGGGAAGTAACTCTTCTCACTCTCTGCTTCTAGTTATTAACGAAGTTCAGTGTTGTCTCGCGCGTGGAGCACTCGGTGAGACAAGCCAAGTATCACCCTGTGAAGCTTTGAAATTCGTGTTCAAAGTCAGAGCTTGACAAGCAAATTGTTAATTTCCAATTGAACTCAACATCCGTTGTCGGAACTGGATACATAAATCAATGAAATAAACATGAAAAATATTAGATTTTACAATCTTCAGATGGGGGAAAGAAAGTACTTCGTTAGATTCATAATAATGGATTGCTGATTTTATATATATATATATATATATATATGAGAGAGAGAGAGAGAGAGAGAGAGTCAACTTAATAACAAGCAAGACCACTCCATACATTTCATTCCTTTTCATTTTATTTCAAGATAAGATTCCTTTCTTTTGTGGGGTTTGAGATGGTTTTAATTTGCAAGTTTCATTGCAAATCATACAGGTATTTGGCACCATAGCCTCACTTTGATTGACTGCCTTATAACCAGAGTGTTTTATATATATATATATATATATATATATATATATATATAAAATTCTAGAAAGATTTAAACATTAAATACAAGAAAAACTTTTTTTTTTCCAAAATTGCTCATTTTGATCAATCATTTCTCAATATCTGTTAATGTAATTTTTTTTGTGTTTTTTTTTTTTTCCTTAATGTTTTACACAAAATAAGATACCATAGTACTATGTATGAATTTTCATCAGTTGTTTACCACGTAACTTTGGAAATTTTTAAAAGAAAGCTATATTAACATGGCTCCTCAGCACTGTTGATCAAACATCACCTCCCCATAAGCTATGATTTTAATATATAGTTGTAATTTATCATTATTGGAACAGTGTTGTAATACATGTAGTTTGTTATTCTATGTATAGGGGAAATCATAAAGTTTTGTAAACATTTGTTATCTGATACTATACATCATTTAACTTTTTGAAACAAAGGGCTTACTTATGTAAGCTACCCCAAAAATGTATTTGACAATGAATCAATAATAATAGACAATAAGTATAACACGTGTGACTTGTTTGCATCACTCCTATTGAGTGTTCACCCATGTGAATATTAAATCTGTTCTGTCAGTTTTAATCTTGGACTGCATGCAAACCAACATAAGATATCATCTTTAAGAATACTTGTTATTCAGAAAAACTTTGAGTTGATTTTGTACCATTATATATATATATATATATATATATATATATATATATATATATATACACACATATATGTGTGCAAGCAGTTTGTCCCAGTTCTAATTCTTCCTAGGGAAATGAATAAGATGGATTACTTTTTTTCTTTTTTTTAAAACTTAAAACCATACATGCCAGATCACAAGAGTATTTGGAGGACTACCACCCACTGCAATTCACTCAAGCCCCATAACTGTCAAATACTGAGCTCTGGTAGACAGCCACCAAATCATAACTAGCACAATGAACACATGTTTGTGGTCTAAAAAAAAAATTGAATGTTCATCTTATATACTGGTATATATTGTACTTGAATCCACAGGTCTTTTAGAATTTTTTGTAAATGGCTGGAAGAACTTCTTGTTCAAATTTGAAATCATTAAAATCTATGACACAAGTGTTAGTGGTGTTATTCTAAATTTGCAGAAAACCTTATTAACCATTAGCTCAACATGAAATTCTTAACTTCGTTGCAAGCTTGACATTTTCAACATTTTTAATTAAAATTCTATTTTGAAATATATCAGGCTTTTTTTTCAGTAAAAAAACACCTAATTTTTTTTTGACAAATATGAGAAGCCTTCTAACTTATGATTTTTGTTTTATATTCCTATAAAAACAAACCGGGACATAACGAAGTTGATGCTGGAAAAGATTAAAAATGACATATATGAGGTTTCAAACCATTTTGAATATCTCAAGAACCATGTGTGGCCTTGATGTAATTTTGCAATCAGAAGGACCTTACTGTGTATGCATGAAGACACTCTCCCATTGGTTACTCAGTTGACAGTGAGACACCATTGAGTGAGCTTGTGTACTCTGGGGCTGGCACATCGACAGTGTCCAAATTTACCCCTTCTTCTGCAAGCTTTTTTGACAAAACATCACATCACCTGAGTCCATCAGCCCTACAGTAATTTGGATTTGGTCCTAAGCTACTTTTGGCTTTGAGATTTCAGACTGGTCATGATTAAGAACGCAGGTAGTTGATGATAATCCCAGGAGAGGACTTCACAGATTGTTTTGAAAAGTAAAAAGGATAATGGGATAAGTGTGAGAAATCCCAACAGGGAGTACTTTGAAGAGAATTAAATCTAGGTAGGCTATTTTTTTTAATGGCTGGTTACTTTCTGTACACACCTCAAAGATGATGCTATGCATATAAATTGATGGTATGATTTTAGTCAAAAAATGTTCAAGTGTAGATTTCAATTTTGAAAACCAGGAGAGAAGTTAACCCAAGCCATCAATTAAAAATGAAGATTATAAGACTGACGAAGGGCATGGATGAGGCAATATTCAATGTATAGATTGGAATCATTTCCAAAGATTTAAGAGCAATTGGAGGTAGTTGGAGCTCAATGAATAATTTTCACTTGAATGCTGAAAAAAATTCAATCATATGAACGTCTGAATCATACTCAACATGGATCCATTTTTAGAAAACATTTCATAATCCATCACTTACAGTGAAAATAAATTTTGTACAACCAAGGAAAATGCCTAGAAAACTTCAACTGGAACCACACCATCATTCCTGGTAGGTTATTGTACGCATTTTGTAGGATAGACACAGTTTGATACATTATAGCTTTTCTCACCATCATGAACCATGAGTTAAATAACTCAGACAAAATTCAAATTCAAATAGAAAAAGGTGTCAATTTTGCTGCTTAATGTCCTATCTAAAGGTGCAAGGGAAAAAAGATAAAGGTTTAAGATGGAGACTATTCCACTCTGCCAATTAAAGAATCAATTATAATTTTAAGGCCCACTCTCTTGACTACCATCCATGTTTTGTGAGAACGTGCCTTAGGAGAGAAACAAAGAAGGAAAAGCATGATAATTGACCATCCTTCAAAAAGAGGACAGCCTAAAGGCTCTTTTTATTGGAACCAACCCAACAGATGGCGCTCTCAATATCTACACATGAAATAAAACCTGACACAGAACTGAACAGTGATTAATATGAATTATCAATTTAAAAAAAACAAAAAAAAAGAAAACAATGAAACATCAGATTATATTACAAGACCAACACAACATGACAAAAAAAAAGAAAAGAAAAAGCTAAATTGCTTTCAACCACTTTTATTACCACGTACATTAGCTGGTTGGTATGTTGCATTGCTTGTGGTACGATCAGGGTTCAAAAGTCAAATAACAGTGACAACATCATCAAGAAAAAGTTCTCAGGAAAATTGTTTCGTTTCATTTCAAACTTTTCTTCAGGGCAGAGCTCTTTGCAGTCCAATAGTGAAGAAATGTTGACTCAGAACAGCGAGGCTTCCTCTTCAGTTTCAGTGCCAACAAATCCTTCATATCAAATTTTTAAACATTTTTACTTATTTGAACTTTTTGCTGATTTTGACTAGCATCATGTTTTGTAAGAATGTGCCTTAGGAGAGAGAGAGAGAGAGATAAAGAAGAAGAAGAATCTATGCAATAAGAAGCATGATAATTGACCATAATGCAAATTGGACAATTTAAGTTTCTCTAAAAGAAAAAAAAGGCAGGTAGGTAGATTCCCTTAGGCTTAAGCTCCTTTACAAGAATGTACAGGTTTGGATGTTGGTAGGCTGAAATTCTGCACTAGTAAAACAAACTCGAGTAATTTTTTTTATTTTCTTAAATATAAATGTTTTAACAAACCATAACAAAGAAATTCATAACAATTGTTTGCTACATTGTACAGTCCGGAGGATGATAATCAGTATAGTCAAGTCCATGTTGGCACAAACATTTGTGGATAAAAACAAAACAAATTGTTTTCTAGGGATTTTTCCCCACACTGTTCTGCTTCATAAATATCATTCAAGGATTCTACAATGGAATTCAGAGATATCTAATTTCATGAGAGCCAATCTAGTAATGGGATGTACATTACCAACTTGGTTGACTCTTTCTAACAGGTAAGGATTGAGCCAATCAGAGCCCCGGGGATTTTGCCAAACTACCTTCTTTGAAATGGCAGCAGTGGTAAACACAGCAGCAGCAGTCAGATCAAATTAAACTGCCAACACTTGATGCTGAAAAAAGTTCAAGGAAAAAGGGGGAAGGATCTCAATTTAAGTCTAGGACGAAGACTTTTTCTTAGGTTGCTGCTGCCAAGGCTGCTGTGAGTTGTCCACAGTCAATGTCTTCTTTTATTGAGTAATTCTATTTGTCAACTTATTGGTAATAATTATGTACAGGTTATAATGTAAGTGTGTCGTTGAGGAGGGAGTTCCTAAGGTTGGAAAAGGTTTAATATACATCTCAAACGATACATGATGGTTGTGATTTCAGATTTTTAACAGAGAATCTTTGTCTGCTAGGCAACTACCCAGTTTGTATCAGGGAAGGGAATTTAAAAAAAATTCTTTATAAAGTAGCTTTTTTTTGTTATCAATGAAATACTTAATGTTAATTTGTTCCTTTCATAGAATTATTTCCCTTGAGTTGAAATTTGCATTCATATTTCGTGCCAGATTTTTAGTTGAATATTTGGTGGTTACTGAAGGACATATTCTCAGGTTTTAATTGGATTGAAAAATATTTTCTAAAAAATACTTTTAGCAAGCATCAGTATAAAATATTCTTGCAGCTACTAATATGGGAAAAAAAAAATGAAATAGTCTAAGAATTAAGTATTAATCATATCCTAATCTAAACTTATTTTCAAATTTCCACCATCTTGCTCAAAACTTACATTACCTATGATAGAATTCTTAGAATGGTTTTCAAATAGAGTTCACAAAATCTTTAAAATTTTTGGACTTGGATATCTGCAGTCAGTCATTTTCTGCATTACTTTACCCAACAAAACTGAATTTTCATGTTTTTTCAACAAGATTTTTTTCATCACTAATTCAAGGTATATTCTAAATATATCAAATTGGCTCTAGCTTCTCTACGGATCTAAGAGAAAAAAAAAAAGGAATTATGATCAATATAAGCCAGTTTGGTTGTTCATCTTGTATGATTTGAAAAAGACTAAGAATGATATCAGATATAATAAAAGAAACATGGCTGTACCACCATGTGGAAAATATTGTAATGGGCTTAGGTGTATGCATGGAAAAAAAAAAAAGAAAGAAAAGAAGTATGAAATGGAATTGAGGAACAATTAATGACATTCTGCAGAGAGAAAGTTTGAAGAACCATGAACCTGCAAGTAAAAATATGCAGTGAATACACAGAAATGACACAAAATCAACTTGTAGCTGCTTTTTGTTTTAGATACAGGTAACCTTGTTAAACACTGAGTAAATATATAACATCTTTTCTGGTTAATTTGGACTAGCATTTTCATTTTTCCACTTCTTTTTGATTATATACATAAATCTCCAATCAGCTCCAGGCACTGTAATTTCCTTAGGTTTATACGTAACATATATAAATAGTGGATTCCAGTTAAAAAGAATATCAGTTACAGGGAATAGCCATTTGGTAGGGTCAATTATGCAAGAATGTAACAAACATATGTATTTTTTTTTACCCTTTTATGCAATTCTATTCAAAAGAAATGACGGCTTCTAGGGACCAAAATTTGAGGTCCAGATGTGTTCTGCTTAAGCAGAATCCACTCTGTGTGTCTGTGTGTGTATATATATATATGTATATATATATATATATATTATGTACATATACACACACATACATATACATACACTCACACACACACACACGTATATATTATATATATGTACACACACGTGCATATATATATATGTATATGTACACACACGCACATATATATATATGTATATGTACACACACGCACATATATATATATGTATATGTACACACACGCACATATATATATATGTATATGTACACACGCACATATATGTATATGTACACATACATATATACACACACACACATTATATATAATACAAACATGCACACACTCTAATAGAACATGAAATAAGTGAGACGGTAAAAGTCAATCTAACTGCATCCATGCAGGTAGTGACAGGTTAGATGGTCTTTTCTCTAATTTGGGAGAATGCTGGAGAAGAAAACCTCAGAAAATGATAACTTACTCTACTCAAGCACTTAATTTACAAGTTTTCTTTTTTTTTTCTATAATAACTAAAAAATGAGAACAATAAACAAGAGAATGCTAGTCCAAAGAACAATATGTGATTACAATTCTTCATGTTAAAAAATACAGTAATATGCAATCAGTTATTTTAATGAAATATTCAAGACATTCACATGAAATAATAGATTATTCTATCATGAGCCCAGATTACTATAAATATCATTTAGAATAATGATACTAAAACAAGTTATAATTTAAAAGCCTTGATGGGCAGTGCAGTATAAGTCAGTAAGTTCTCTCATTGTCCTTCATTGGCAAAATGGTGCTACAAATTTCTTCTACTGATTGGATAAAAAAATTAACCAATCAACACACACACATACAAGCACTCAGGATTATTACTTACCAGTGAGCCTTTTCACATCTGCATCTATGTTTATTACATACCATCAATATCTTTTACGCATTTTCTATGCAACAGATTTACTTTTCTTGCACAAAATGTATGATTGCTTCTTCAAATAAACCTGTTTGCCAAACAAATGAACTTATAAGTTTACAGACTGTCCAAGATTTTCTCATTTATTTTAAATCACCAAGAAAATTGATAATTTCCTTCAACATGCAGAATTTTGCCAGAAAATATCATTTAAATTCTGATTTCTTTCTGATCTCTCATGTTATAATAGAAATTTATTGTGAAAAAAAAAAATTATATATATATATATATATATATATATATATATATATATATATATATCCCAGGAAAGATAATCTACCATTTTAGATCCTATAATAGCTAAGTCAAAATTTCAAATGGGGAAAAAAAAAAATCCAGGTATTCATTTCTGATTGGTTGGTTTAAGGATTGAAATGAGAGTAGGTGATTGGGTGAATGGGAGGTGCAGAGTGGCAAAGTGGTTACCGGCATGGAATACGGAATCAGCAGATCAAGTTCAAATTACGACCAAGGCTGTTTACGTTCACTTAGCACTAATGCTCTTGGGTAAGGCATGAATCCAATTCCCCTCCAAGCTATGGGTAAATAGCAGGGCAGTTGGAGCCCTTTAGCCCTGTAAGGCAGTCCATCATGGGCGTGGGGCTTGCAACTTCACACCATAAAACCTACTTGCTACTGAAACTGCAATGTGGCCCTATGCTCCGTATGGAGTCTACAGGGGTGAAAAAAAATTGGGTGAACAATGAGAGGCTAAATTTTTTTTGTTAATCACAGTAAAAGTGGAGAATAATTTGGCAAATCAGATAGAAATGTTTCGACTGTATGGAGAGAGGATAATGAGGAAGACTCGAGTCTTAGGGAAGAAAAAAAGGCTGCTGGCCCAATTTAGATTTACAGAAAGTGGGAATAAAAGGAGAATGGAACGAATACAGCAGTAATGAAAGATGAAAGCCGCCAGATGCTGTTACTCAACAAACTGCTTTGCATCATTCCAGAATAAGGAGAGACCAGACTGTTTGTTTTTTTCTTGCAGCAGATTTAGGAGTTTTATTCCCCCTCAATAAAAAGCAAAAATAAAAATTATTCCTGAAAATTCTTTTTCCTAACTTTAGGAGAATAAACTAATATTTTGTTTACTAGAACAAATAAGAAGACACACACACAAAATAAAAATAAGATAAAATAAAAATTGATATTTGTGCTGAAATTTTTAGCATTCTCAATTTACAACCATGAGTGTCAGATGCAAAAATATGGATTCATTGCAAAGTCATTTCAAGTTTCTTTTTAAGATATGCATCTAAAAACGTGTAAGAAATTGAAACTGATCATGTTGGCTTATAGTGTTACCAACAGACAGCGATAGTCAGAATAATCAACTATGCTGAATAGAGTTGGAACTTTAAAGTTGCATAGTTACATCTTTTAGTAATTTGCTAACTGTGAATATCTCTAAGGAAATTGCAAGAGCAGAAGTTTGAGCTGTAGTCTTTACAGCACTCATACTTCAAAGCAACGAAACAATTGTCATGCATAAAAGTTCCATCAGAACTACATCATAGTTTCACCATTCTCCTTAAAAGATACAAAATATTCTAACAAAAGTGTTACAAAAAAAAAAAAAAACAACATAAGAACAATTCTACTTTGGACATATAAGTTATAATGGGTTTTAAACTTTAAAATAATTTCCTTGATTTTTTGGTCATGTCATATATAAAATGAAAAGTTAGCTGATCAGAGCATAGAGTAATGACATGAATGTTATACCCTCTGATAAGTGAGGTCAGTGCATAGCATGACCAATGAATGGTCACAGCAGTCAAGATACAGACAAAGAGCAGATTTCAGAGATCAAATGGGAAGGGTTGAAAAACTTGCTCTACAACGAAGATAAAAGAACCCTTCCTGCCTGCCTGGATTGACTGACCTCTGATCATTAAACACCTAAGTGCATCAACCTGATTTTGGCTATAAGAAAATGGATGGTCATTTATCTCCCTTGATCAATGGCAATAAGCAAAATAAATTAATGACTGAGATGAGAAATAAGTGAAACTGTCTAATGTTAGCAAGGACAGCTAAGGGAATTTTTACACAATGGGAATTTTCGTGTTTTGGCCTAAACTTTGATTTGTATTAGTGACAGGAAAAATTAGGGAAGAGAATGGCGAGAAGTAGGTGGGCAAAATGAATAGAGGGGAGAGTTATTGTTGTAATCACCAGCTTGATAGACAACATATCAAAAATGCTAGAAGGTTGGGTTGTTCTGAGAGCTTCTTTTTGTAGTTTGATCTGCCTTAATCAAGGAACAGAACATCTTGTTTTTTTTTTGATGATATTGGCACCATGTGTTTGTGTATCTGATGAGAATGTAACTATGTTTGTTATCTGTATATATCTATATGTTTGCATCTGTGTGTGTGTGTGTTGTGACATTGTCACTTGAATGTAAATTGTGATATGTGAAGAGAAATGAAGAATAAATAATCAAGCAGACAATTCTCCTCAGATTGAAACATTCAATTTTGTTTTCCTTTTTAGGCAATTGCAGTCATGAAATATCACATCAGTTACTTTTTCTTTCATCATGTAACCCAAACCCAGCCAGTATCCAGTGATAGCATCCAATGGTCAGCAATAGCCAGAGCTGAAGAAAGAGAAAGACCAAAAGTCCAGAGATGTCCACCTTGAAGACTTAGGAGAGCTGAGTTCATGGGGTAGAAGATAAGGAGCAGGGTCAAAAAGTTTAAATAGAGGCTGTGTTCACGCAAGCCAGGGTGGTGGGAATGGTCATTCTGGTTTCACTGACCGGTGAGATATCAATACCACTAATTGGTTCCAATTGTTCCTGCTGCTCACTGGTGGTGGTGCTCAGAGTAAGGGTCAGGCTAACTGTGGCCACACAAGCACTTTACTATGTAGTAGGGTCCACAAGCTCATAGTTTGTACTAATCAGCCAAAGATCACCATTTCTAGCATTGTACCAACAGCACAGGCGTCAGATGGTCAAAATAGCATACTTTGACGTCTTCGGTTCCCTGCAATGAGAATTTTTTTAAATATTAGAATAGAATGGAAATAAGAACATTCAAAACAATGTATTATTTGTAAATTAGAAACAAATTATTTCTTCCATTTACATACCTGAAGTTGCTACTGAGGAAGAACGAATGCCAGGATCTCTGTGTAGAACAATGCCTGGAACCGCAAATATTGACGTGGCTGGAAAATAGGTGAAACATTCCAGAATTGAAAAACAACATACAAAGAAGCAGATGTTATGAGAAAAAAGAAAAAAAAAACAAAAACGAACCTCTCAAGGTTTATAAAAATCTTGATAGCCATAAATCTATGATTATGAAGCAAATTTGTAGTTAGAATTGACCAAAATGATTAATGAAAATTTTGATCTGAATGGTAAAATGTTTTTGTTGAAAAATCCAAGGAAGACTAGTAAAATGACACCAATTTGAAAAAGAGTCTACACAGCTCTATAAGACATTTTTTGGTCAGTCTGTCAGTCACCCGTAAATTGTTAAAAAATTGATTTTTTCAGCCATATCATGTTACATTGATACGAAACTTGGTCCAGACCTTTCAGTGGATTATCCTCATCTTCCAGCCACAACTAACAGTAATGCCAGAACTACCACTATTTTGAGTAAAATCTATTTGAAATCAGAAATCACTTTTTTAATTGTGAAACTCAATCACACATGGATCCTCCTTCTCTTTCCACCTTTCTTTTCTCACTTGGTGAGGAATATTTGTGATTTTTTAGACTGTTTCAAGAGAGATTGATTTGAAATTTAGGTCAAACCTTTGGATCTTATCGGGTAATTCTCCACATCCTTGATTGCTCAGGAAAGTCAACGGCCAAAGATGTAGGGACATAATTGAAAGGCTCAATTCTCTCTCTCTCTCTCTGCAATTAGTATCACTGAGAAATCCCTCACTAAAAAGTTTGTCACAAATTGTAGCATGCTAGAAATTGAGGCAAGCACATGGATAGATGTGGACAAAGGTGGTGAATGCATCATTGTACTTATGATTTTTTTAAAGTCAACTTCAATGTCATTTTTAATATAGTTCTAACATGAGAGAGAAATCACCAACCTTTAAACATACATAATCTGTTGATGTTACCTATTATAAGTAATATCAGTTTCAGTTTATTGATAATTTTTCATTGATTATGTTAATTAATTTCATTAGTCTTCATAAATGCTTCAACATGCCAACTATATTGTCAATTCAGCTTTTCACAAGAAATAACCTGAAAATTTTTGCAGAGGTCTCCCTTAAAGGAAATATCCTTAAACATGTTGGAGAAAAACTTCTGTCTTGGAAAAGCCAAACAGCGTAATAGAATATGTTATAAATTGGCACAAATAAAATCTCTTTACATTATTTTGTTCCTGGTTAGTATTTTTATAAATTGCTCAGGTGTAAAAAGTATAGAAAATGGCTATCACTCCAATTAAACTTTGCTTTTGTGACCGGAACAGTGATAATTATACGTAATTATTTTTCTCAACGTGATTAAAAATATGTAAATTTGTTTGTTAATTGTAAATAAGTAGATTTCAAATTATCTCTAACCTGGTCACAAAAGTAAAGTTTGAAATGAATAATTGACATTTTCTATACTAATCAGACATAATCAATTAGAAAATAATATCCAATACCCATAAACAAAGAAAATGTTATGTAGTGTAATATAAATCAGTGGTATAAATTGCAAGGGTTTTAAATGAGATTGTACGGATGCAGTAATATCCTGCTTTTAAAAAATTAGTTTTAGTATTTCACAGAAAAGATTTCCTTTTACTCAGATAATTTGAAGGATGAAAAAAGCGGGTCTGTATCATTATCCCGAATCTGTTTAGGTTCACGCTGATTTTGCCACAATTGTATTGGCTGCTGAATCACTTTGCATACTCAACATGTTAATGCTTTCAGAATTACCCAGAAAGAAAGGGGATGAATTCTAGGATATTCTTGAATAGGCCATTGTATTTCCAATTTCAAAAAACCCCAGTTGACATTTTATTTTTTTAAATTAGAACAATGAAGTTATTTTTATGGAACCCCATTTTTACAAATTATGGAATTAAAACAATTTATTGAGAAACAAAAATTGAAATAATTCTTTGAATTGAATTATTAAAGTGGATTAACTCACTTCTGTATTTCAATTTGATAATTTATAGTTCACATGAAGAAACTACATGGAGTAAATTCAATTCATCACAGAAATTGAAATTTATGGGAATGATGAATTTGTGAACAAACCATAAAACAGTTTAATTTTGACTGGCTTTTTACCTTCATCCTAACTTTCAGTTGCTTTTCATCACAATGATAGGGTAAACGTAAAAAGCTAGTCAGAATTAATAATAATGTTGCAATACTTCATCAAAAGATAAATTTGGAAATTTTTTAAAAATATTGTGGCAATAAACTATAAAAATTTTATTTTCCTTAGCAGTAGTATATTTCATTGGTAATTGAGTTTGTAAATAAACTATCCTGTATTATTTACATTTTGGTCCTTCATAAAATATATAGGACTTTTGTTATTCGATCCCAGATTATACTCAATGAAAAAAAGCACTAACATTTGTTTTAATTTCAATTTTCAATTAACTGAAAACTTTTTATGCAATGAATCATTTTTGAACAATTTCAACATAATCTGGAAATAGATAACAAAAGTTCAATATATTTTATGAAGGAGCAAAATATAAATAATATTGGATAGTTTGTTCACAAATTCATTCAGCAATTAAATGTTCTACAGCGAAGTAAAAGATAATTTTGATATTTTGATAAATAGTTTCATAATTGTTTACAAACTCATCATTCCAACAATTCCAATTTGATAAATTATATTAACTCCAAATAGTTTGTTCTGGCAAACTATAAATCATCAAATTGAATTACAGATTAATAGTTTTAATTCCGTCACACTAATTATGGAAAAAAGGTCAACCTGTGTTTTTGGATTACAATAGAACAATAAAGAATGCACTCGAATTCACTCCCTTTCTATCAGGGTAATTGACAAAGCAATAACATGATGTATTCATTAAGTGAATTGGCTGCAAAGACAGTATTGGCCTAAACAGATCCGGAAAAACACATGCCATCAAAAAAAAAAAAAAAAAAAAGAAAAAAAAAAAGTAGACTTACTGTCAGGAATTTTATGGACACTAGGTCCTAAAGATTTGAAGAATGGATGTTTTAAAGCTTCGGCAGCTCCGATCCTCTTCCTTGCTTCGTACTAGAATGTTAAAATATTGCAGAAAACAACAAGGTGTAAATCATAAAAATACTGGTCAGAATTTCAATAACAATATCAACAAAGTAAAGATATGAGTTTGATGTAGGA
Source organism: Thysanoteuthis rhombus (assembly GCA_963457665.1). Classification (NCBI taxonomy): domain Eukaryota; kingdom Metazoa; phylum Mollusca; class Cephalopoda; order Oegopsida; family Thysanoteuthidae; genus Thysanoteuthis; species Thysanoteuthis major. The sequence continues at coordinate 16,430,484 of OY735201.1, forward strand.
AAAAAAAAAAGAAAGATGATTTTAATGAATCAAATAATTCTAAAAGATGGAAACCCTTGATAATTAATGTCACAAAAATCATTGAATATCTATATCGTTAGTTTGGAAATGAAGAATTGAAAAAGGTTATGTTTTTTCAGAACCCTTTTTTTTACCAAAACTGTTCTCTGTCTAAAAAAACTAATTTATACTGCAAATGATAACATGATAAGCAGCACGTCAGCTTTACTAGGCTAATGTCTATCAGAGAATGTTGAAAAATTTATTCTTCCATCTTCTGTCAAAGTTCTATAAGAGTGTCAACAGGTTGGAGCATACAATCTTCAAGTGAATTTTAATGTTACTATAGTAAAAATAAAGTGTAATAAGACAAATCATATATTCAATCTGTGATTTATGAATGAGGATGATTTAGAGAATACGAAGAGAAAACAAGTGATGACAGACATTAAGGGACATTGAATTAGACATGATTAAATGATTAAAATGGATCCATCTACAGGAGTGAAATAATTTTTAAAAATTAAATTCTATTCTAACAATGCATTTAATGGAATGAAATAGTTCCAAAATATTCAAAAACGAAAAAATAAGGTATCATCATCAAAATAACATCAGCTTCAATAAAAGCATGTTTAGAGGATTAGAACAAACTATACCTTTTATTCAAGTTACTGTATATACCAGACTATACATGGGTGTGTGGAGCCCTACTGCTCACTGCAACTTATCCAAGCTCCATAACTGTTCAATTTAAGCCACACTAGACAGCCCTACGGTCATAATACCAGCACATTGGACAAAGTGTGGTGATATTTGCTTATTTAAAAAAATAAAATCAAATGTTTGTCTAATATATGAACTTTTACGGCATTCCTCTAAGTTTAGTTACTAGAACATGCGAGCAAAATATAGATAACACTAGTTGGTCTTAAAATCAACTAAGGATTATCTCTCTATTGAGAGAAAAACTGATTGTAATAGCTTTGAATAAAGCAAATTGTTAAATTTTCCTCATTTGTACGCCATTTTCAACATCCAACGGATGAGTCAATAAAACATTAAAAGGTTGGTATGTTTATGTAACTGGAGTTTTTTTTTTTTGTTGAAAAATCCTAGGTTCATTTTAAGGCTAACAGTAGTTATCTCCATTTTATGCACTCATTCAATGAATGAACATTAATTGTTCAAGATACTGAGCAGAGATCCAATCCAACAATTTTTATAAATTCACATTAATTACTATATTCACATGATGGACAATAAACACACATATGCAAATCACACATTTGATGATAGCTGAGCAGAAGTTACACTTACCACTAAAAACCTTTCCAGCATATCTAACCCATCACCATCTAACCTGAGAAAAAAATATAAATAAATATCAGTCCATTTCATTCAGTGTTTGATACCAAAAAATAATTTTGATCTCCAAAGAAAAGCAATATTGAATAGTGGCTATTAGTTCAATGCTAAATTATTTGCCAATATCAAATTACATAAGCAGAACTGTTGACTATTTTCAAAATCATCAAAAAAGCTTCAATCTAAGTGATAAACAATGGCCTCAGTCAATTTTTTAACTTGAAATAAATAAGCTAGAGAAATGATCTGATAGTTACTATAAAAAGAGACATTTTGTTTAGAGAAGAAAGAATTTGAACTTTTAATTTTGGTCTGATGATGCAGAAAGTTTAAAAGTAGAAAGTTTTGAAGGAATGTTTTCTATTGACTATAACTAATGCTAAACAGAAACCTCATTTTCTGGTCAATATACATATCTTATTTTATGTTTAGATATAATCCTTTAAGGGATCAAAAGTGAATACAAACTTTTTTTTTTACAAGTCGCAAAATTAAGTCCATTCAAAATATTTTTTTTACTCCCTTGATATATAATTCAGTGTAAATGGGTACTCCAACCAATTTATTCATATTTCTTTTTGGGAAATATTCATTATTTCAGAAAGAAGCTCTCTCATAAAACAGCAAATTAGTTTCAGTGTTCAAGAAATATCAATATATATGTAATAATGGGTCAAATTGTTTTTAAAGACATTCTATATATCTGTATAAAGTATATTTACCTTGGAGCGAAGTTCAACAATGGTTCTGGTTCGTAATGAGGAAAGTTATAGGACTGGAAGTCTTCATGAGTAGAAATACCTGGAAAGGTGTCTTCTTTTGGAGTTCCGAGAATTTTGAAAATTAAATGCAATTCATCCTCAACTGCTGAACCTGGGAACAGCGGCCGTCCACATGCCATTTCGTAGAATATACAACCCACTCCCCTAGAGAGAAAGAGAGAAAAGATTTTATTGAAAATTTGTACACACAAATGCACAGATGATAAATATAGCAAAGAAATAAAGTGACAAAAGATTTTGTTTTATTCTTGAAGTAGAATATTTTGGGATATTTACATTGGAAATTACTGATTATATTCATGGATGTTATTAGCTAGTTATTATTATCAAAATCAGTCAGTCCCAAACATTTAATTTGAAGGTATCACAATAAAAGGCTTCCTATATATATCCTATGCTCAATGTTTTCAGTTGAAAATTGTTATCTAAAAGATTGTAAGTGATCACAATGTATAGATTCTTCTAAATCCCTTGCAATCATGACACCACCCAAAGCCTCCAACTTGCTATCTAAGCAACAGAAAGATGTTTCAACAAAGTATACAACTAAAACTTTTATCAGAAAGAAAAATACATTAAACTAGAATGAACAATGTGGATCATCTAATACTAGATTATTACCATGAACATTAATTCATAGAACAGGTTAGGATTATTCAACATATTTACACATCTTCATAGTACACAAAGATGCATATACTAACTTGATCAGTAAAAGTATTTTTAATATATTTGCCAATTCAAAGAACCACAAAGAACATTATTTATTGCAATACTGAAGTGACATTGAGATATTTACCACATATCTATAGGGGTGGAGTACTCTGTTGATCCCAGTAGAACATCTGGCGGTCGGTACCTGAGATAAATAAACAAAAATAAATGAAAAAGGACATGAATCAGTAATTGCTTAAGGATATAACGTCAATTTCATCAAGTCATTTGACACAGATTTTCTCTTTTCCCCTTAATAATAGTTTATAGCCGAAAAAATTTGAAAAGACCCAAACGCTTATTAGATTTTCAAGGCATTGTCATTTTCCTACTCAAGAGCCTTTATAGTGTATTTCATGAGATCTTTGGGGAAATCAATAAAGCACTAAAATGAAGTACACCAAAAATATCCTCAGAGAATGTAAAAAAAGATAGCAATCTTTTGTAGTATAGCCACTCATCTGTTACTTGAGAGAGAGAAAAGAATCTATAGCCATTGCAAGCAATCAGAAATTCAGGGGGGGTTGATGCCTAAGGATATTCCAAAATAAACTGAACATCAAAGTTAGTTTTAACTAACAAAAGGTCTTATCAAAAAGAAGACATTTAAATGGTGACACAACACACCATTGCTTGATTTTGGAATAACAGCATTACCAATAGGGAGGTGCATGTGGCCCACAAGTCAACAGCATAAAGAATGGAATTGGTGAACAGAGTTCAAACTTGGAGCAGGACAGTTTGCATTCACTTCACACAAATACCATTGGGAAAGGCATGAATCCAATTCTTCAAGCTATGAGTAAATAGTAAGGCAGTTGGAGCCCTTTAGTCCTATAAAGCAGTATATCTTAAGCATCAGGCTAGCATTTTGGCTCAATAAAACCCTACAAATGCTACAAAATAATGATCCATTGCCTAGTGTTGTACAACATTCAATAAATGAAGTGCTTACGCCCCTCAGAGGCTATGTAATTGATTCCCTTTTTTTTATTGACAAATATCTTGTTAAAAGACCATTCTTTTTTCAGCTCTTGAGCAGCATATACAACAAAAGTGTACATTTAATGTATCATCTAACCCACTGAAAAATTGTGACAACTATGGAAAAAAAAAAAAAAAAAATGCTAATGGTAGGGTGTCAGAACATAAAATTATACTTAACCATCAAATTTGACTCTTTTGAAAAGATAAAGAAATCTATTCTTATCCCCTGTATAAAGGAATCCATGGCTAGCATGGCAAGTTAATCTTCCTTCATTTCCATCACTTTTAGAACATAATATTGTACTTGATAATAAGACCTCCCTTATTTCAGCAGGGGATATTGTGGGAAAAAAAAAAAAGCATTTCCCAGAATTTTCTTCATTAATCACCCAGTTATCTTCAACCCCTTCTCAAGTTCCAGCTAATGTGAAGGTTGACAACAAAGGTTACATTTACCTTTGGGGTGGGGGGAGGGTCTTATATGTTGTCAAACAGTAGTTTATCAAAGCAATTTCTTTTTTTTGCATTAGGTACAAGAGAATTTCTTTTAAAAACCTGATAGAATGTATGAAATATAATGAATCTTAAGAATGTTCAGTCTTATTCTAAGTTTGGTGTTCATCAATTGAAAGAAAAAGACTCAGAACTCACCACAGCGTAACCACTTCATTTGAATAAGTTTTAGTAGGTATAGATTTTGCTCTTGCAAGTCCTATTGAAACAAATGTAAATCACGGATTATAAACAATAAATTTCATTTATCAAAATATGCAACAAAAATAATGCAGTATTGTCTTCCTACAAATAATTAAAATACATTTTCCTCCAAAGGTTTGCCTTTTCTAATATTACTCTATGCTTTGATTTTATCAATTTGATGAATTCTATGTTAATGACAGAAACAACAATTCAGTACTGTGCAACTTGATGAGTAAACAAACAAAATTTTTTTCTAAAGAGAAAGAAATACAAGTACATTGTTGATAAATATATCACTAAGGCAATGAACAAGCCAGAAGTCAGAAAATAGATGCACAAGTTCTCTCCTCGCAATAAAAAGGAGCTAGATCAATTTCCCCAGAATCAATTTTTTTTTGCTATGTCAGTCTGTCAGTAACAGCAATCAGTACTAGAGTTGTTCGTGCATCTAAAAATTTATGCTAATTATTACATTCATGCTAATATTCAACATTAATATTAAACAGGTCTGGCTAATCGCTTAATAGAAACCATTACATGACCAACATCTTTTGGCAGCATACGGTATGTTGGGGGTGATCAATTAAAAAATTGGAAAATGGAGTGATTAATAAATAAGTTACTTCTTTCACCTTTTGCTAAAAAGTCCAAATTTTCAAAGAACAAACATGAACGCTGTTTTTTCTAGACATTTTGAGAAATGAATGTTTAAATTTTCAAGTCTCTAGTCCTATTGGTATGACCTGTGCACATGATGCATACATATATAACCAACCAGCCAGCCAGCATCACTTAAAAACTGAAGAATATGTTTACAGTGTTGATAGTTTCTAATTGTAAAATGCAAATAATTGAAGCAAGCGCTCCCAACAAAGAAGGCAGGGAGATTTTTTGGGACACTCTCCTCCTCCTCCTCCTCATCATCACCATCATTATTATTATTAGCCTTTTAGCATCCAATGTCAGACATAGATCTTCCTCAAGATTTGCCAGACCTCTCTATCATGGGTCTTGCAGAGCCAGTGCTTACTGAACTTGTCTAGTTTGTCCAGCCACAGTTTTGCTAATGATTTCTGGGAATGTCTATCAGTTGTCAGACATTCTTGCAACATGACTTGCCTTTTGCCATTTGAGTTTTCAAAAGAATTCTATGATATCTCTGAGTCCTGTCCTTTGTCTAATATACTGAGCTTTCATGTGATTTCTCCATGTGATATTGAACATGATTCTCTCCTGTGCATGTTGTATGGTTTCAATTTCAGGGTCAATCTTGATTGGGTTCCATCTTTCTGACTATGGGGAGGATGCATTGGTTGTATATGCTTCTTTTTAGGACTAATGGGACTTGCCAACCTAGAGTGATTCTTCACTTGATTTCTTCTTCTTTTGAGGATTTCATGGATATTCGTCGTCCCAGGCAGATGCAGTGGTCTATTTTCTTCAGCTCTGTTTTAGATTTTGATCGTTGTGTCTTTGTTGTACATGACACTTGTTTTACTGGAGTGTGAAGACCAACTTTCTTGTATTCTCCATTCTATTCATCTAGCATTATTTGGAGATCATGAAAGTTCTTAGCAAAAATGATGATGTCATCAGCAAATTTGAGGTTACTTAGATATTTGCCATCTACTGATTCCTTTATTTTCCCCATCTAGGTTTCAGAATATCATCTTGAGGCAGGCTATGAAGAGTTTGGTTGACCTTGTATCACTTTGTCTTACTCCTTTTTCAAGACCATTCTGAAATTGGCAAAGGTCATTCAGAATATATTTTGAAGATAATCCCCAAGATGTATGCATCATTTCCTAACAGAGATGATTTAGAATGTGTACGCAATGGTCACATAGTACACAAGCTCACACAATTGCCAATTGAATAACCTTAAAGGAGTGTCCTTTTCCACATAAGATTATTTCCTTGATTAGTAACCAAATTAGATCAAGGCCACGCATCCGGATCTTGCTGACAGTCCTCATATATGTGCAAAGATTATGTCATATTGATATCCATATCAGTTTTGCATCATGTTCGTTTGCTTAGAGTAACTTATATATATCAGATGAATCTACTTGCAAAAATGTTTTCTTGAAGAATATACATAAGATAGTTTATTGCTAATACTTACCAAAATCTGCAAGTTTTAACTCGCCACGATCATTAATTAGTAAGTTCTGGGGTTTCAAATCTCTATGTAAAACACGCCGTCTGTGGCAGTAAGCCAAGCCACGTAACAATTGAAACAGGAACAACTGCAAACCACAAATACAAATAGCATAAGCGAAAATATTGAAAGATTTAATAAAAGAAAAACAAATAATGAATTAAATCTTAAAAATTGAAATCTACAACTTTTCAAAAAAAGCAAATTTCTAGCTTTGATCAGATGAAGGCACAAGACGCATAAGGCTTCAAACAATTGCTACTTCCATTATCTTGCAACTAATCTATTCTGTGATGTTTCCAAAATCACCATTTCAGAAGAAATTTATGAGAACCTGTTCAGTGGAGATGATGGAAGTAAAAATGGATCAACCTATCATATCATCCTTTGATTTTACTGCTGAAGTATTAGCAAATAATATTTTCCATTGATTTTTCTGACACATTATATAAACAACCAATTCTTTTAGAGAGATTAATTTCAACACCTATATGAATGGTCACACTTTTTACCAGCACACGGTTTTCTACTTCAATTTCAAGACGGGTCTGTACAACAAAGAACTTGCAAGCTACCTACAGCCATCTACATTACAACTGAAGACAAGTCTCCTTGACAGATCTATGTTGGTTCTAGTAGAAGGAAACCTTCTCGACATGCTCATGATTGAGCCAATTGATACTACAATGTAGAGAGAAGTTTAACATTGTGAAATGGCATTGTTAAGTAATGATATTCTGCTCCATGCTCAACATCATTTTGATAATATGTAATGGACCATGAAGTATATGAAAACATTCATCTAAAGCTTAATTGATCTTAGAACATGAAAAAATTAAACATTCATATTTTCTGAAAAGAAAGGTGAAAATTGCTGCTAGATTGATAAATATGAGTTCTTTCATGTTGTTCAAAACTATCAACTTACTTGGTTCATAACTAAAAAAGTGTGTATCAAAAATCATACCTCTTCTCAGTAAATTCTTTCTGAAAATTATAGCTTGTGAATACAATGTTCAAGATATAGAGCCAATATTTGCCACATAGTGGCTGTGAGTTTATTTAAAAATTAAAATTAGCTGTTTAAATTTTAAATATTCTATGGATACTGGAAAAACAGTATATCTTTAGAAACTGTAATAATTTGTAGCCCAAGGGAAAGATTATTACTAAATAATTATGAGTGTTGATTTTGGAGATAATCTGAACAAATATCTACATGATACCATCAAGATATTTCAAATCATTTTCACTTTATTTTGGGTATAAAAAATATTTTCTTTCATACTGGAAAGCCTAAAATTTCACAATTATTCTTCATTTGTTTTTATAGATATTACTATTCAAGTTAGATAACATACCGTAACATTTGTCATACTCATGATGTTCCCACAGTCATCCATGTATTGTTTGAGATCCTTTTCCTGTAAGATTGAAGTGAATAAAATGATAGTCATGGCATGGGTATCATAATATCACTACTATTTAGATTTGAATTGTACCATCATTTATGATACTAAATCCTAATGAATGCAATAGAATTGACAAATAGAGATTATTTTAAAAGCAGCTGTGAGAATATTAAGAAACAAAAGTGGTTAAATCTAAGATATAATTACTCCATACTGATAACTAAGTTGGAAGCTGAGAGAAGAAAATTTTTATCTTCAAAATTCAAAGCACAGAAAACAATGAATATATTGACATTCATTAAGTTCTAATGTTAAGAATGAGGGAGAATCATGTGACCACCTATCCTCAAAAAAATTTCTGAGTGCAGGGAGGAAAATGGGGGTGGGGGCTGCTCCTAAGCTGGTCTGGGGGCATACTCCCTGTAAAATTTTGAAAATTATGTATCAAGGATTAGCTAAAATTGCATTTTGCATTTCAAGGCATATCTGCTACTGAAATTAACTTTTTATAAAAGGCATGAGGATTTTCCTTTCATGCATGTGAGAATGTATCACAATGCATAAAAAAATATACATCAGAATTAAGACGTTTTTCACCTTTTAAGTAGCTACAGAAAAAATGTAATATTTCAGGCAGTTAAGATTTGCAACAGTAAAATAGTGAACATATAGTTTTGTGAGGATTATATCAATAAAGATGTGGTTTCTCTCAACATTGTTATTTAGTGCTCAATCATTTGTTTCAGCATTCGTGCCAATTTAAAGAAAAAGAAGAAAATCACCCCCATCCAATAAAAAAACAGCACTGAAGTAAGATTGGCAAAATCTTTTTAGCATCAATCAAAATTGCAGACTATTATTTTGGTGCTGCTTGTCTCAAAGAGCTGAAGTGGATTAACAAGTCTACATTGTTATATACATCAAAAATGAGAAAAAAAAAATACTAGTCTGTCTTTTGTCATATAATGTCTGTAGATGTTGCCCTCACGAATCAATGTTTGTTCCAAGTGGTTATTAAGGCTGACAAGTGACAGTACCAATATATTGATTAGGGAGTATTTTTCAAGCAAGGAAAATATTACGAGGTCATTCTGATGGGGAATGGTTTTAAGCTCTGAATAGAAAGTTGTTTACACACAGGGAGAATTGTTCAGCAAAACCACAAAATGGAGATAATCATAAAACTTGGAATTCAATTCTCAATGTCACTAGTTAGAATCAATTTTACCTTTAATTTTTTGTAGTCAGGGTGTATAACTTTTTTTCCATGACAAATGTAAGTGCACACTTTTAAATTTAACATGAGGAATCAATATTTTTATAATAAAAACTCAGTTAGCTATCTAGAGAATTTGAAAACTTTTATGGAATCAATAATTTCCTTTATGCCCTGGGATCAAAATGTGTGTGCACAAACACTGAGGGTACCATGTAACAAATGTAAAATCTGGAAATAGATTCATCAAATCCAGAACAATTACAAAACTAATCTGAAAAATCAGGAGTTTCTTGAGGACATAGAAATATCCCCTAACATAACAACATCCATTACACAACAGCATCTGCTATTAATCTTGAAGGAGTTGTGTAATGGTTACCGGCACTGAAAATGGATATGATGAACTGAGTTAGAGTTTTAGCCGAAACTGCTTGCATTCACTCCCCACTAATGCCCTTTGGAAAGTCATGAATCCACTTTGTAAGGGAATCCATATGAGAAGGTTATTGTGACAGATTAAATAGCAATTCCACCCCGTAAAACCTATTTACAAACGAAACTGCAAAAAGCAGCTCCATGTTCCACAAAGAATCTACAGGATAAACGCACATTAATATCGCAAGGGCATTGATTTATAGCATCAAAGGATCAGAGTTGAATTCTGATTTATTGATATTTGTACTGATAAAGAAACTGTATTAAAGAAGATGATGTGATTAAAATGTTGATTCATTTGCAGGCAAGCATACACAATGTCTTTTAGGAAACCATTATTTGTGGCATACTTTCTAAAGTTCAAAAATAAAATTGATATCTGTACCTCGCATAAGTCAATCACCATAGCCCACGTGAGAACTAGAACTAATTTCCTAAAAAATCATTTTTTTTTAAAGAAAAAAAAAGGAAAAAAAGAAAAAGAAAAAAAGAGATCTACCTAAATTTATCTAAAAAAAAAAAAAAAATAAAAATAAAAGCACAAGATTTGGGAATAGTTGCTCCCAAAATGATCATAGAAACTCAAAGAAGCACTTTTTTTGAAAAAAGAAAACAAAAAATGTTTTTAGATGGTGTCTAGTGTTGTTTTCATACAGATTTCCAAGGTTATACTTCCAAAAATGTGAACAGGAGTGCCAGGAGACACACACAAACACACACATAGGTGCATAGACAGACAGACATTCAAAGGGAGAAGAATTAGTGGCTCACTTGGCTGGTTGGTCGGGTCATTTGTGGGGCTATGGTGATTTGATCATCTATAAGATTGTTTGTAAAGTAATGTCACATTTTTGAAGACCGAAGATCCATTTAAATGTAAAAAAAATTATAATTTGTCAACAATCATTATTAGCCACTGCAAAAGCACTCTACAAAACTAATTCTTTCATTTCTAGTTGAAAGTATCTAAGATTCTGGATAAAAAGATTTCTGACGATACTGAATTGATCTTTGCTTTATTTTTCCAAGTTTGGCTACTAAAGAATTTTTTTTAGTGATCTGATTAAACGAAAATTTGAAGGTGTTGAATTAAGTGAATAAGGATGCTGAGATAGATCCTTCCTACCTAACGATTTGATCTTCTCCTGAGTCTATTCCACTGAACGTAAACTTGCATCATTATTCTGAAAAATGACACTTTTGTTAATCGAATCAACATATTCTTTGCATATATCTTCACGAAGATCTGCTGTGATGTCTTGTCCTTTTCTACAATAAAAGATAAAACTACTGATATCCTACTGATTGCTCATCCTACAGAGATAGAGCTTTGGTTTAGATGTCAACATAAGTTTTTCATTCAGAATACCTAATTCTTTCAGTAAGGAATAAAAGAATTAGTTTCACAGTGGAATTTTATCATTGTTAATGCTGATTATGTTCTTGACAAATATAATTCTTGTTGCACTAGAAAAGTTTTTTTGAGGTCTCAAAAATGCAAGATTACTTTCCAAACAACTTCATTTGTCAACTATAAGTTTCCACATTGTCATCAAGTTCATGCAAGTACATTCATCCAATGACAATCATAGAATATAATTTATTTGAATAATCTCGAATAAAACTAAAGTAATATTTAACTTGAATCTACCTTCTACAAAAATTTGCACATTCTATTGCAAACAGATACATAAGAAAAAGGAAGCCAGTTATACTTACCAAATATTCAAAGACTAGAGTAAGGGACTTATCTGTATGGATTATGTCATGTAATGTAACAATGTTTGAATGCTTCAACTCTCTCAACAAGGACACTGAAATAGATTATAAAAAATAATCATGAAAACACAAAATGAAAAACTTATCAAGATTTTTGACAAAAAGCAATGGTTAAGAGAATAAAATGAAAATATAATCTAATACTTGCCTTCTCTTATAGCTGTGCATGGTGCCCCTTCCTCATGTTCAAGACGAATTTCTTTCAAAGCTACCAAATTATCAGTCAATCTGCTTTTTCCTTTAAAAACTGTAGCATATGTACCCTGGAAGAAAAAAAGACAAAAATAGATCAATTCAATGCAAGACATGGAAGAAAGGCACTTTCAGAGATTACACAAACTGTGATATCATAGGTAGCATGAATCAAATGGATCAAAATTTTCACTCACTTCAACGATTATGTTGTGATACAGCAAATATTAAAAGCATACGTAGGAAGTAAGCGAATTCCCGAATTTCTATAGTTTTTTCAACGTGTGAACATATATAAATACATAATTAAAATTGCTGATCATTTTAATACTTATCTATCTTCTGTTATAAAACTTATGAAAAATATTAATTTCAAAGGCAGGGTTAGAGGGTAGAAAGAGTAGATTGCACCCCCCCCCCCGAAGAATTTGTGATAGCCCACTGCTGGCAAGTGTTGGTTGTGGTGCAAAAAGATGAAGGTTATTCAGAGCAATGAATAGATGAAAATAGTAGCATAAGTGCTTAAAAGTGGAATTTGAGGATTTAAGCCCTAATTTTTTTTACTTGAAATTCAAGCAAGTTTCAGCTCTCAATTTGAACATGGTGCATTGGAAATCAGGAAGAAAGGGATATTGAGTGGTCAAGAAATGTAAATGCTACTGATACAATATGGCCCTTATATGTATAATTCATGATGACACATTTTCTCTTTGAGAGTATACATGCAATTATAAGAATAATTTATTTAGAAACTCACCTCGCCCAACTTATCCAGTTTGAGGTAAGATTCCATCTTTCCAAACCCAATTTCAGACTGGAAATGAATCACACAATTATTAAAATTTGAAAACAATCAAAAATTCAACTTCCATCCTAGTTAAGTAATGTTTATAATATATATCTCATAGGCTATGATTTAAAAATTATTAGAAAATAGGAATGTGGTAAAAAATTGAGGGAAAATAAAATTCATTTGGAGGTATGCTTATGTTTGCAATAATTTGAATAAAAAAAGAACTGTTAGAAATAATAGTACATGTAAGATTTTATTCTTAACTAAAGACCAGATTTTATCAAATGTCAGCAAATTACAAAAATCTCACTATATAAAAGCCCATGTTACAATTTTTGTCTGTTGGTTTCTGTCATGCTAAAGCAAACAGAAAGAAAGTTACTTGAAAATTTGTTCTGTTAGTAAAGGCAAAAAACCTGGTCCCAATTTAACAAATTTATTTCAACATCAATTATTTTTCACAACTTCAGTAATTTCAGGGCATTGAAAAAAGAAAATCAGCTTCTCAACCTTTTTGTACTTCCGAGAACTAATTAATATTAATATCATTCATTATAAATTTTGTCAAGAATCAAAAAGTTGCCTTTTTGGCCAGTATATAGAGATGACCAAATGTTAAAAAAGATACAGACCAGAGATTTTCGCCGAGACCTCCGACTGAGTTGACCCTCTGGACTAATGCTCTGTTGAGCAAGGTAATTCTCCGGAAGACGCATATCTGCAGGCAAAGAGAGACGCTTCAATGCCTCCTGCAAGAGAAAAAAAAAAGAAGAAATCAAATAATGCCAGGCTTTAAAGACAGCCTCCACAAACTGGTGTTGGCTCACTGAAGGGATGAGCAAAGAAGAATCAGCAGATAGTAGCTGTAACACATGACACAGAAATTACCAAACTTACAGATGCACAAATCATAACACTAAAACAAAAGATCCTGCAAGACAGAGAAAAACAAAGTGATTGCTCAGTACAGTATATATATATATATACAATAAACAAACTTCATGAAAAATCTACATTCCCCCACTTCAAAATCAAGTGTCAAATTGCAATTTAAATCATTTTCCAATTTTTCAGAGCATCAAGTCTTAAATTAGTATAAAAAAGCCTGTGCAGTAATTTGAAATGCTAGCTAATGTCTAGACAACAGCAATGTGATCGCATGACTAAGTAAATCATTTCAGCCATTTTTAATGCTGAGATTATTTGCAAAGTATAAATCATTATCACAAAATGGATTTTAGACATTTTTCGAAGGCATCTAATAAAGAATCAATATGTGTATTTAAGGAATTTATCCAAAACATTTTAAATGCTTATATTTTAAAGAGAGTGGATATATAAGACTTTACTATTATTCATGGATATGATTTTTTGTTCAAGCAATATTATTTTAGAGTCCGAGAACCAAATGAAACTGACATCATTTTCAAAGCTTGAAAAACAAATTATCTGGTGGTATGATTGAATAGGCATGGAGCACCTAAGGTGGTTGGAGGCCAACTTTTGACTTCCTTCTGGCAGCTCCTGCAGCCAAGCTAATGCCAAATATAGCTCAGCTTTCCTTTAGATTACATCAGCAATGCAGAAAGGGGGGAACTCTGGTGACTGGGCATCCCAGGATCTCTATACATTTTCCCCTGGCTTGCACCTTGTAGAGGTCAGCTCAGTGCCACTGCTAATAATTGGTGCCTACCCCATTGTTTTCAGAGACAGAAGGAGGCCATCAATCAACATTAAAAAACTATAATCTTAGGTAGAGATTTAAAAAAAATTGGTAAATTTATTTACACTATCAGTATAGCAGCCTAATCAAGTGATTAGTTAGTTGGGTTTGGGTTTTAAATCTCACTACTTACCATTTTAAAACAGTTCATTCAGATTCTATGCTTGCATGGATGTACAACTGAATCAAGTGCAAATATTCTTCAATGCTTACAAAATGTTCAAATTTCTCTCTCCCAATTACCCACTATAATCATATTTCTATGATAAGTCTCAGAGTATCTAATACATAATATGAATCAAAATGATGAGTATCATTTTTTAAAGACCATTCTGTTTGTACAAAAGTAGTTTTCAATTATTTGATATTAAAGACTTTTTCACAAATGAAAACAGAATACAAAAGAAAATATTTTCAATAAGTGTTTATATCAATATCCAGTTAAGTCAAGTGTGATTTGCAAAATATACATCTATTTACACTAAGACAACAATGTCTATTTTGTGAAGACACAGATGTCACTTGGTCATCTATCAATTTTCTGAAATGTTCAGTGAATTTTCTAAGCATTGAGAGTTGTGTCAGGTGGGGTTCCCAGTGAGGACTGAACTCATTACTGCAAGATCAACTTGCCAACTATTACCTCACAATGAGTCAAACACTGAACAAGATAGAAGAGGATTCAACTTATAGAGAGAAAGAAGAAAGAAGAAACATAACAAGTATGGAATTGATTGATCAACTACTTATGACAAAGAAACAGCAAAAAAACAAAACAAAAACAAAACAGCAGTGATGAAAGAGTATGGTTAGGTCGGTCAGGCACACATCGGATTTCAACATAAAACTCCATTTGCCCAGACCCGATGGCTATTCCATGCCCCAGCCTCACAGATCACCTGTAGGCCTGCAACAGATGGGATAAACCTTCTCAAGTCTTTGTGAAGCCAAGCTACAATTATTCATTTGACCTCAGTCTGGCAAAAATCATTTATTCAGCCAGGCCGTGGAAGCACAAGTGCCAGAAAAATGGTGTGTGTGTGTGTGTGTATGCAAATGGTTTAAAAATCAAATCACTATCTCTTTGGTTCAAAGGTAAAATTCGGTTAAGAGTTCATTAAATTCTCTGGACTTGAGTTGTTATACCTTATTTAATATTTACAAATATATTATTTAAACCTACATTTTGCAAAAACAAAATTAGGAAAAAAATGCAGAAGGAAAACATGCCATATTTGACGACAGTTGATGAAGATAAAAAAAAAAAGAAAATTTAACCTACATAATTAGAAATACACAGAAAATAAGTTAATTATCAACTGTGCAAGAAAAATAAAAAAATAAAAAATACACTTTATCAATCAGCACACTTCAACATTATCACAAGATCAAGCGATGACAAACGGTGTTGACAGCTAGACACCCTTTAGGCATAAAGTTTTGACCTGTACAATGGTCTATATACAACCTTTTTATAACTGATTATCATAGAGAAATGATAAGGAAACATTTTGATCATAAATAAATTTCTCAGATCAAGTATATGAGAGGTCAAATTATGATTTCAAATATTCATTTATAAATTGAATTTTTTTTTTTCAGTCTACATAAAATAAACAAAAAAAATCACGGCATTTTTGGAATCCATAGACATGGGCATCCACTACCAGTTTTCCATGGGGGTCAGGCGGACATATTTCCAAGGAGCTTGGGGGGGGGGGGGGGGGTATATTCAGAATATATATTAGCAGTCTTTTTGTATGGATACATTAAGTTAGGGTCACATAAAATAATTGTACAGCACCATTATTCTTTATTGATTATAAGATTTCAACTTTCAAACCCCTTGACTACGTGACGTCTGATCCAGAGTGGGCAAATGCCCTTTTTATGTATATCTAAATGGCTAGAATCAATCGGAACAAAGTTATGGCAATTTGAAAAAAAAAAAAAATGTGAGGTCAACGCTTGACCACAAATTGACAACGCTTGTAACTTTCAAATCCTTGGTCCGATTTAGCAAAAAATTTTGGAATTATGTTTTTTGTTCAAAATCTAACTTTATGCCAAGTTCCATCAAAATCAAGGAGATGAGGGTGTTGTCTTTTGCGTGATTTGCTCTGGGATCATGCCATAAATAGATACTGAAATTTTATTGAAAACATTGTTTGTTGAATTTTGAAAGATTTTTAAAATCGAGGCGTACTGCATCAAAACTTCTGGAAAACTTTCTAAATGCACAACATTATGCCATTTTTTGTTTACATATACACTTTTCACTGTTACTCTACTGCAAAATCTCCTGTTCAACATAGTTTACTCACAAAAGTTATACCATATTTTTTTCTTATCAATGACAGATTTTGACAATAAAATCATCTCATATTGAAGTTTGAGCACACCACCCCCGAGTCGATTTCACTCAAAATGTTTTTGTTTATACCTGAACGTAAATGCAATTATTTGGGATCCAGGTAAAACAAAGCATCAGACAGAGAAAAAAAAAAGAAAAAGAATTAACGAAAAAATACAAAATCAAATTAACGAATCCAGTTAAAACTTTCGTACAATAGTGTTGTCTTTTGACTGATGCCTTTTGAGCGACCGCAATTGTAAATTGCAGTAGTTCGTACCACATAGAAATCCTTTTGTCTTGATGCCCAAGAAGGCAGTCTCGGTTCCGTAGCAAAGAAAAACTCGAGCGTACCTCAACTCAAAATGTAACTGAAACAGTAAAAATTATATGAAATCAACTTTAAAATTGCTCATATTTTTAGGGGGGGGGGTTGTAAACACCAATAACGGATTTTAAAATTAAGAGTTTTGTCTCCTCTTAGGCCTAAAAGACAGAAGTACCAAGAAAATCCTACAATGGAAGGCCGAAGAATACTCAGCCGGAAAACTTCATGTCAACAACAATGACGGCTAAGGATATTTATATATATATATATATACATATATATATATATATATATATATATATATATATATATATATATATATAGAGAGAGAGAGAGAGAGAGAGAGAGAGAGAATGAATATTAATTATTTTCCAATTATTCATTCATCGCTGTCTACAACTCTACTCTAGAATGAAGAAAAAAAAAGAAAAAAAAAACTTTCCGACAAAGAAAAAAATATTAAGAATTTTGCTGACTTTTTGAGAGATTTTGATTCTTTTCTATTTAAAAAAAATTCTTTCCTAAATGTAACCAATCAAAATCAATACTATCATCTTTTTAAAAACAAAAACACTAGTCTTTTGATTTAAGGAATTAATTATTCACTGACAAACAAAAAACATTAACATGCGTAAAACAGTGTAAAACTGAAAATATTGTTACAACATGAAGACAATAGACATGAAAGGTGATAGACAATGTACAACAAAACTAGCCCACAAGTTAAAAAAACAAGTTAAAAGAGACGAAAAAAATCAAAAAGCACAATAAGGGGGAAGGAAAAGAAAAAAAAGACAGGTTTAGTACCAAGAACACGTGGAGCGTGCGATACAATTTTAAGTTTTGACTGTTAGTGTCTGAATTGCCAGATAGTTGGAGACGTTTCTGGCCAAAAACACGCAAAAAAATGGCCAAGTGCCAACGTAGTCAATAAAAACAATTATTTTACGAAGAATTACAAATCATTAGTATTCATTTTTAATACTATTCTTTCAACACTACCATCATTAATTTATTTATTCACCTCAGTCTTGTTTTTCAGTTACTTTTTTTTTTATCACAACTTCAGCACGACGGCCGGCCTGAGTCAAGTTGCGATAAAAAATAGACTCTATCAAAACCTATTACTGCAATAACAAAGTTAAAATGGCCCCCAAAAGTTCATGGCCAAATACTTTTCCATAAGTCCAGATTTATGAAATCTGGCTATGAAAATGGCCAAAATGGCAACCTGATTTGTATTGTTAATCAAAGAAAGAAAGAAAGCATAGAGAGGGAAATTACATAAGATAAGGTAACAAACACACTTACTAATAACCAGCAACCCATTCTCCTCACTCACTCGCCTATACAAATACAATTAAACAGTTGGTAAATCCGAAAAAGGACATATTAAAAGTGAAAAAATGATAAATGTACATTTTTTATGCCCAGTGGTCATAACAACGGGCCACAGTAACGCTCTTAATTTGGAGACGCGCATTAATGAACAGTTAGCCAGGATTTGAAAAAAAAAAAAAATGAATTAAGATAGACGTACCCACCACACTTGTAAAACAGCCAATATACCTCCAAACATTCGTCCCTGAACCAGTGTACCCTCTACAAAAATGTTCCTTTTCACCTTTTACAGCTTTTTACCTAATGGTCATGACTCAGCCAAAGCAACACTAACCAAACCTACAACCCAGGTGTAAGAGTCTAGAGTCGGTCGGAATTGCAGGATAATTTACTATTGAAGACGAATTTACTGAACTGATTAAGTCCAATGTATTTCTATCTCTTGTTTGAGTAAGTGTCCACTCTGCTTGAAGAGTGAAAAGTAAATAAACGTTGCTCTTGATAAGGTAGTGTAAGTCGACAAATAAAAGAAAAAGCGGCCATGTAATGCCTAACTTTGTGATAGTGGAAAACCTTTCTTCTTTTTTTTTTTTTCAATATTAGAAACTATGAAATAAATTACATCAGTAAAATACGTGAGAATTTCAAAAAATCGAGCTCCTATTTTTTTTTTTCACGAAGATTTGAAAGTAAGGTGTAAGAGGTTAAATTGGGCGATCTCGTGGTTCAGTGTCTCAAAGTATACCGACCGCAGTTCGCCAGTTATTGTGAGGGTAGGCGGACAACTTGGCCGCTGATGAGTCGGTCTGTACAGGTCGCCCGCGGACAACTTGACCGCATATTTCCTACCCCGGACAACTCGGCTGTGTTTTGTTCATCAGAGCGAAAATTACCAACTCGATGAGATTTGAAATGGTTTAATACAATTTTCAGAATTAAGTTAATTCATGTTGTGTTATTTAGTTTTATAAATCTTTGTTTCAACTTTTTACAGCTATTTCTTAACTTTGTATTGTAGGGTTTCCGCTTCTCATGGAAATTCATGAGTTTTCATAGGATTTTTGATTTAATTAAAATGTTTTGTGAATATTTTGTGAATGTTTTTGAATATTTGTCCCATGATTCTGTAAAAAAAACACTTTATTATGCTATCAAGAAGCTGTCTTACAATACTTGGGGAAATGAATAAAATTTAGCTATAAAAAGTTGGAATAAAGATTTACGAAACTAAAAAATAAACATGAATTAACTCATTATTGTAAATTGCATTAGATCATTTCAAATCCTATCTAGTCGGTAACTTTCAAGTTTGAAAACAAAATGTGGCAGAGTTGTCCAGGGTAGAAAATTTGCATACAAGTTGTATAGGCGACTGGTCTGGGTCAACATATCTACGGCCAAATTGTCCCATGATTCAATGTGACTTAGGGTGCGCAAGTACCATGAGTACTGCACTACTGTGTTGTTTTTAGTCCATACAATTCATGCAGACTAAAGATGGCAAACCAAGCTCACATCACATGATCATGTAGCCACAAGTAGGCTTATTTGGAAGAAGCCTTACCATATCTGAGAAAATTTTATGTCAAATTCAAAAAGACTATGCTATGATAAATTTGGTCAAAAAGAAAAAGATATCTACAAGTTTTACATTGCTATTCCACGGTTTAACAAATATCAAACTCAATAAAAAATGTTAATTTAATACTTGACTCCACTGTTCTCAAAATTCGACACAGAATAAAATGATTTCCTTCCTATCCCACCCAGTGTTGCCAAGTATAATTTATCATTTATAGCTAAAAATGATGATTAGAATCAGGTAAATTTTTCCGTTATCAAAGAAAATATTTATATACTAAGACTCTAGAACAAGTCATTTATAAACAGTAAACATTTACTTTTATTACCTTTATCAGATTTAATCAGCTACTGTGGATTTTAATAAGCTTAACATAAAATAAAAATTGGCCAGATCTAGTAGCAAAATGCCTTTTACCCTCTTTTTTTATTAGAGTACCTTATATATCATATAAGAAAACATGACATCATTTTATCAGAGGGTAGCAGTTACACACTTCATTCACTGAAATAATAAATAAATTCCTGTCTTCTCTAGTTTCCTTAATTACAATGGTTTTACCATTAAATATCCTCCGCCTTAGTCTGCTTCGAGAGGAGAGTGTTCAATTGACAAAACTAGGGACGGGAGAGGTTAAAGAGGCCACTTTAAGGGAGGGGATGCAAAAGTGATCCAAATATCAATCTGAAATGCCTAATCCAGATATGAATATAAATGTAATCAGGTACTAAGAATGATCATTCATTACTATCAATTCTCAGAAAAAATATATTTAAAAAATAATTTTGTCAACCCAGTATATCATTATATGCACATGGAACATCTTCAAATCATTTTGTGGTACCAATTTTAGGGAAAACACACAAACCTTTTCATATCAATTCAGAAATATTTGGAAAGCAACACATATATCATGTAAAAAAAAGTTTTCCTAAAATTCGTAAAACATTTTCAGTGAAATATGAAAATATCCATAAGAAAAAAAAAAGACCTTAGAAAGTAGAAAATAGATAGGGAGATGAGAAACTATAATTAAAACACCTTGATACCAGTTTCTTCTGTTTTAAAGTAAATTAGAATAATATATACTATTTGTTGCAATGGAAAAAAATATGCATGCTATTTTTTGTCAATAAAACTGCTTTTTTGTTTATCCTGTATGTGTGTAATAATGTGCTTTTTTTCTATTAACCTATCCTTCCAAACATTTTTGTCTATCATACACTAATTAATCTCTCCCAGTCTTAAAATAAAAATCTTGCTTTTTGGGGGTAGTCATGATAACAGGAAATGTATAACCTTTTCTATCAGTCTCTCCAGAACAAAACCTTTTTTTTCTATCCCTTAAGAATGGAACAGTGTACTTCTTATCATTTAGTAGTTTCTCCAAATAAAAAGCCTATTCTCCATTAGCTCCCTCCATCAGTGGATGAGTTTCTCTTTCAGACATAACATTATAGAAGATATACTAAAAATAGTATATCTCCCATAACTGGAAATGCTAATGCATAGCCTTTCTTATCTATCAGTCTCACAAAAGTAAAATGTTTTTTCTGTCATCTTCCATTAGTGTAAAGTCCAATAAGAAAATATCAAGCCATCTTGAGAACTGACAGTGCTGCCTTGATATAACTTGACAACCAATCAGGAAGGCTGTGGACACATTCCCATGGGGTTACTCCTAAGAGGAGGAGATTTTAGACCCTGGACAAGATTAAAGAGAACCCGATGAAGCAGCTGATGGTAATTCCAATATAGGATTTTGCTGACTATTTTGAAAAATTGAAGGGAAGCTGGTATAAGTATGTGAGGTCCCAAAGAGAATACTTAGAAGGGGATCAAGGTGCTATTGCCCTAGGTAAGCTATTCTTTTGGTAATTTTAAATGGTTTGATACATTCCAGATAGAATTCTTACATGTAGACAACTCTTCATAATTTGAATTTTTATCCATCAAGATCAGCAGATTCTTGTATTTTTTGTAATGTATCCAAAATAACTAAATGTACTACTTTCTATTTGACTAGTCCACAGAAGTTCCAGACTGAACTCTGATCATTTCATTATTTATGTATTCGTTTTCATTTGTTTGTGCTTCTAAAGTAACAAACTTGTACTTTTTCATGTTTGTTCCCAATGGATGAGAGCTCTTTGTCACCAACTTGTATTTCTAATGTAAATGGCTCCTTGTGTCTGTCCTTGATAAAGGCAAATGGATATCCATTTGGTTCAATCTTTTCAAAGCAACAGACTATTTTTCCTTGACCTGAGTAAAAGTAAAATCTTCTCTCTCTCTACTTATCCTTCAAAGCTATTGGGTTGTACTATTCCTAATTTCTCTTCTAAATATAGACAAAAACACTCAAAGACTACCTGCTTTGAAGAAAATTATCAAGATTCTGCTTTCCATTTGCACTGCACTACTGAAAGTATGTGGTCTTCATTAGCAAGAACCTATGAAGTAGAAAGCTGAATGATCTTATCTGTCATAAGTGCAAGAGTTTTTTTGTGCCATAAGTCTTTTCAAAATTATAAACTAGACTTTTCTTTAGTATCCTTGATGAGAGTGAGTACATGTTCTTTTCAACCGATTCCTATCAAAGATGAATAAGTGATCATTCACAATAAGTGAATGGACACATACTCTTTGCTATACATTCATTTTAACAAAAGATAATTCTTTGTGATTTCAATGAGTTAAAGATCAATTTTTAGTATCTGCTTTTATTTTTTGAAAAGCCAAAGGTTTTACTCCTTTTAGTGCTTAGTGATAATAACTATTTTTCCTCATTTGTTTTTGCTTTTAAGAGTAGATGATAGTATAATTTTCCATCAGTCCCTTCAAAGATTAAGTAGATGTGCAGTTGAAGAATCAACTGTATAGCCCAAGCTCAGCTAATTTAGAAAATATCTTGATATGCCACACTATTCATTGAATGTCAAGATTTATTTTTAAGTAATCTATCTATACTGACCAATCTTTGATTGAAAACATTTGAAACAAATAATTTTCATACCACATTTCTCATAAATCATTATTTTCATAAATGGCACAAACGTGAAAAAACACGGACTACAAAAGATATTGTAGTTTTGTAAAGCATAGGCCATTATGTGTACAGTACTTCACTGAGTTATTTTAGCTCGACATAGAAATTTGTTATTCTTGGTCAAGAGACTGCTGTAGATGGTAGCACGTTGAGTTTGGGTCTCAATTGAGAGCACATGGGGAAGTCAAAACCCCACTTGCAAGTATTCCCAAATTACATGAGATATTCATGGACAGTTGAATATGACACTTCCAGTTTTCTCGGCAAATCTCTGGTGCTTTGACAAGGATCTGATACAAGACTTCCCTTCAAAAGATCATCATTCAAAGTTGTTTCTCTTTATAGGAGAGATCACAATCACCATTTTTAAAACTTCACAAATGCTTCTTTTTCTCTGTGATTTATTACTACCCCTTTGAAAATTCATACAGTAAATAATGGCAAATACGTTGCTCTATAAAGTCTCTATCCTCCATGGGGTTAAACTTTACTAAACATAATATATGACACACTGCCGGATAGAAGAGATGATGAACTAAATCCAGACATAGTTCCGTACCATTTAAACCTGATCTTGTCTTAATTGGGTGACTTATAATTCATAGCAGTGAAATATTTACTTTTGGACACAAAAATATGTAATTACTTTTCAAACACCTCAACAGAACCAATCACCATATAACCTACTTTTTCCCCCCTAAAATGACACTTTCACATAGGAAATGAAGGTCTTATTGATTGAAAGCACATAAAAATTCTTTCATATTCAGTTTCAGGATTTTACTGATCAGTCCCCCTTATAGAATCTCTTCAGAATACCATTTGGTTTCATGCTATATTCAAAACTTTTTCTCCAGGGCTACACCAGCTAGTACAATACATTTTCATCTATCTAGGAAATTTTTTTTTTTGATATGATAAAATTTCATGATCTGAAAATAGCTTTAAAGAATACGAAACATTTATTTAATTATCATTTCTTGAGAGAATCAGTCTACTTTTTCTATATGTATTAAAAACTAGAAATCACTTAGAGAGTGCATACCTTAGACAACCCAATTGTCACTGAAAACTAGATGAAAATCAGTTCACAAATAGTTACAATGCATGAGGGTGGGGTAAGTGTGAAATTTCCTTGATTTGTCCTAAAATGTAATCACTCTGCATCCTTATGCTGGATGTTCACTGAAGAGGCATTAAGTACTATTTTCCAAGTCTTTAGTATGACTCCTGATAGAATACAGCCCATCAAACTACAGGTAACACTTTACTAATGGGTCATGGTGATTGGTACAATACTTGACATTCTTTTCAATTTTGGTTCAGATTGGCCAAGTTTCTAAATTATGAATTTCGGGGGACAAATACCAACGATGTAGGGAAAGTAACTGTGCATGAAATGGCTACAGAGTTTATACGTGAGATCCCCATATGATACTTGGTTTCATGTCGAGTTTGGTTAAGATAATGAAAATCAAGTGAAATATTGCTCTTTTTGGCAACTTTTTAATTTTATAAGCTAACATATATTTTTGGGCAAATTTCTGTATGAAGAGAATAACAATGAGAGGTTGTTTCAAACAATATAGCACATTTATATATATATATATATATATATATATATATATATATATATATATATATATATATATATATATATATATTACTGCTTTGTTATTTTTCATTAGAAACTTTGGAAGGACAGTGGAGTCAACTCAAAGACTCAGCTGTTTTGTTTTTCATGGAAAGAATCATTCCAGACACAATTCGTGTTACGGCTCTAATAAAAGAGTCTTTCAAGGTTTTATTACTGTTATGCTTTCTTCAAGTGAATGTTTTCAACTTTAGTTACACAAAATATTTCATGTTATAATCAATGAAAAATTGTATTGTTTTAGGCTTTTTTCTTTCTGATAAAAATGAAAAAAAAATTTTAATTATGTTTTTTAAATAGGTTGTTGAAATTTTTTTTAAAGTGTGTGAACATGCCTACCATTAGCAGATTTCTAAGTTTTCATTCTTTCCAAGATTGAATTTATCAGATCTGCTATCCTTTCTTGAGTGACATCAAATTAGACTGCTTTGAAAACTGAGTAAATCTTTTGTAAATAGTTTTCTGAGCATTTTTCACAATTTTGGTTTTCCCCACACACTCCACAAAAATCAAAGAACCAGTGCTCTAAATTGCTCCTCACACCAAAACCAAAAATCTGAGGGAAATAATAAAAGGAATTATACTAAAAAAGAAAAAAAAAAGATGCACACATTGATTATATACACTATCTTGGTATATAAACTCCAAATGTTTAATCTACCAAATAGAACAATTTAAAAAAAAACTCAAACTCCTTCCTCTAATTTTCTGAATCCCAAAACTTCTTTCTCGCTCAATGTTTGATCATTTAAAAATGCTAACATGTCAGTCATACAGACATGATAGTTTCAACATAACTAGACAAACCTGTCACCATTTGGGAGAAAAGTATCACAATCTGATGTGATCAGAATGAATATTAGATTAAAAGAGACAATTGAACCCAGTTTGTTATTTTTTTTACATGGTTGCAAATAAATAAGGGAGACTACACTATGATTAGCATTTATTAGTTACTCCCCTTGAGAAATCAATTCCAAATAAGGGTCAGTGTGGCCAAAGAAAAAAAAATGATCAAGTTGCAAATCACCCAGATTTTTTTATACATTCTCCAAGTTGATGCATTTCAAGAGTACCTTTAATTCAAGAAACATAGTTACAATGCACTGTTTCAGCTAATTAGAGGTGACTAACAGGTGAACAAAATGAGAATTTTAGTATTATATAGATGCATTTTACTAGAAAATAAGCCAAAACCACTCATTTTCACAAGTTGTATCTGTAGTCTGTGAGTTTTTTGAAAAGGGTAAACTAGTTTTGCTTCTACTTAATGGATTTTCTTATGGCCTTAGACTGTAGGAAAACTGTATACAATATACAAAACATATATGTAATACCAACAGGGGAAAAACAGAAATAAAAACACAGTATCGATATAAAAAAGAGCAACATGAAAGAAGAAACCCTTCTTATATACAAAGGAATAAATTCAGACAAAGGTAAGAGAATTTTCATTTCAATGGGTCACTTTCAATACAATTTTCATTTAGAACAGGTTTCCTCTAGGTATTTTAGAAGAAATATCCCTTTTTTTCCGAATTGTAGGACAGATAAACCCCTGTAAAGATAACATTCACATAAATAGTTTAGTACGGGTATCCATAAGATTTTCAAAGTTCACTTTTTGCCACTCTTTTGTTTTTATGAAAAAAGTGACAATTGCATTCAGCATTTGTTTTGCAGTGAGCCAATTTAGAGGCAACGCATACTCTCTTCTATCTCTCCCCAACACCCTACTCTTCGATACCACCCACCGACCCAATCTACGATGACTGAGTTTAAAATACTTTCATCATTTTTCAGGTCTGGAAAGGCTAAAGAATTTTCCCCATATAAATTAACGAATATTGCCTTTTCACTTCAAGCCATCACAGCTCACAAAATGTTTCATACAAATGGTCTACTTTTGGATAGTGGGGGAAATCTGTACTTGTAAAATACATCAGAGCATCATCAATGCTTTCTCTTACCACTTCAAACTTTTATGCTCATCTTTGTTCTTGCCCAAAGGTGTAGTAAGTGGAAGATGAGAGTAAGCAGTTGCTTCCCGGTGCAGGTGTAATGAGGGGGCTCATTTTCCTCTGACTTATGATGTCTGTTTAATTAATAATTATGCCCTCTACTATGTTATAGAGCAACTGTCCCCAGGTGCTGTCTTTGCCCCTCACCGCCAGGCACTGAGAAACCTTGCTAAGCCACTGTTCTTGTCAACTCTTTAATAGTTTATTCACCAGTTGTCATCAGGTGATACAGTGTAGCTAATGTTTACCTCCTAGCCATTCATCTTTCGCAATGGCATCAAAAGTTGCACAAATTATCCATACCAAGTCACCAGCTTGAATGATTAACAATAATAAGGACTACATTTTGAATATATGAATGCAAAATAAAAGAAATATAATTCCCAACAGTGATGCATCTGAAACATGCAGTTATTTAGAAAAAGGATTAGAAAAAGAGAAAGAAAAATGTGAAAAACAGATTTTTAAAAATCCATGCAGAAAAAAAAGCAAGCCCCAAAATTGGTTAGTGAGCAACTGTGAAAGAAGAGAAGAGAAGAAATAGAAATGCTTTAGTATAGCAATCATGATTGGTCAAGGTGGTACCTTTCTGCGTATTGATTCTATGTCCAAGTCTAGCTGCCTGCTGGGTAAGTAAGGGAAGCCCTTGTTGAATGCCTGTCAGTGGAAGTAGGATTAACGATATAATTCTTGAACTTACATATTATTTATGCAGATGTTGTGTTGCTTAGAATTACATCT
Source organism: Thysanoteuthis rhombus (assembly GCA_963457665.1). NCBI lineage: Eukaryota > Metazoa > Mollusca > Cephalopoda > Oegopsida > Thysanoteuthidae > Thysanoteuthis > Thysanoteuthis major. The sequence goes on from OY735201.1 coordinate 16,457,817, forward strand.
TTACTGGTTACACAGTGGGAAAAAATGCAAATTTCAATACATTTAATAAACATATATATATACATATGTAAATATTCAAAAATATGGTCTTAGATATAGAGGAAGCCGCTTATTTTGATCACTTAGGGATGGTCTTACAAATAACTGGCAGATAACATTAGGCAAAGGATATAAAAATTGGAACAATTTACATTCATTGCTGTGTTAATAAATTCATTGTTATAGACAACCTTATATAATAAAAATCAATAATTAATAGATTATTTTCAATTTGTTTTAAATAAAGTGCTTTATTTGATAATAACCATTTAATAACATTATCCTTGATTATGATAAACGGCTTCCTCTTTATACAGAAAAATTGATAGGTATAAATAGTAAGATACAAAGGTTTAAAATATACTAGGAAAATATTAACATATGCAAAATATTTAAACACAACACAAAATCAATTGAAAATATTTAAAAACTTGACATCAAAAAGAAGCAATCATAAATACATCAAAACTTTTTTTTACAAAGTAAAAAAATGTTCCGAGGATATGTGTAAAATATGTAGCAATTCATTATTAAATCTATACAGACCAAAGCTGTTTCATTTGATTTGAAAACTAATAGAGGCACCAAATATTTTAAAATGGTGTTTCTCCTGAGACAGAGTTGTGACACATGGATACAACAAAAAATAAAGCATCTTATACAAACTTGTAAATAATGTTCTGGTTACTTACTATTTATTTGTTGAGTGTGTGTGTGTGTAAGTGCGTATTAGTGTGTGTAATATGCATGTGTGTGTGTGTGTGTGTGTGTGTATACACGTACATATACATCATACTTTTCAGTCTCCTACAACTGAGCGAAAGGGCTAGGATGAAAAGTGACTGCCCATGATATCATCTTAGTTGGAATTTAGCGAGCAGTAATGTTGAGGGTGTAGTTGCAGAGTAGGCAGTCAGGCTAAATGCAAAAAACAAGTGAGGAATTTGGCATTTTAAGAGAGGGAGAGAGAACAATGAGATACAGACAGTGCCCCTTTTTTTGCTTCATATTCAAGCGAACTGTTCAACACACCCATCCAACACTAGGAGACAAAGAAGTAGCATTTTTTACCATTACATATTATGTTGTCACATTACATATAAAGGATATATAATACAACTGTAACTAGTACAGAAGCTTAAAATGTCTATATCAAAATCGCTGATGAAGAGTCAACACATCAAAACTAACAGTCAATTTTATAATTTGTCCATCTTTAGACTAAGAACTGACCATCCGAACAATAAAATAAATGGTTTACAGGGGTATTTTGATTACTACCCCTCAATGCAACTCATCCAAGCCTCATAACTGTCCATATTGAGTTTTGGTAGATAGCTACTTAGTCATAATATCAGTGCATTGGATGTAGACTAATATTGGCATAGTTCAGAAAAAAATTTAAATAACTCTCTTATATACTGGCATACATAATGTGTTCTTATATATATATATATATATATTTGTATGTATACACACACACACACACACACACGATATTCTAAAATACTAAGTTATAACCAAAACAGCATATTATAGTGATTGAATTATGAAATAATAAACTAGCTGAAATTGAAGTTTTCTAAGTGATAGTCTTTAAAATCTCTATCAAATAGAAGTGTAGCATACCTTTATCTACTAAAATGGTATTTCTTATATATTATATTATTCTGAAGTTTTTAAAAACATGATGTTACAAACAGGGATTGAACTGCTCATTTGCAGATTATATTCACCTGTTGATAAAACAATTCCTTCCACTACTTGAGAAAGGCATAGGAATTTTAATATTTTGCCTGAAACAGTCATTAAGTAATACATTTTTAGCCCCAAATATTTCACAATAATTGCATATAAAAGCTGTTCCTAACACAACAATACAACATCAGGTTTGTAATGAGGGGTAAGGGAGGGGGCAGCCAACCCAAACTTTCTGCAAATTTAAAAATTAAAAAAATTTTTAAAAAGGAAGAAAAAAAAAAAAAAAGAAGGAAATAAGAACAAAACAAAATTAAGAATTAATCATTTTAAAATGAATTATTAACCATTCTTATGTCTGAATTAGACCAAAATCGCTGAATTCCTGAGATTTTGCCTGGAAACCAGATGAATGTATTTTTTAACCAATAATAGACTGCTTAAAAACTGATACATTTCATCATCTTAGACTGCTAAAAATGCAAGGCCTTAGATGCTAGGGAATTTGGTTTAACTATAACCCCTACCCCAATTTTTTCTTTTGGTTCAGGCCAGAACATATCGACAAAACAGTAAATATGCAATTAAACAAAATCTAGTAATATGATTAAAACCAAAATTTACATCAATACATTCAGTAAATCTACAATACTGACATTACAGATAACTATATAATTGGGCAATATGAAATACCAACAGCAGCAGCAGCACTGTGGTAAAATTATCATGAAAAGCTTTTTTAATTTCAACATATTTTTCCAACACATATTTACAGATGCACATTTACCAGAAAAATTATAACGATTTTATGCAGAAAAATTAGAAGAATCTAAGTTATTTCTAATTTATATCAAATTAATTAGACTAAACGACATAAATAATTTTTTAGAATTGCTTCCAACTTAGAAAAACAGCTTAAAATAATACAAAATATTGTTCATATTAGTTTGACCACAATTTTCTTTTTTGAAGGTAAACCAGGTGAACTGTGGTTTAAATTATGTTTTTCTGTAATATTGAGTATTTAGAAGCTAATTAAGGTAGAATGCAATTCCCCTCTGGCCCAAAAAAAAAAAAAAAATCAGTTTTTTGCAATAGATCAAAAATGAGGAGATACAAAAAAAAAAAATGAATAAATGGCTTGGATTGACTGACTAAAATTTTGGAAGGGTTTTCCACGAGAGATCCTTAGACAGCAATACCCTGCTCAAAGTTTTAAGGTGACATGAGACATGCACAGGGCTGACCCCATCCTTCAAACCAAGGGTTTGCTAAGGTCTACGGGGGTGGCATGGGTAGGAGCAGAGCCCCTTGGTCATAAGTTTCTTTTAGATTATACATTCCTCTTGAAATAATGTTCAATTATACAATATTCTTCAGTTGGCAGTTGGTGAAGGTGAAAAGTAGATTCATTAGATGAAGACCCTAAAACATTTCAACTTTAAGGTATAAAATAGTGATTTCAATAGGACCTATGTTCATAATAACTTTTTCATCCTGAATGTATAAAGCAAATTTTTGTCAAAACTCATTTTCATGACAGCAGTATGTGCCAAATTTAGGCAAGAGGAAAAAATGTTAAACAATTTCAATGTAAAGTCTTGAATCAACCATTATTGTGCAAAATTTCAAAAATGTAGAAAATGAACCAACAATACAGTGAATCTGTAGATCAATATCTGCCTAAAAAAGACAGAAAAGTATATTTTTAATATAATATTGTGATGAGATATCAGTCTATTCAAGTTCAGTAACTCCAAATTGAAATCTCACTGGCTCCGTTAGGTACCTGTCATTTAGTACTGAAATCTATTCATAGTCTGATATGATCAAACACAGCAGAAAAGATATTGGTTATTCTCATGAAAATTGCATGGAAAAATTAATTAAAATATCAAAAAAAATATTCTTGAATAATTTCTTAAGGGACTTTTTTTTCAGCATTGTTTTAATTCTCAATTATTTCTAAGAGATATAGCTCCAAGAGAAGATACTGAATATTTTCACAGATATACAAATAACTTAAGCATAGACTGAATATATGAATATGAATTCTCAGTACACTGACAGTTATGAAACATTTTTTCTCAGCAAAAAATGTAGCAAAACACACTTCTTGAAAACTTGCAAACAAATGTATATTTGCCTGTCTCTCCGAACACTGTTACGAGAAAAGAAGATCTTGTCAAATGTTTACATAGTTATCATCATCATCAGTCTTTTTATCGTCCATCGTTGGACACAGACATTCCCTGGGATTCGCCACATCTCTCTATCATTGGCATCGCAAAGTCAGTATTTTCTGAATTAGTCTAGTTCCTCTCTCCATCTTGTATTTTGCTGGCCTCAGTTTTGCATGTGATCTATGGGGATCCATATTGTGAGTCGTGATGTCCATCAGTTGTCTGCCTTTCTTGCGACATGACTGGCCATTTACTATTAAAGTTTTCTAGCATATTCTATTACGTCTTAAACTCCTATTTTCTCCTTGGTTTACTGAGCTGTCTTGTGATCTCTCCCTGTGAGTTAGAGCATGATTCTCTCATGTGTGTGTTGCAGGCTTCTCAGTTTGCGAGTCTGTCTCTGGATTAGGTTGTATGTTTCAGTTCCATGTGACTATCGGGAGGATGCATTGGTTGTATACTCTTTTTTAGCATTGATGGAATCATTTTGTTTTGAAGGTTAAGCTTACTCTGCCAAAGGCTTGCCATCCAAGAGTGATTCTTTGCTTGATTTCTCCTTCTTTTTGGGGGTTTCACAGAAATTCGTTGTCCTAGGTAGATGTAGTGGACTCCTTTCTCCAGTTTTGCATCATTGATTTAGACAGTTGTGTTCTTATTCTCTAAGTGGTTGTTGCACATGACCTTGGTTTTATTGAAGTTCAGGCCGACTTTCTTCGTTTAGTTCATCTAGCATTAGTTGGAGGTCATGAAGGTTTTCTGCAAATAGACGATGTCATCTGCAAATCTGAGTTCGCTCAGATATTTGCTGTCTATTTTGATTTCTCTATTCTCCCAGTCCAGGTTCCGGAAGATCATCTCGAGGCAGGTTGTGAAAAGTTTGGGTGAGCTGGTATCACCTTGTCTTACTCCTTTTTGGAGCTGGAAGGGTTCAGAGTCTTTATATAGCCTGATAAAGGAGTTGCTGTGACTGTGTATATGTTGCAGTACTCTGACATATACAAGGTCCTCATTTAGTAGAGTGATGGCCATCATGAACATGGGAATTACCACAGAATCGAAAGACTTCTTGAAGTCTATAAATGCTACGAGTGACATTTTGTATCCTGCTACTTTCTCTTTTAGCTGATTTATTGAATGGAGATAGTCCATGGTCAAGTGATTTTTAAATCCAGTTTGTTTGCGTGGTTGGTTTTCATCTAGTATTTTAATAATCTAGTTGATTTCCTTTTATATGTAAGAGTATTATGATTGCCGTGTTCAAGTCTTTTGGGACTTCACTCTGTTTTAGACACAAGTTGAAAACAATAGCTTTTTATTGACGATCTTACCAGCTTTTTTTAATAGATCGGTGGTGATATTATCTGGTCCAGGCTTTTCTCTTTTTGTTTCTTTGATGGCTTGCTTTACCTCCCATAGTGTAACTTCTGGGAAGTCCTCGAACTGATTGTCAGCATTTTGCGTGTCCTGGGCGTTGTTTTGTTGCCCATGTCTTGAAGAGTAGAGTTTTTGGTAGAATTCTTGGGTGTATCTAACAATTCTGTCAGTCCATTGTCATGTCTCTGTTTTCTTTGAGCATGCTAGTTATTGATTTCTGTCCTAGACAAAGAGCTTTGTTTACTGCTGTAAAGTCCCGACTTTTTCCGAGAGTAGTTCCGATGATTGCTGTCGTGTAACTTCTTTTGTCTTCTCTTAGTTTCTTTTTGATTGTTTTGTTTAGTAGGGTCTCCTCTATTTTTTCTCTTGTTGGTTTGAGGTTTCTGTGCTTTTTGATGGGTTTCCTGGTTTTGTTTGAGATTTTACAAATGGTTTGCGTGTTTCTTGGTTCAAACATAGGGGCAGCTTCCATTAGAAAGATTGTTATTTTGCTGTGGAGTTTGTTGATGTTGGTGTTGTTGTCATCAGTAAGGATTTTAAATCTGTTTTTCAATTCTAGCTTGAAGGGTTGGGTGAGTTCATTTGGTATATTTGGTGGTTTTTCGGCTTTCTTCAATCTTACCATTCCATGGTCGCTTCCTATGTTTACTGGATTTAGAACTAGAATGTTTTTGATGGTGTCGCCTTTGTCCGTTAGGATATAGTCTATTTCATTTTTGGTTTTGTGGTTGGGGTTCTTCCCAGTCCATTTTCTACTGGGTTTCTTTTTGAAGAATGTATTCATGATTTTGAAGTCGTTTGCAGTCGCAAAATTTACACTATCTCCACCTCTCTAGTTCTGTATTTAGTATCCGAACTCATCAACGCAATATTTTTTCTCTTGTCCTAACTGTGCGTTGAAATCTCCCATGATGACATTGGAGTAATTTTAGTCTCTTGCAGTAGGAAGTTCAAGTCATCACAAAAGCTGTCTATTTCTTCTTTGGTGGATGGCAAAGTGGGAGCGTAGACTTAGATGACATTCAGCTTGTCCCTCTTTGAGAGTTGTATGGCCATGCTTGGCATGCTATCTGAGACAGCTTTGGAGCCAACCACATTGTCTTTGTGGTCTTTATAGATAAGAAAGCCTACTCCATTTTGTTTTACTTTCTTTCTTCCATAGTTCCAGAGAAAAAGGTTGCTTCTCAATTCTATTAGTTCTTCTCCTAGTCTTGTCATTTCGCTAATGCCAATGATGTCCCATTTGATAGTTTTGATTTCATTTCCTTGATGGGTTAGGAGAGAATCTTTGTAGGCACTGATGTATAACATTCTCTTGGTAAGGGTTTTTGGTTTATGTTTGGGTGGTCACTGTTGGAGCACATCACTCCCAACCAAGGCAAATGATGTGGCTAGGCCTTTTAAGACTGATGACCAAGCAGGAATGGGCATTTTCCTGGTATAGTGCTCGGGTAGTCACTGTTGGAGCACATCACCTCACCCAAAGCAATATACTTAAACTTAAGTATTTAAATATCATGCAAGAATGAGAAAATTTTGATCAATATTCAAATTTATTTATCAAATTTAGTGAATCAATTAAAATAGCAACTTAAAATACTTTTAATGCAGTGATACCTACATGCTTCATCTAACAATCATAATTTCCTTCCAAATCAACAAGACTTTTTGTTGCCTTCTACAAACCTCAAAGATAGATCATTTAATTGTTATCTCTTAGCGTCACGGATTTTGCAAATACTGAATAATTTTGTCTGGAGAAGGTTTAGAAAACTAACTCAAGATGTAGTTCTCCAATAAGCAAGTTACCAGATTGTTACATATGAATATAAACAACAAAATAGGTAAATAATCAATCAAAATAAGACATATTTGAAGCAACAACATTTGTAACCTTTAATGATAACACTGAGCAATGTCATTTTTATTCCTGCGTAAAAAGAATAGAAAATGGCTATTATTTCCTTAAAACTTTGACCAGGATGGAGATATTTTGAAATTCACCAATTTCTAATATGTATAACTGACGAATTTGCAAATTTTCATTTAAAATGAAAACTAAGCACCATGCAACGTGCATATGATAGGATCATACTCAGCATCACATAGAAAGATCACAAGACAGTACAGTATATTAAGGAAAAAACAGGATTTCAAGACATTATAGAAACCATAACGAGACTCAAATTACAATGGGCTGATCATGTTGCAAGAATGGCAGACAACCGATGGGCATCATGACTCACAACATGGATCCCCATAGATCGAATGCGGAACTGATGCTGGTAGGATGAGATGGTGAGACAGGTTCAGAAAATATTGGCTCTGCGATGCCTACGATAGAGCTGTGGCAAATCCTGGGGAAGGTCTAAGTTCAACGATGGATGATAAAAGACTGATGATGATGACACTAATGCTAAACAAAAGTAATCACAAAATATTTAGGAGTAAATAGTTTTTTTTTAAATTGTCAGTAATAATCCTCCACAAACCAGACCCCAAAATATAATCTATTATGTTCTTGTTACATGTTCCTTGATTGTAACATTCAAAAGTCCTGTATATCCTCATGGAAGTGCCTGCTTTGCTCTCCTGAAGATTCTCCCACATTCTCCTTGAATTCATCAAGATGAGTGTCAAGGATATGACCACAGCCAACCAAATTCTATGTAGGAGTCATTAGTGGCCCCTCCGAAGGTGCTGCACACAATTTGAAACAATTTGTCACAACTCTTGATAAGGAGTTTGCAGCCTTCAAGTACCTTCTTTAAGCTGTCTGAAGCAAAATATCAATGCTCTGATCACAAAGTTAAAGTTTAAAAACAATAATAGTAATTTTCTATACTTTTCAAAAATAATCAATTAAAGAATAATTCATTACCAAAGAACAAATTAAGGTAGGAAAAAAAAAAGGTCCTATACAGTGATATACCATCTCTATAAAATTCATTAGGTTTTTATGGTCACAATTCAAGAAAAGGATCAATTATGGCTTATCTATTATTGAACCTTTTATTACAGATATAAATTTCAAAATGCTTGAAAAGATGATAATCTGTTGGAGGAATGATAGCAGGATATAGAGGATGCTGCAAGACTTCAATTCTTCATACTTAGAGACAGCTGAAAGGTACAGGATCTGGAAATGTCATGAAGCACTTCATTCAGTTAATGTGGGTCCCATTTTCCCTAACAGTTTAACCTTTTCTAAAGTCTTGAGATGACAAGATATGATATGGTTGCTGTTGGAATCTTCAAATCTCCAGCCTAAAGTTTGTGGGTTGTTGGAGACTGCTGTTGGTCATTTCTCATCATTAAAAACAGGTTTTGGCCTCAACTTGAAGTCTATAATTAGTACATAGCTAAATTTCCATCCCTAAACCCATTGAAACAATGCTGACCTGTTCACACTGTAGTAATGTTCATTCCAAATGCTTTGTCAACATTGAGCACCATTATATCTTAAAATTGTACTTAGAAATTAGTCTGATTTCTAGGGAAGTCACCGTGACTGGTTAAGGGCTCAAAAAAGACCCAAACTAACGAATTATATCTATTCACATTTAATCTGCAAAAAATGCAATATCATTAGTAAATCTTCCCCTTTCTGCATTATTCTCCATGATATATATATATATATATATATATATATATATATATATATATATATATATATATATACACATAAAGAAAACCTATGACATTTCATGCGTAACAACCAAATGAAAGGCTACAGATTTTGACCAGATGAATGACAACATCTGCCTTAAGGAACCGAGTTCAAGAACTGGTAAATGGTTATACTGATTTACTATGGTACCTAATGGAGTTGGTGAAACTTGAATATAACAGCACTAGAATAAATGAAAAGAAAAATGGATAAAGCTATTGACCAGAAGCTTTTCACATTATTTCTTTATACAGCTTTCAGCATAATAAGGCTCTAAAACAAATTGAAAAAGCAAAATGGAAAAATATACATGTTCTAAAGAAACTATTTTAAAAGGAAAGATCACAATGGATATAGCTAAAAATATCAATTCATTCTGATCAGAGTCAGCCAACCATTAAATAAACCAAAACCATGAAAAAAGCAGAGAGCAGAAGCCAATACCTACTCTTGTTGGACATCACTATAATTAGCAATTGTAGATCCATTTGAATTTGAAGAATTGCACAAACACATGGTCTTTTTCATTTTCAAAGTAACTGGATTTAACAGAAAAAGGGAAGAAAAAAACAAAAACAAAGGGCTTACCTCATTATAACGAGGCCGTCCCCGTAACTTTACAGGGGATATTTCATCTTTTTCATCTGATGTTCCTGATATGTCTTCACTCTCACCATCTGATCCAATCCGAGGGTTTTCATGGACAACACCTGGAATTAGAGAAACAGTGGGCAAATTAAAGATAAAGAGGCAAAAGCAAATACAGCATAAATGGTCATCAAACTGACATTCTGTGTCTTCAACAGGTAACACAAGAACCTGCAAAATAAAGGAAACTAAAGTTAGTGTAACTGAATTAAAATTAAATAATGTTAATAATGATGAAAGAAAAAGAGAAAGAGGCACAAGGACACTTGTCTAAAGTAAAACAGTACTGGATCATTAATCGAGTCTCTTGAAAACCAGAATAACTAGAAAAACAGCCAGTTTTGTTGAATTTGACAGGCTTCGTAGTAGTTGGGTACATGTGCCTGCTTTGTTTTAATTTTGGTGGTTTGATTGTATTGTCTTCAGAAGCAGATTGAAATTGATTAAGCAGTCCGTGTTTTTAAGTGGATTATCTTGTATATGTTATGAACAATTTACTTTTCATTGTATATTTTATATCGTATATCTTAAGAATTTGAATTGGATTAAGAAAGATCAAGATCAAGACTGCTTTAGAGATGTATTAATTTGTATCTGTTTAATACGATTTTAGTCTTCACTTTTCATATCTTAAATACATATTAAGCCATGGTCCAGAAACTCAGGTAATCTCTGGTTCCAAGCTTGCTGGATAAATTGACCAGTACTGTATATACATAAAATACTATCAGGTTAGATGAAAATAAAATAAGGTCTAAAATGTAGTTTTCTGAACAAGAGAATGCAATTTTTTAAAAAAAAGAAAAAGAAAAAAAAAGGATGCTACCTTCTGATTAATATGCCATCTTTCGGAACATCCCTAAAGGTGTATCTATTAGGGATGGCCAAATGTTCAAAACATTGAGTTGGAAATCACAAGTAGGCAAGTGTCATTTCATTGTTTTAATATAAAAATATTCAGAAAATTAAATTCAACAAGCTATTCTTAATAGTAAAATTCATGTAGTCTGAGCCAGTCTGAACCATGTTGCCTATTATGCACTGTTTCATTGGAAATTTATATGCAAATACATGAGACAGAAAGAGAGTGTGTGTGTATTTTATCAATTTGTTTTTCATATCCTTTTCTAAAATTGAGACTATATAGCTTCATCATCCATTTACTCTATAGATGGCCTCCTATCCATTTAGATATGGACAGATATGGGGCTTGGATGAGTGGTAGTCTACCAAATACCATTTGTATTATAGTACGACATATATGGTACTTCTCTATAACATGCAAAGATAAACAAAACAGAATTCATTTCTCCATACAATATTATTTCCAAACTATATGTTCCCTATCAGTACCTTTATTATTAGTTCCTGCAAATGCAATTTGCAAACTTTAACAAAACAAGTCAATCTGAGTTGGGCTTTAGAATAGTGAGTGAATTTGTCATCAGTTTTTATACACGTCACTATGTCACTGTTATTCATGCATGATGTCATTGGTCTTTGGTCTGGTCCCGTCATCGTTGTTGCATACGAAAATAAAGTCAAAACACAATAGTTGGAGTTTGACAATTATCTTACTGGTAACAACCGAGTGCAAACTTCTGTTTTAATGAAAACTATATATTTAGAGTTTTCTTAACTATGCAATCAAGGACTGAGCAGTAATATTACTTTTCTTCATTAGCCATTGCTTTCTCCTTTTTCTGCCTCCAAACATTTGTAGGCAACAAACATGAAAAACTTTAATGAAAGTAGTCTAGAAAGTAAGTCTAGACGGCAATCCTTGGTATAAAGACAAATTTCTTTTTAACCTCAACAGAAAGCCTGAAGAAATTTAAAACAAAAATTAACAAGCGGAATTAGTTCCTCTTTTTAGGCACATGGCATATTCAAGTTCAATCCCTAAGTTGGCTAGTTCACAGGTTCATTTGTCTAATGGAAGATTGAGGAGGGAACTCATTTAATGACGAGACATTATTACAATTCTATTATTTGAAAGATCATTGTAAATGTAGTATAACAAGTTCAATCTGAATCAAGAGCAGTAGGATTGATAAAAGATCAGTTTGCATCTCATTGTTTAGTTTGGTACCTCTAGTAGCTTGTTCTCAGATTCATTAGTCTAATGTACGGTTGGGGAGAGATCTCCTCTAATGAAGGTTCATTTATCTAATGGAAGGTTTAGGAGAGATAAAGGCTTTCATTATACTAATTTGTATAAGGGAATAATCTCTCTTTATCATATAATTGAGCTGTATGCCAATAATGTTAGAACTATTTTTGAATACTTAACTTTTGAATACAACCCCTGCTTCTTAAGAACAACTAACAAAGAAACCTTATGCATGTGAAGTGCTAACCATTACACTATTTGAGCAGACCCGCACATGGACTGAAATGATTAATGATTTTCTCTCTGTGTTACATCCCTGTTCAACAGGGGTCCTGGAACCCCAAAAGCTGTGGCCCAAAAAGGTTGAGAATGACAGCCATAGATTCATGAATGAGTGTTACAATTTGATTAATGAGTAAGCTATTGGCATAAAGCAATTAACAGATTTAAGATATTGTTTATTGTCAAACACAGATTCATCAGCATGTATTTAAAAATAGTTTCAACATCGTTGGCAAACAACTCAATTATATGGTAAAGAAAGATTATTCCCTTATACCAATTAGAACAACGAATGCCTTTATTCCTATGCAATTTTGATCAAGAGAGAAAGAGACATGAATCTATTTGTATACTTTTTCTAATAACTAGAAATTTCACTCTCAAAAACATTTTTCAAAACAATCAACTATAGTCAGTTATCAACCAGGTCATTCCATGTTAAATCAACAAGGGGTAAAACCATGACCATCATCGGTTTTTTCAAATTCAGTACACTTATAGTAAAACTCAAAATCTGTTGTATTGAACAAATAATAAAGATTGTAAACAGAAACCAAAGACAGTTGTTTAATCCTTAAAGCCAGTTTGATCAACAGTTGACCACAAATAACACAATCTGTTTATGTTATGGTTCTTCAATCAATATTGAAAGTGTTTTCTGAAGATATATAACTTGATATTGTGAGATACCAAAATTTTAGTATATGGTGGCAGATATCAAAATCCATTTTGAATTTGGCCCAATTCAGTAAAACTCTTGTAGCACAAGTTCCCATTATATATCCACCATGAAATTTTGTACATATTCTGCCATAAGCCAGACAAGTTATTTATCACATTTTGAAAATAATTGGGAGATCCCCTTTTTGAGCTACAAAAGGTCAAAGGTTAAGTTGATGGTCAACTTTCTTATTTGACCTCTGACATAAAAAAATAAATTGATTACATTTTATATCTACTCAGGTACTTCAAAATTGTTTATAAATGAGCTTTCTAGGTGTAGAAACAACCGAGATATTCATTTTCAAACTTTATCACTAACTTACAAAAAAAAAAAAAAGTCACATTTTTGGAAAGGTTCAGATGGCCTTATCTCTTGAACCCTTTGAGCTAGAAATGTAAAACAGAAGTCATTCAATTTCTCTCATTATGATCCATAAGTGTACCAAATTTGAAAAAATCCCAAAAGATTTGATTTGACAGGGAATGACCCAACCACTCCTTTAATTAATTCTTCTCCAACCACCATCTCTACAGAAAATCTCTGCTAAATTGTTGGCTCAATGCAAGTAAAGTAAAAACAGTGGTGACAGGAAAAATAAAAGTCACCAACCGTGCATATGAACTAAATGTAAATATCATAGAGACCGATTTTCCAATTCTATGCTTTGTCATGTAAGAATAGTATCTGGGCTATTATTAAACAGTGAAAAAGTCAAATGGGTGTTTAAGCAGTTTCTGAGTGAATAACCTTATTGCAGAAACAAATCAAAATTAGTTTGACATATGAAACCTTCAAAATTGTAGTTGTTAAAGTAAGTGTGAAGAAGAAAATAACAGTTTATTCTTGTGCAAATTATGGAGTACACTTATCTAAATGATACAACAAGAAGTATTTCCAGGTTAATTACTTGTCCTTTAACAATTCAATTCAGAGAAACCAGCTAACTTTAATTCAGTTGATTACTAAACAAGTTCCCAATGAGAATATACACAATTACAATTCTTATCTTTTTAAAAAAAATTCAAGCAAACCCTGCTTTATGCAATCAATTTGCCCCAATTTTAACTTGTAGACGACTAATTTGCATCAACTGACTAATAGAATCAATGGTAATAATCACAATGAATCCCCATCCCTTTAGATAGTGGTAACTGAATATTTGTATGTGTAAAACAGGAAATATATTTTATCAGAAGTCAGTTATATATTACTATATTATCATCAAGAGAAAATGATATTTAGTTTAGTGTCTATAAAAATGTATTCTGCTGACTAGAGGGTTAAGTATTTTTTTTCAGCTGACAGATTTTGACAAATAAGGTCAATGTGTATGCATATAAGTTACTAATCAGATAAGACAGAATTGAAATAATTCATATGTTGTATTCAAATGATGCTAAAACAATTTGCTGCTGGTGTCTGCTATAATTCGTTTATGTTTGTTGGTTTGAATAATACTCTTTGGACAAATTATCATTTAGCATATTTGAATTTAGTCTCGAAACATATTTATTCAAGATCAAACCCATCAACACTGCCGCCTGCAAGCTTACTCATTCAAGGAGGGAAAAAACATTTTTTTAAAATTTTGAACATCTCTTAGAGTAGGTAATAATTGTCTCAATAAATGGCAAACGAATATTCTTCACACAAAAGATTATAGAAAATAAAGAGTCAATTATTTTGCATTCATCAGTACTTTATGAAAATCATTCCCATGATAATCAGATAGACTTGAGAAGACATTTGCCTAGTGCTGGACTTGATAATTGGTATTACAGCCACTAGTTTAGTAGATGCCCAGACATGTTTACTACCACCAACAATACTAATGATGAAGTGAATGGATTTATGGAAGAGAACATCATTTCCTTTGACCATTATTTGTGATCTGAACACAAAATAAAAAATTACAGCAAATTTACAGATATAAACAAATTTAAGGTTCTAAAAATAAACAGATAATTACTTCTAAACTCTGTGATTTTTCTGTTTTAATTGAAATTGATATGGATTATTACTATTTCATAGATATTTAATTAGAATAGCGAAAAAAGACAGTTAAGTCCGTAATGTTCAGTATGACATGTTCAACACTTCACAGTAATATTGATTTTTGCTGAGGAACATCTTATATGTTTGCTTCTATATATAGTCAAGAAACTGGCAGCTCAGAGTAGAGAACGTAGCCTATTGATAGAGGCAAAAATGGTAGCACACAGACATTCACCAGTGTTAACAGTGATATAACATAATCTAATACCTACAAATAGAGGTTCTGCTATTAGACTACATGGATCTTCCTGACAAAAAAATAGAATAGCTAACATATTAATACAACTTGAAGAATTTTGCTAACAGTGTAGAAGGTGTGTAAATTCAATTTTCAGTTAATAATAATCATGTCAGATTAGAACAATGGAGGAAAAAATCTATATACAATAGTACTACCAAAGAACAGAGCCTTTTGCCAATTAAAAGGCAATTTTTCAACAAGATAAAGTTAGACATTACCACTATCTGACAATATAACAAAGCATTGTAAGAGACCCCTCCTCTTTTATCTTATTTTGAATAAATTAAAAAAAGACAGTTATTGCTGAATCTCTAAGACACCTTCTACACTTGGAGGGATAACTTCAGATCAGCTCAAGATATAGTCAATATTCATTCAGTATTTTAGGAAGGGGAAAAGAAAATTTAGAATTTGTTTCCTTCAGCAGAAAAGTAGAAGGAAATCAAAGGGCATCTCATTCAGTTTAGTGATCAACAGATTTACAATTTTAAGGACATCAATTTGAAATGATAACAAATCTGGTTAGCCACTCAGTAGAAATGCTCATGTTACCAATGTCTTTTGGCACTATGTCATATTAGGGGTGATCAATTAAAAAAAGGCAGATGGGATGATCAATGGGTGAGCTACTCCTCTCACATTTTGTTGGGCAGGGATCACAGGAAAAGTTTGATTTTTCATAAAACAAGCATCAATGCTGCCAAATGCAAAGTAAGGGATCATTTCAGCATAGATTTACATTGCAAATCGAACCTCCCCCTTAAAAATTTTCAGCAAGCTAGCTCTGTTGGTGCCTGTATGCATGATACATACTTAGCCATCCAGACCAACTTGAAATTGGAGAAACCTCAGTTGACTGTTTTTAATAGTGAAAGAAAATGTTAGAGGATGAAATTATAAGATCTCCTTTGAACACAGACAAAACTGTGCTGCCTCATAAAAATAATAAATATAAGTGAAGTAACCATTGTTTATGGTTGTAGTTGATTTAGCCAACAAATGTTAGGATCTATTAGGTGAGGATGAAAGTTTTTCATTGTTCCACACATGATATTTACGTCTATGATAGATCAGTACCAATGAATCAAATAAGGGTTAGATGAGTTGCTCTCAAACCCATGAGATACCCAAATGAGGGTTTCAAATGCTCCTGAGGATTGCAGAATGGTTAGAAGGAAAAAAAAAATTTTTCAAATACTTCCTGCCTCAAGATAGCTGTTAAATCTAATGTATCAAATGTACATACAAATGTAACAACTAAAAAGATACAAAGATAGTAATAGAAGATAAAAACAAAAAAATTCAAGTTTCAGACTATAAAGTGTTATTGAGACTCTGGAACAGAAAAATATCTATGAACTCCAGACATATTCCAGTCCATCCATATTCAATACTTGTACTTGATCATTAAATTCAAATAAAATTTATTGGATAAAACTAGATAAAGAAACACTGAAATTAAGTTTCTACCTTGAGGATGTGAATGTTATAGATAGGCCAAAAAATTGTGCGTTCAGGGTAATGGCCCAAAAAGTTTAGGAAACACTGGGTTAGTTCATTCATTGAATATTAGCTTTTGGAATCAAGCCTTTATTTATATTCACTTTCTATTTTTCCTTAAAGAAAATTCTTCAGAAAACATTACATTTCGGAGGCCATTTTATTCATTTTAACCTTGTCTATCTACTTATATAATGAACTGTGTGATTTTTTTCTGTTTCTCCATCAGTAACAAAGACTCTTCCACTTGAAGTAACAATTTTGCTAATATAACATCTACCTACCATTTGAAACAAGGAATTAGTCCACTATAACAAATCTAGTACTTCCATTTCTAAATAAGAAAACATCTCATAGAAATCCAAATACATCTCTGAATTTTCTCATGGGGATTAACTAGTTCAATAATAATTTCATTGGGACATCATTATATCAATATTTGAAACTAGTCTATGCAAAGAATTTGTTTTTGACCAGTAAAAGAGCTGTATGATACTTTCAGTCGAATATCCAAATACTCAAGAACATATCTATACCAACAAGATTAGTAAAAAGAGGACAAATCTTTGAAAAGATACACATTTTTTTCTCCAAGAGGAAAAAGATTGTTGAAAATAAGAGTTCATAAAGATTTTGCAACAATGATTCAAACCATAATCCAATGCTGGAATGCTACTTTAACTTCATGCATTGCCTGAAGCAATTTATTTATTCTATGGGACACAACTAAAATGGTCAATGGAGGCAATTTTAAACAAAACATAAAAATGCTATATTTGATTATAACAATTTACCTGAAAAGAGCAAGAGAAGCCAAGATGGAGAGCATCAAAATGTTTAAAGTAACAGAATTGGAAGTGTCCATTTGAAACAGTGTTTCACATCTAGAGAAGATTCAAAATAGATACAAAGAGCGGTTTATCCCAAGTTTTGTTAGTGTAATAGTTTTCTTTTACAATCATCCTTTGCCATTCGTGGTTTCGATAATTCATGGCTCAGTCTTGAATAATTCAATGGGATTATTTTGGGGAACTTTGCAGTGTATTACGAAAAAATGCGTCATAGAAAATAGGCTGTACATTACAAACAAAACAAAGAATGTAGGAAATCATAAATACATCACGATAATCTTTGAGTTAATAATAAGAAAGATTGTAGAAAATTATCAACTAAAAAATTATTTATGTAGACAATATAAAAACTTGTTTAATGTTTACATTCGTAAACCAGTTTATATTTTTGACAAGAAAAAAAAAAAAAAAAATTTGATTCTGCCATAATTGACAGATCTGTCACCAAAAAAAATGAAGTTAGGTTTAAAATTTTTTACTATATTCATTTATTCATTGGCACATTTACAATTTGGGATGGGTGAAGTGTTTGTTTATCAAAAGGTTTATGATACAAGATTCATGGGGGGGGGGGAGATAAACCAAACTTATTCGTGGATTTAGTGCATTCACCGACCCCTGGTGTCCCTATCCCCAACAAATAGCAAGGAATAACTGTATATAAAAGAGCATCACTTGAGATAAGTCATTAAAATACTATGTATCAACATGTAGCCTACAGACTGGATTATAATCAAAGTAAGACCAACATAACCCCGAAACAGACAAAAATTTACTTTAAAGAGTCAAGAGAATTGACTAGCTATAATCATAGAGAAATAAAGAGAATCAAGAAAGGAAAAAATTAAAGAGTAGTCTATTGATTTCAATAGTTTTTCTCTTAGGTACTTGTTTATCAATAGTTATCTATATGTAAGAAATAGACAGAAATCTTCCAATGCCTCCTGCATTGAGTTGATATCAATGAAAAATAACTGATGCAAGAAGTCATGGAACCAGAATAAACAACCATTCAGGAACTTATATGTATTGATTAAAGTTTCCCAAGAGATATGAATGTTATAGATCATTAAAAATATGAAGTTTTCATCATGTCCTTTGAACAGAATTTTACATGTTTTAATGAGGTATATTTATAGAATATATGAAGGTATTAATGCAGTACCTAGCAAAACTAAGTCATGCAAGTCAATCTTATTCAATCTATCCATGATGTAAATGGGACTAGTTTCCTCTTGTCTCTGCAATTTTTTAATTAACCCAGCAGTTTGAGAATTACTCTTGAGAAATAAGCCTATTCCCATATTATATACAAGTTTGTAATAATGAAGCAATATGCTCGATTTCTTATTATGTTCATTGCCCGCACCACAGTGTCACTAATGGCAGACCAGAACCATTGACCTTGCTAATTGATATAAGAAGGAATAGGTCATATTGTTCCAAGAAAAACACAATTTTTGTCAAGTATATAAGCAGCAAATTAAAGAAAGGCATGTAAGCATAATGGCCCATTACAGAGTATTTAAAGAGCACACAGCTGGTAAAAGGAAACTAGGAAAGATTGAAGAGATATCTATTAATATTCTTTTTATCAATGAACAACTTTCTTGTTAAAAATGAACAAAACATATATAAGGCACAATATGTGTGTGTGTGTGTGTGTATATATATATATATATATATATATATATATATATATATATATATATATATATATATATATATATATATATATATATATATATATATATTGTATATAACCCTTCTCAATGAGGGCACAAATATACACTCTGATCCTAGGCAGAAGTGTCAATCCATACATAAATAATCCCTTCATTATTAACAGGTACCATGCTAGTAATGTGTAATGTCTATGATATCCATATATCATTAGGTTTTTGAGCAAAATCTCTTCGGAATAAGGTAATTCAAGAAGAAAATTGATTTCTCTTGTCCATATAAATTCATTTCCCGAACATCAACGAGTTGATACTATGAAAGAATATGACACGAAGGTTATTTGACCAAGGAGATGAAGCCCCTTTGAGTCCAAACATACCTGTCTCCATTTCTCACACTGTCTTCATCTTTGTTATTTCTTGATTGTTACCTAGTGCCATAGCATTATTCATATAACCATGTCTTCACAAATGTGCAAATAAAATTTCACTGAAAAGGATGATTTTGCCCTAGTTACTTACTCAAACTTATAGTCAAATTATGCTGAAAGCACCAGTCCTCATTTTTCACTTAAGTTAAGCAGCGTTGAGTACTTAGATGAGGCAATGCTTTGGAATATCAGATACTGTAAGCATGTGTTGCCTGCACATATAGGCCCAAAATTAAAACTGATCTTGTATCACAATCTGTCCTTGTGGGGAGGTAATTAAATAACTAATTACTCCAATTGAATATATAATTTTGATTCGTATAGACACTTATGCAAGAATCAAATGGCTACTAGCTTGAGATTTTTCAAGTGCTCCAGTAACATCCAAGAAATGTATATTTCATAGAAAAACCAATGACTATAAAAATTCCCAAGACTTATGAAAGCAATTAAAAAGGTTCATTTGTAAATCATTTTAGACTGTACTTCATGTTATCACTAAGGCTTAGTTGTAATTGGTTAGCCTTAGTACTTTACACCAAATAGTGACTCGAGGACAGATCACCCAATGGGCAACACCACCCCTTCTTCGATTTTACTGAAACTTGGCATAGGGGTAGATTTGAGAAAAAATACATGAATATCAAAAAGTTTCGAGTGAGG
The DNA here is from genome assembly GCA_963457665.1 of Thysanoteuthis rhombus. Lineage (NCBI taxonomy): Eukaryota > Metazoa > Mollusca > Cephalopoda > Oegopsida > Thysanoteuthidae > Thysanoteuthis > Thysanoteuthis major. The sequence goes on from OY735201.1 coordinate 16,477,971, forward strand.
TCATTTTGAGGTTCAGTGTTGACCTTTTACTGGATGGTTATAGCTATAGAAGTATTTGGAATCAGAATGATCAGAAGATTAACAAAAAATGTTCGGGCCATAGCATTTTGTGGGGAAAAAAAAAATCCAATTTTCACTGTCAATGAATATTTGAGGACACCATTTGAATTTCAGAAAAATTCATAGACGATAAAATGTTCCCTATCATTTCTCTATTATTCGTACTTGGATAGTTTATATGGGCCATTATAGATAACTGTCGACACTTGCGTAAGCGCAGCCGAACACAGAATACGGGACCGATTGAGCATTAACTTAAATTGTTAAAAAAAAATCCTAACTCATTTTGTCACGGAATAAAGAACAACAAAAAAACAACTTGCTAAAAACCTACTTCGGGGTTCCATTAATACTAACCACACAAAACTTGGTGGCCATAGTTCTGCCTGTTCTTGAGTTTTGCTAACAAGGACAGACGGCTAGACAATCATAGTTACGTTTAAAATCGAAAACGAGAAGTTGATGCTATGTTTTGTTGACGTGAGAAGAACTGATATTATACTTCGATTTCATTTTGGCCGTTAAGGACGCATTCCAATGGGGACCCCACAACTAATAAAAGTGCTAATCTCATCAATTTCAATAAAATTTTACATCTAAACTGGAATAAATCATGAAATATCTCATCAACCATATACATGGTTGTTTTGAAAGTTGGCATATCTAACCAAGTAAAAAATAATATTAAATTATTTCACTTGAAATTTTCTTCATTTAAAATTCAAAGATTTTCAAGGAATAATATATCTAACAGAAAATAATGTTTTATGACTCGACGTCTGCGAAAATGGAGTCCACGAGAGGAATTCCAGGAATTTTTAAACGGTATGCGGGGGAAAAGTGTTGGTGTAATTGAAGCACGAAGTAGTGAAAGCTTAACTTGCATTTTGTATGCCCACACAGAACTTCGACTACTGCCACTAGTGTTTGGTAATAATGAGATTAGAAGTTATTTGTTATCTTTCTCAGACAAACTTTAAAATCTAAAACTTGAAGACATATCTAAGGAATAAGTTAGTTAACTTTGCTCGTATTTTAAGTTGAAGTACTATCAAGACAATAAAATTGTCTAGGGAGATGGGATCAAGTGGAACCGAAGATAAAAGCCAAGAAGAGGTTTGAAATTCCTCTCCATGTAAAGTACCCAGTTGAAGTAGCATCTGAGAGAAAGAGCTGATTACTAACAACCACCAAACCAGTAACTCAAGGAAAAAAATCGCGATAAAACTGCTTCTGCATGCAGATTCAAAACATTTAAAAAAAGAGAAAATGAGCAAGAACGTTATCAAAGCGACAAAATAACTAAAAATAAATTGACATTGCTAGAGAGAAGTAACTTCGAGTTTGCGAATTACTCTGTAAGAAAACTAGTTAACTACTAACAAGTAGTAGTAGTGATCATTTGATAACTGCAAGTAGAGTTTCTTTCAGTAAGAAAATACTTTATATGAAAACTCTTCGTGCAGTGCTTAAATGATCACTACTACTAGTAGTCAACCAGTTTTCTTAAAACCATCTCCCAAGAAGTCTGTAGGAGAACAAAAAATAAACTACAGTGTATTTTTCAGAAAACTGAAAAAATAAAAAATTATTAATGTATCAAGTAGGTTTAACAGGATATTTTTCCTTGAAAATATTAAACATAACTGAAAAAGTTTTGAAACTTAGTTTTCGTTGCTAAATCATACAGCTGCAACTTGTTAATAATTTACAATAAATGTATTCATGGTTAATTTTAAATAAGATTTTTTTTAAACGTAATAGGAGTCAATTTAAAAGTGCCTAAAATTTTTATCAAGGTAAAACAAGAACGTGACAATCATTTTTAAGCACCAAATACTGCGAATTAGTGATTATACCCCCCAGAATTTAATTAAAAAACTATCGGGGAGTATGTCAGATATGAAGTTATTCTATTGAAATTAATGACCTAATTCAAATTGGCACTTGTGATGGAAAATATTTTTTATGGTCAACATTTGAATATGATAGAATTAATTTGCTTATTCGATAATAGTATAGCGACGAATGAAAATACAATTTTTACACTTTTCCTCATATTGCTGAATCAAATCCTCAAAATAGAGAAAGACAAAATTTTACTATTATTCTATTGAACGAACCGAATAACCACTATCACCACCAATTCTTTCACTTTTAGCGGGAAAAGTGATAGCATTTTGATTCAAAAATTGAGGAAGCAAAATACTTTTATTTTTGCTTCTGAGCTGTTAAAAGACAACTTCAAGTTCTTCGGTAGAGTCAAACAACTTATCTCCTGTTTGTTACTTTTACAAAGTAAACACACGAAGACACGTGCGAATAATGGATGCATTTCACATTCCGTTATGTGTCATGTGGTACAACATTCCTAATGTACACACTACACAGATATTTGGGTCAAACGTAATCAAATGTTATTAGAATTTTATTTTTCCTTCAAAGTAAACAAAAGTCGTGAAATGTAGCTATAGCTTATGTTCGTTCTAAAGCGTGCAGTTTGCTTATGTTAAATCGGACATTTAACTTTTTTCTCTCCAGGTAATATAAAGCACAAAAATGATGTGCATCTTCTTTTCCTTGCTATGTGAAGTTGGTGGTTTGGCCTGTCCCCAAAAACGAAAGATGAAGAAGACGTTCACCGGTACAAATAGAAGGTTGAAGGTATGCGAGGGATACCATAATCACGTAAGAACAGAGGAGAAGAAACAGCAAATATGGTGATAGAATATAATAATGATAATATGCTACCAAGTTATTAGAGAAAACTGAGTAAAGTACTGATAATTCAAGAAGTCGTACGTACCAGCGTAATTTTCACAAGCACAGACAAGCCAATTAAGTCCATAAGATAAAATCTTGGATAACAAAGTCGGAATCATTCTTGCTTTCTTTTTGCAGTTTTAAAGCTCGAGTAACTGTTTTGTTTATGTTATTGTTTTAACAAGAGATGTTGTCGGCATGTGTATGAAAATAAAAGAACTAAAACGAAGTCGGTAGGAGGTAGCATTAGCACGCATGGAGGTGGTTGGGCCAAATTCTTGTATATTTACATCCATCTGGGTGGGTAGATAGTTAGAACCAATGAAGTGAACCAATCGTCACAGGTGACACCAACACTCAAAAAAATTACAGACAGGTCAATCGGTGGTTATGGTTCAAATAACAATTGAAATTGTTGTACCCTGACATCAAACATAGGTTGCCTCTATCTCTCACCATCACCGTCAGTGTTGACATGGGTACAAGGTGATGAGTACAGAAGTTCAACACAAACAATAACAATTGTGATGGTTGGAGCGACTGCATAAGTGTAGGAACCAGTCGTATCCTTCTGACGTACCCTCTCAGCTCTGTCAGTGTGTAACCGCCATAACTACCAATACTGATACTACTAGTAAAAATAATAATCGTAATAGTAGTACCACTGCCACAACTGTACCGATTTCACATCCTTCCCCCTCCTTACCTTTACTTCAAGCACATAGCCCCACCCCCACAATACAAGACAGCTGGGAAACAGACCCCGTTCTGCGAGTTTTTCCTGTCTGGAATATATTTTCATGTACGTACTCTTGCTGGTTAAAGTTAAATTTGTTCGGTGAAAAAATAAATCGAATGAAAGCACAGCAAAGATCTCGTTTTAATGATGTATTGTTATTTCTATGTACTGTCGTAAATTTATTGAAAGGTAGAAATGACCTTTAAAAAGTTACTTATTATCTGTTTAAATGTTTACTGTCACTCTTTGCAGCTTTGTTGTTTTATCAAACGAATGGCAGTTGATTGATTTAATATTTTACACAGTTTAATCACTTATTGAAATGCTCCAAGTTGAAATATTCGGTTTCATTTGGAAAGCTGGGGGAGAAGTGGAAGTGTCAGTGACTGACTGTCACGGTAATTAATAAACAATATCAGTGACAATCGAGGTAACAATTTTAATTTTTTTTAAAATTAATTTCTAAAACCTGGATTCAAGTGAAAAAGACCGTGTATTATGGTATAGTTATAGTATAATGGAACAAATAAATCGCTCAGACTGACTAGAATAATCGATAGAATACAACATCAACAACTCAAAGTAGTGATCGGATATTGACATATTTATTGGCCAAACTAAGTCAGGTGCTGTAAATTGTCAGATGGAAAAGTTAGAGGACAAAAAGGGGAGGAAGAAGGAAAACGTCCATGGTACAGATCATATGGTGACCACCAGTGACCTTGCCTTGAGAAGTTTATTTAAATTATATTTAGACGTGAACACAATAAAGTGAAAGACAAAACACACGATTAAGTGAATTTCGGAGGAGAGATAATGTCAGAATAAGCAAATATGAGGTACAATGAAAGAAGGATAAAACGAGAGATAGAAAGTGAAAGTAAAAAAAACAAGGCGTTGTGAGAAGAAGTGAAGCAGTGAAAAAGATGACGGTGACAGAAACAAAAGATACATTCTCATCTCACATCAATTATTTTGGGTGCTTCCTTCGGCTTTCATTTTCTTTCCGCTATCCATTCCTTGAGATGGTCGTCACAGGCATGGCTAGATATTTGGGGTCGGGGGTGTCTTTTAGAGAGATTTGTTATTGTATAATTTCAGTAGAAATGCAGAAGGTGAACTCCAATTGATTTGGGGGGAGGTGGGGAGCATTTTCAAATAACCTCACCCCACCTCTGCCGCAGCTACTCCTTTGGTTAATAAGCGAATTCCAACTTATAAATGAGCAAAGTTCTCTTGAAATACGAATTTTTTAAAATTTAAGTTATTTTATATATCTTGGAAGAGAAAACCTGTTCCAGTTGACGTGTCAGCTTATTTCAGAGATAAAAGAATTAACAATGCTTTCAACAATGATTAAACTGGATACATACGTGAAGTCCCAACAACGGAATAGAGTGCAGAAATGTGCAAGCCGTGAGATGATTTGGGTGCTGAATGAGCAGTGCAAAGCTTGTGCTAATTTATGATACAATTTTTAAAAAGGTTTGGATTTATTATAATGCAGAAAAATAATTTCTTACATTGTAGCTTAAGATAAATAAAATTCTAGCTCTTTTCACTCCACTTATCCTATTTTGTTTAGAGACGAAGAAAATTTTCAACAGATTGCTAAAATAAATCATTTGGTTGATACTGATTTCATGAGAACATGGGAACTTTTTATAGTATTAATATTTACAAAAATAATGATAATTGAAGGTGAGAATCTATCGTAGAGTAGACTTTCTATATATTTAAATATGCAAGAATTTTTCACTGGTGTACTGTACAGGTCTATAAAGTTTGGGCAAGTTTTATACTAAATAATCTTTTGTCAAGATAAAGATTTTTTTCTCCAATTTGGAACTAAGATTTTAAAAGTAAGTTTCAAATTTACATTTCACAACTGATTGAAAAATCCAACACATCTACACAGTCTTATCAAGATAAGAGAAACTGATATCTCTAGTGATTTTTCTTATCTTTTCAATTTTTGAAAAATCTATTGCATAAAACTACCCAACAAAGAGTTATGATGGAATTGAACCCCCAACCCCTAAAAAACAATCATGTCAGCACATGAGTACAAAAGTATGTAAATATGAATAACATTCTGTTTGGTTATCATAACAAAAATAATCAAAGATAATACAGAGAAATATAATTTGGACAAATCAAACACATTGAATACAAAGCAGGCCAGGATATTTATGAAAAATCTATCAAACTGAAAGGGATTATATAAGACACATAATGAAAGAAAAAGCAAAAATCTAAATATATGTTGGTAAGGAAGTTAATTGCTGTAAATTTTCTGGCATATGAGAATACAGAGGAAGTTGTTCATTATATTCAAGGATAATGCTATCAAACGGTTATTGTCTAAAAACAAATTAAATATTACAATACATTTTTATTGAAATAATTATAAAAACTAGCTGGACCCATGGAAATTCCATGGATGTTAACCATCAAGATAATCCATTATCTAAAACTTCAGCTCTTAACTCATCCTATGCCAGTATAATTTCATTCTCTCCTAAATCCCTTCTGATTTTCATTGCTAGTCCAGGATTTCATCTATATTTTATATAAACAAAGATTAGTTTCATATTCAAAAATTTTTCCTCTCACCACATTAACTTATCTGACTTTCTTTTCTGTCCTCTCCCTTTTGACCCTTTAAACTATCAAGCTCGTTTTCCTCTTCCCCTCTCTCCCTACCCCGTCAGTAAACTACCTCATTTTTTTACCTCTTAATAATCTACCAGTCTTTCTTTCTACCCCTTCAGAAAACCAAGTAACTTCATTTTCTTTCTTTCTAAATAAAATAAGTAAAATTTTAATTTATATAATTTATAGTGATAAAATGATACTTTTTATGAAATAAGTAATATCTTTATTTGATTTATGGTCAGCTTTTGATGAATCAACCAATCATAGCATAACAGATTGAGATTGTGACAAGCATAATCATAATGTATAGAAAGATTTTATAACAAAGTTATTTATAACAATGAATTTATAACAATGGATGTAAATTGTTCCAATCTTAATATCCTTTTCTCAAAGTTATCAGCTGGTTATTGTTATCTAAAAGACCCTGTCCCAAAGTGATCACAATAAGCAGCTTCTTCCATATAATTTTATGGTTCTTGCTGTTTGTAATTTGATGCAGTATCAAGGCAGTTTACCTCTTCACAATTGCAAATACTTGGAAGCATTCTCTTCAGGTTTTCAAATCATTGAAGAGTAGAGATAGACAAATGCTCAGCTTCTGAAACTGTAACATAAGAAGGTTGACTTCTAACTCACATTTAGTAGATAACCATTATGCCACTTGTTACAACTAGATCATACATGATTAATAAAATAGGCACAGTGTCAGTAATTATTAGTACAGCAGACCTTCACTGATTCAGCACTATTTGGACCTGAGGAATATCAGACAAGTGAGAATGCTGAATCACAGAAGGATTGCCTTCAAACAATAGCTAACCACTCCATTATTGATTATCAGTTGAGCATTTTAGTTCTACAATATATATTTTGTTTTGAAGAGATATAGATATAAAACTTTTATATTGCAAAGTTATCAACAAACCAAGAAATTTAGTTGAAGTACAATAAATTCAATTAAAAAATACGATTTATTAATGGTTGGAACTCTTAAATAACATCTATTTCAATCTTAAGTGACACTTGATGGTAGAATGAGCAGAAAAGAAGAAACTTACGATGAGAATTATTCACAAAAATGACTCTTGTCATTAGGAAAATAACCTTTTGAGGGTCCCTGCTCATAATGAGAAACAGACATGGAAATTGACCAACCTTTGGCCACTTGTAACTATTAAATAGAATTATTTTCTAATCACTTAATGTCAGTTTTTTTTACAATTAACTTTCAACAATTCAATCATCTTTTCAAATCTGTGATCAAATATCTTAGGATACAATGAATAGTCCTAGAAATGATTTGCACTAATAAAAGTAAGAAAATTTAAATATACAAGGTTTGTCTGGAAAGTATCCAGCCATTTAATATTAACAAAAAGATAGCCTTCCTAGGACTATGGCATTTTAGTCCCCTTCAAACTACTTCATGTGGGGCCTTGCACAGTTCTCTCAGAATCTCTTTCGCTTTTCAGAACAAACTGTGAAGTCCTCTTTTGGGATCATCAGCTGCCTTGTCAATTTTCTTCAATCTCGTCCATAGTTGGAAATCTCCCTTTCAAAAAACATTTCAGCTTCAGGAAAAGCCCAAAGGCATAGGGAGACAATTCAGACAATAGCAGGCAGTCTATTCACACATCTGCAGTAACACCCCCTTGGTTGCCAAGTGACATCAAGGCTGTGCAACTGGTTTTAAGATATTCAAAATAACTGGATACTTTCCCAGACAGATCTTATGTAGGCTCATCAGTAACACTGCATGTTTAACACCAGCAATCAAACCCACAAGCCCTCACCTTCCATAAAACTGTGTTGATGTTAATACTTCTATTCATTGTACCACATAGGAAAGTTGCCATAGAATTTTAGATATAAGTTACTTTTTGTCAATAAGAATGCTGGACATTTTGACAAGCATTGTTAATGCACAAAGTAATTTGGCATACTGAACGTTATGTAAACCACACACACACACGGAGTAATCTGTTCCCTAAAAATCTAGCAAAGTTTTAGATAGATATCTAAGAAATTTAAAAATATATATATTTGAGGAATCACCCAGTATTCTGAGAGATGGGATGCAAGGAGGATGATCATCTGTGACTTTATGATACAAAACTTAAAAGACCTTGGATTATGAGCAACATCTTTCTTGCCATTTATGTATTTTTTGTTGGCCTGTTCCTCACTTGTGAAAATCAGGGGAGGACTCTCCTCCCACCTGTGCTGCTTGTTTTTCAAAGTGGAGATCAGTTTGCATACACTTGATACACAGTTTGCATTTACTGCTCTTCTTCAGAAACTTGGCAGGTTAAGATAGCCAAGGCAACTGGCAAGCTGTCATTTTTTTTTTCTTTTTATCAGAGTAGCCCTCTCTCAGATGGACAACCTTACAGGAATGAAGGGTTCCATCTGCCATACTCTTACATAGCTGAATTCACCCTTTTCCCAAGGGAATTAGTGCAAAGTGTACACAAACTACCTCAGGTGGAATTAGAATTTGGTTTGTCAATTCCATCTTACATGCTGTTCACAGTTAAGCTACTCAGCCCCATAATACGTGTATGCATACACACTAAAGCAAAGAGACTTGCTGAGAATAGTTTTTATAATTGTCCAAATTATCATGAAAAAACATTCAGTGGTTCGAGAGATTTCAGACAGTATTTTCTTCCGCACTAATTGATTAATTTCTCATGGAATAGATAAATGATGATGAAAATGTGTCCAGAATTACTACAAATTAAATTACTCTGTCACGCCACTTTCCTAACAAATATTATTGTTAATTGCTTTTAAAGAATTTAGAATGAAATTAAATAGACAGGAAGTTATCATTGTATTTAAATTCTATTTTGAATACATTTGAATGAAATTCAAGTGCAGCATCAGTTCTTGTCAAGTGTTTAGAAGTGGATGCCCTAAGAAACCCCAAAATTCAGGCCCATTTGCCATACATCAGTAGACATGAATAGGTAACTTTTCAAATACTGATGTTATTTAAATGGAAATTTATTAATTGCTTTTCATTGTTAATGACTACTGTCATTATGGAAAAAAATGTCAAAAAATATTCATAACAGGTCTGGTTGGTCACCCAATAGAAACTGTCCCATGAACAAAATCTTTTGGCACTATACCGTGTTGAAGATCATCATTTAAATTGCAAAAAGGGATCATTAATGGATAAGTTACTTCTCTTGCCTTTTGTTGGGCAATGATCAGTCAAAAAGTCCAAATTCTCAAAAAAACATGAATATTGCTGGACGCTAACTTAGGGATCAATTTAGGATAAACTTACATTGTAAATTGACCCCCCCCCAACACAAGAAAAATCTATTTAGAGGGATATTTTCAAAAAAGAAAAATAATTGACAATGGTGTACATATGAAGTTAAAATATTTGTGGGTCTGGCTCAAGAGGTAGAAAAGAGAATGGGTCAAGAAATCTGAGGAAGAAAAATGATTCAAAACTGATGCAGAATTTCCTCTCTAACATTTCATACTCTGCTCATAAAAATCTAAGGTTTCTTATAGTGTAAATATCAGCTAGTAAAATTGAAAGACAATAGTGAATGAAAGAGTTTGAGATGAGAGAAATTTAAGAATGAGTACCAAAGACCTTATTCTATTTTTCTTTTTACTTTTTAAAAAAAACTAGCCAGGTATTATGAACATTAAAAGCAGATACAAAATAAACCAAAAAACTTTAATTGTCTTTTGAAGCAATTTTACATCCAAGGATCTTTCTGAAGATGAGAGTATCAAATGCTTAGAGAGAACTGAGTGGGTAGACCAAGGTGAAAATGGGCTACAGGTAACTTACATTATACACATTCCAATCTATGTATATCATAATGAAAATGATTTATGCCATAAAAGGGTAGATTTTAAATATTCTGGATAATATAGAGATCTTGATTTTAATTTGGTCAGGTGGGTTAACCTTAGTGATTTGTTTTATTGCAATTAAGGTAAGAATAACAGGAATAATTACAATAACTAGGGTTCCATTATTTATCTATATTTTCTTCTTCAATTTCTTTCTCTCCTTCAAATTCTTTTTCCTACTTTTCTACAATGTAACATTTGCTTTCTATTTATATTTTTTCTTCTTCTCTTCACTTTTTTTTTACCGTTTGTGTATACCAGATAATTAATACAAGACAGCACAAGAGAAAATGGGGAAGACAAGACACTGACTGATAAATATTTGGCTGGGATCCAAGTTTAGAATTCAGTAATGTTTATACTTATGCCAGTCTGCTTCAGGTCCAAGCAGTCTTCACTGCCTGCCACTGCTTAGTTGCTCAATTAAGTAACAGGTTGAAATAGAATAGTCATGTTTAGATGAACTATTTTAAGCTTTTAATAAAATCAAGAAGGGCGTTAGAAAACAAAAATCAGTGAATGCTTTTATGAAGAAAATCTTTAACATTTAGTGTAAAGTGGTGTTTTAAAGATTTATGTAGATTATTATTCAATAGAAACTCGAGTTTTGAAATTTTTACATTGCAATTACTTGTTGTATTACCCAGGTAAAAGTTAAAACTAAAAAAAGAAGTCTTTGGTTTCATTTCAAGTACTGGCTCATTGAACACAAACTTTGAGAGAGTAAACTCAAAATTTGAAACAACTTGAAATGACCTATTGGAATTTCTACTATCTTTAAAAAAGTCATTAAGTCCCCTGATTTCATCACGGGAGAAAAAGTGAATTATGCTCTGATTCTTTTCTTTAGGCCTTTTAACAAGGCAAAAAGATTTTCCAAAACTTGCATTCTTCACCAAGATAAAAACATGAGTGAACAAATAAAAGGATGCAGCATGGCTGATGACAATTCCCACTCAGTGGCAATCATCCATTTTTTTACAACGTAAATATATATATAATGCGTGAATGGTTGCACCTGGCAAGTAATCAAAATATACAGAATCTGGCTTTTGCTACAGAACTAATGAAATAGCTTCAAAGCCAATGAAATAGCATTCTATAACTATAAAGTAATGATCAGTTGAAAACATCACTTGATTTTTATCAAAATAATGTCTTCAACTTCATGTATTGTCTAGTATGAACTATGCCATAGATCAGATGGATCTTGTAGAATAGATATTATTAGCAGAATGATTCAGAAATTAAATCACTAAAAATTTATGAAATAAAGAGTTTGAGGGACACACATAGCATCATCTACATCAGCCATTCTCAACTGCCAATGATATTTCATTCAACTGCATCAACTTCAGCATAATGTCATATTCATAAATAAGTATGTTGATATGAATTAAGGATTTGTTAACCAACTCAATATTCTCACACCCGTAACTAACTTACTGGATTAGACAGTTGTATATTTCCCAATAATATAAGTGGTAGGTGTTCGAGACCAAGTAAAAATCAGAATTTCAAAGTAGGCAGGCCTTTCCCACTTGAGAGATAAGACGAGTAATACAATTTTTTTCTATTCCCCTCTATTTTGCCTTGTGCCACACCAAGATAAGTTTAATAAGAATAAATGTTTTCAAAGACCAGAACATTATAGAGGAGAGGAGGAGAAACTTGCAGTATAAATCACTCTGCATCTGACAACCCCAGAAACCTTCCTATTAACAAACAATATCTGCTTAGAACAAATTTACATTTCAAATTTTGTTTGGACAACTGAATTACTTCTCCACACCCTTGATGTTGTCAACACAATGTTTTGGCCTATCTATTCTTTAGTCCTCGCCAGGTGAATGGATTGGCAGAAACATTTTGTTGATAACATCAAGTATGTGTAGAGAAGATTCATTTGAACAAGATTGGAAATGTTAATGACTCTTCCTAAAGTTATAGATAATATAAATTTACATAGCCATCTTAATCACCAGTTTGTTCAGCTATGAATTGAAAATGACTTCCATATCCTATGAATTTGACCATCTCAGTCATCAATGAAGTAATCAACCCAAAATTAGTGAAGTTATAAGGCTATTTTGTCTCTTCTCCTTTAATGTAGTAAAGAGATCTTCTAGAATCAGTTAATTCTTATTGTTCCGTTTCATCTCTTCAGAAAAAAAATGGTTGAGAAATAAAGTTGAGGGAGTGGACAGATTAAGAGAAACTGATAAGAGAGGGGCCAAGACAGAGAATAGCAAATTTGGCTGCTCAATCCAAAACACAGTGACTTCTGTACATTTATCCTTTATTTTGGCCAATGAATGACACCGACCAAATGAACTCTTAATAAGAGGAGAGTACAGTAAACCCTCTTATTAACAGACTGATAGGGGGGAGTAGGTGTCCGTTAATGGTAATTGTCTGGTATTACTGAATTATGTATTAAAAAACTGCCTCCACCAATAGTGTAAATAAGAAAGTGGAGCATGAGGCATGAAGCAGTGCCCTCTTTGCTACTGATCAGTCACTTCATGCTCTAACAGATAAGACTGACACACAGGGTTGTCAGATATGTCTGATTTGGACATTGTATCTGTTCTTAGCCCTGTATGTCAAGAAAAAATTTTAATCAATTGGGCATTCAAATTTTGTATTACTGAAACCAAAACACACAGCTCTGTATAAAGACAATTTTTCAAAAAACTATTGATTAGAAAGATGGCAAGATTGATACACACAAATCACAATATAAACTACAATCTTATAGCTGGAGCACATTCAGATTAAAATAGACAGAATTTTTCTGGGGAGTGCCTTTTATGTTTAAGTTGCAAAAAAATAATTATTGCTTTTAATTTTCATTTTAGTTCTTCAATTTCTAATAGATATTTTGATTATTTTTTAAAGGGTGATGTTATGAATGAAAATTTCAAATTATGATTAAAGAAGAGATTGACTGTTTTCAAATCTTGAGTCCTGATGCATGATTTGTGCAACAATATGATCTTATCAACTGCCAACACACAGTCACCCTTGGATTTATAATACTCTGAGGTTATGTGGAATAATTGATTGTTTGAATACCAAAGATTTAATAGTCATGCATGCATGCACTTAACTTGTTTCCACTATAAAAGTTGCTTTTTATCAAAAACAAATAAATCTCAGAAGAGACTAAGGTTAGATTCAGTCTAAACAGTTCATACTACTTTACTACATAATTTTTCCAAGTACGTTCACTCAAATGAATTTTTGTTCTGTATTCCCAAAATCCATTAATAAGAGGGTTTACAGTATACGCATCTGTATCCAAAGCTGATGTTTGTGTGTGCGTATACATATAATGTATGCTTTAATATATGTATAGTCAATTATTTACTTCATTAATGGGAATGATTTTTTTCATACTCAATAAGTAGCAGAATGTCTGAGTAATCAGTGAAGGAGACTTATTACTTTAGTGTACTCACTCAGTCTTATCACAACATCTATTAGGCAAGAACCTGAAACTTCCTCTTCTGAAAGTTACAATGTAGTGACTTAATCTTACTATCATACAATAGAAACATTTTTCTTCGAAACATTTGCTATTTTGTTTTACATTTTCATGTTTAAATGGTTACATTTGTAAGATGTTTAATATTTGTATTAATCAGCCTGATCTGAAAGCAGAAACGTGACGTATTACCTCAACCAACACCTCACAAAAAAAAAAAAAAAAAAAGAATTTTAATTCCTTTTTCTTCATCAAAGCTAATACCTTTTTTGGAAACATCCATGAGGATAGAATTTTGGTAGCGCTGAAATTTGAAACATAAGTTCAAAAGTTGTTGGGCTCATCCAAAGCTCCATTCCATCACACCTTCAAGTAAACAGATTTTATTTGCTGATGTTCTTGAACAAGTTCCTTTTTTTCATAATTCAGAAGTAATTATACCTCATTTGTAATATTATCCATATATCCAGTATTCCTGAAGACTCAGTTTTGAAATGTTCCATTTTTTTCTGGTTAGGAGCCAAAAACAAGCGAACACTTAAAATTTTAAACTGTTTTCTCTTTTCAGACTAAACTCCTTCATATAGTAAGAAGGGTAAAAAACAAACAGGTGCAAGAATTTAAATTTGTCTTTCAACAGAGTAGAAGGTACAAATATAGACCAACCTCTACAATTAACACAATTCTCATGAGAATGAGTCAAGTGTTCAAGTGTAAAAAGATGAGAATGTCATTAAAGAATTAGAAATTCTTGAGTTTGTAAATGTAGTAAATCAAGAGAAAAGAATTCTAATACTAAAGGGAGACTGTGAAGGAAAGGACATTAGTTATGTGGCAAGTAAGAAAAATTAAACTTTACACTTCAGAGTAGAAGTAATGGGTTGTGGAAATATATTGTCTGCAAAAGGACAGGATCTTTAGAAAAATGAATTTCCATATGATAGAAAAAATAACCAAAGCGACAGCAAATTTGCAATTTAGCTGAGTTATGTCAACCTATATTCCTCACTTGAAACAAAAACTATATTTAAAGAAATGATTTATTTGGTGTACTAATTTTTTTTAAAACCATCAAGCAAAACTTTCACCATTGCTATCAGCAGAAGTTTCTTTAGTTTTTGAGCTGGTTTGGCTGAAATATACAAGCCACACTAATTGAACTAGAGGGCTGAACAGGGGAGGGGGGAAAGTTGGTATATTTTATATTAGTTCCTTAGTAGGTGTCCAATAGTGTTCATATTTTTTTTTTTAATTTGGACCTTTTTAGTGATCTCTGTCTAACAAAAAGTGAGAAAAGTAACTTATTCATTAATCGTTATTTTTTCAATGTTTTTTAATTGATCACTCCCAACAATTGTGGCTTTGTTCCAGGCAAAGTTGAGCTTAGTAAATACCTATGAACACAATGAAAAAATTGATATCATGAATATCATTTTGGAATTTTTTTTTCTTCTAAACATTAACATCTTTAAAACACTATTTTGTGCTTTTTTTCCTTAATATAAGTAATTTCTCTATTGGTCTAGTGCAGCATAATAAAATCAGAAAAGCATAAATCAGTAACATATCAACCATAATTGTTTTAATATTTACAGGAGTGATATTTAACAAAATGTTAATTACCTTTTGTATCCAATCATAAACGATTGCCTACAAAATGGTGACACTAAAATATTTTAATCTTAACCATTAAAAAGGGCAAAGGATTATCCATAGTAGTAATTTGGATGAAAAAAAAAAAAATCAAATTCAATTGAAAGTGATGTTTGCTAGATTTCCATGGAAATAACTACAGCAAAAATGTATTAAGACTAGCTGAAAACCCACCCTACAGGCATGATTTTCAGCTAGTTCCTGCAGAGAGTCTGAGTAGGCTCTTCAGCCCTCATAAGTGATCAAAACTTTTTTAAGGGTACCTTAATTCAATACCTCTGGCTATGAACTGTTTTCGTTAGTTAGCACAAATGGAGATCTCACACTACCGTTTTTAGGGTAAATTTTCAAAAACTAACATATTAAAAACATGCTCAAGGGTCCCATTAGTACACAGAAAATTTCATGGGTATATGTTGAGTGGTTCCTGAGTTTCACTGTCACAGATGGACGGACATTTGATTAATTATAGCAGAGATGATCCATATATTGTTAAGGCATACCTTGTGTTAATCCATGGAGCTCTGTCCAATGAGGATTGTTACATCTGATTCAATTTTACTTCAGTCAGTATTTTCGATAAACTATTAAAATACTCAACAGAATGAAATACAAAACCATTTGAGATTTTCAAAATATTTTGAATTTGAAATTCTGTACATGAATCTCAGAGAACCTCCCAGTTTTAAAAAAAGAATGTGAAAAATATATTTACAGAAAATATGCAATGCAAAATCAAATACAGATAAAATCAGGTACACTGATTTACTCGGACTAGCGTTTTTATCTTGGTTGTTATAATCACAGCAATCTGGCCATTTTCAGATGTCTGTCATAGTTGGTAACTTTCCAGGAATTTTGAACCAAATACCTTATTTAATCCACGGGGGTAGACTATTCTCCTTCCACTGCCCATGTCGGAGGATATTTCGTGCTTAATGTTCTTTACAATGTTGCTCGTCTGTCTCTTCCACTGAATCATAGTATATGATTTTTTTTTTCGATAAGATATCTTCTGGCAGGGAGAGTGGAATGAGAACAATCTACCCATGTGGACTGAATAAAGGGTTAAGTTTGAAATTCCCAAAAAGTTACCAACTACGACCCACCTGGAGAAGGCCAGAGGATATAACAACTGGATTTTTGTGACTATAACAATCAAGGAGAAGATATTAGGCTGAGTAAATCAGTGTACAATAATGATAATTCCTCATCTCAGAATTCTGCACTAAAATTAACAGATATGATTATTTTTTAAAAATCGGATGCTAATTTTTGAATATGGTGAATGTAGATATGCAGGAACATGCTAGAATCAGTATATTTGTTACTTGTCTATAAGCTGTGTAAATATGTCTTTGGGGATAAGAGTGTTTTAATTTCACTTATGTCAGTAATAAAACAAACTTCATAAGACAAAATGATGCAAACGAATATGTGGCCTAAATTTAGTAAAAATAGAGAGATAGAAAAGACAAAATGCTAAAACTATATAATATGTATAATCTACCGTTGACTGTCCAATATTGATAATAGCCATAAGTGTTCAACCAGAAGACAGTGAGCACAGTTTGCACAAACACAGTGAAAAGTACAACAACAAAGAAGAGAAGAAAAAGATAGAGAAAAAGCAGATAAAAAAAAAGTTTCAGGGAAGAAAATATTGAAAAGGATGAAAGTGAAGGAAAAAATAGAAGTGAAGAGATGAAAGATTAAGTGAAAACTGAGGGAATATAACAAAGAATGAATGAAAGATGGTGAAAGAAAGGAAAGATGCAAGTAAAGCAATTGATCTAAAAGATGTATATAAAATCAAGAAGCATCATGTGGCAAAGTAGAAGAAAATTATAAGTTCTCAGATTTTTATGAGATAACATAGCCGTAGACATTCTTGGGAAATGGATCTTGTTTCCAATAATAATCCAAGTTTATCTATAAGAAAAATAGTAAAAATAGGAAGTAAGAATTTAATCGCGCTCAAGCGCCATTTTGTTTGTAAGATTTCCTACATGCAAATGTTCTTAAGGAAACTACACGATTAATTTTTAGTGCGTTAGTAAGAACTAAATAATAAAGTAAGAAATACATTTCCAATTCTGGTACATGATCATCATTCTTATCTAAATTTGACCACCATTTATATCCTGATTGTCCAAGGGAGAAGATCAAAAACCAAATATCGGTAATTAACCTTATGCATCAGAAAATTGCACATTTATGGATAGTACCTACTCAGAGTGGAATCTTTGTGTCTATTATATATTCATCATTAATGTGCAAAACTGATATCATGGCTTGGCTTTGTGAACGTAGAATTTGAATGTTTCCAATGTCTGTTGTAGGCCTTCAGGTGGGCAGGTGCATGGAATATTCCTCAGGCCATCACTGATCAAGTTTTAAGGTCAAGCTAAACATAAATGAGCCCAATCCTACCCTTTGAAGCAAAAGTTTACATGCCATGACTCAACAAGGTGGAACAATGGGAATAAGGTTCCCAAGTTGTAGGTCTTCTACTGGAGTTTCCTTCAACAATGCAGATGTTCACACCAGCTATAGAGGTTGGCCACCCCTTCAAAGAGGTATTTTGACAGTATGGCTGATCTGCACAGAACTTAGTATAATCTTTCGAATTGTTTACTTAGATGAGTGTGTGTGTGTGTGTGTGTGTGTGTATGAAATAGAGAGAAAGATAAATACGAGGCAATATGAAAAGTTATACAAGACAGACCATACCACCTGAGAGTTACTGGAGAGCATCTAGTTGAAAATGTTCTAAAATTCAAGATAACATTGTGAAAAAATCTCCACAGAAAAAAAAATGTAACTAAACTATTGTGAAAAAAACAAACAAAAACAAACTTCTTTTAAAATTAAAAGGTTAAAACTAAGGATGAAATAAAGACCTTTTTATCCAATAAGGTTTGAAGCAGAAAATAGGGGTAAGAAATCAAAGTTCAAAATCCTTATACTGAATAAGACACACGTAGGAATAAACACAGATAATGAGAAGTGGTGGAAAGATACTCTATGATAAATTTCCCAATTAAAAGCCAACATATGTAAAGTTATAATGAAGATAATTCTTTAAACTAGCTTGTTACATTCAATATCTTTATTAATTTTGTCTACTTTCCACCTAAATCTTAATCTCAAGTTGTTTATATAATGAGTTACAATACTTTATATAATAACAAGAATAAATGAAAGAATAACTTGTTAGATATTTGTAATATTTGCTGAAAAATAACTCTACAAAGTCTGAATCATTTTTTTTTAAAGTAATGCTTTCAAGACAATGGTTTTTAAATCTACAGTTGCAACCCAAATGAGAATGTAAGGATGCTCCTGAGGGTTACAGGATGATTTGGAAAAAAAATTTTAATGAAAAAAATGTTTGAAGTAAAAAATAGTGCAAATACAAAAATTTTGGAATCTAAAGAGTCATTGAGATTCTGGAACATGAAAATAATTGTCAACAATGAAATAACTACAAATATATGAAAACACCTGACATAATTTGCATTCAATACTTGTACTTGATTTTTTAATTAAAGATTCAGTAAAATTTATTGGATAAAACTTAATAGAGAAACACTGAAATTATGTTTCTGCCCTAAGGCTTGCAAGCCAAATTATTCTTTTTCTAGGGTTGTGGCCAAAAATATTTGGGAGACACTATTTCAAGATTTTCTTAACTGATGTGTATTGAAGCATAAAACAAATCTTTTTTTGAATCAAATGAGATTAGCTTCGGTTTATGGCTAACAGCAACCATCAAGATCATGAAAAAATTGTATGCCATATCCAAGGGGGTCATTTTCTTGAAGTATTTCATGCATATCAACCAATGAGAAAAATATCAATGTGTCACAAAGCAGTAACAACTATAACAATAACATCTGTATGCATACTTAGAACACAAAACAAGATAGACAAGTAGAGAATATCTCCATTTAAAAGTGATCACGTCTTGAAAAATAGATTTAAATAGACCCGCGAAAAAACTGATGAACTGAAATCTTCACTCACCATATTCAATTGTTTTTTCTACAAAATTAATCCTTATCCATCAGTTTTATACTGATTTTGTTGAAGGTAAAATGAAAAATCAGCTGGAGAAACACCACTTTGAATGATTAGATCTAAGCAGATCAATCCAAAAGTAATAATTGCACTAGAGTATACACAGTAAAGCAGAGGGGGGGGTGCATCATGAACACTCAATGGTAAAAGTTTATACTTAATGCAGATTCACTAAACCTAGCCAATTACTATCAAGCATCAATGCGATAGCAATAAGGACAGAAATGGTAATATCTGTAACAGGAATGAATTTTAATTAAAATAGTAGTATTATAGGAGTAGCAGCAAGAGTAGATTATATTGTAACAATACCTGCATCAATATAAGTCCTTGTTATCATATTGATAGTAAACTAAGAGAGTTAAGGATTATATTCATTGACCCATATATAATATATATATATATATATATATATATATATATATATATATCCAAGGTTTCTATGATAGCTGTGATATATATGTCACTCGGATCTCTTTTAGAAATCTGCTGGGACATTCAGGTATTAAATATCTCAATAGATGAGTCTAGAGGGATAACATATTCTGTGTAAAAGAAGAGATTATTACTAATGAAAATAAGTATCCTATTGTGCAAAGCAATGCCAGCAACACCAGATTGTAATACACTTAAGGAAGGAAAAGAATAAATGTGGTCAGAGCATAACTTCCCAATACTTGATAATAAACTACACTTGCCATCACAGTCAATAATTGAACAACCATAGTATCAAAATGTGAAGCCATGTGAAAAAAATTCCATCAAAGAATAAATATGATCAGAATAGATTCTACTTATGACATCACTGATGTTTTTCACTGGGGAACACCTAAAACAGAGTAAAAAAAAACAAAGCATGTAGAAACATCTAGATTCTGCAAGATCTATATGTTATTTCCAGTGGAAAACATCTAAAATAGAGTAAAGTAACATCCAGATCCTCCAGAATGGAGATATTAGTAATAAATCTATCTAAATAAGGCCCCCAAAAAGGTCAAAACGCCCCCCCCGCAAAAAAAACAAAAAAAAAACCACATTTTTAGAAGGGGTTTAGTGGAATACTATTTCCAATTTTCAAGTCTATAGATAAAACAGAGCTGCAGGAGATTACAGGAATATGTTCAGTCTCTGGTTAGTAAGTTAAATAAAATTGATAAACTGTAAACATTCATTTACATTACTATATAGTTCCTTTTCTTGAAAAAAAAAATTCTCATAGAAATTTAGATAAATGTCAATATACTTTTCATGGGTGATAACTACTGAAATTATTAGATAAAAAAGTAAAATAATATAAGTAATAAACTACACATTTTTGGAGAATTATAAGAGATGTGAATGAATGTTATCAAGTTTCCATATTTTTGTTAACCCCCCCTCCAAAAAAAAAAACAACTTTGTATTAACACCATTTTCAATTATATGCAGCTATCTTAATAGATGATAATTGTGAAATAGTGTTAAATTTTTGTAGTTCAAGAAAAAAAAGAGAGAATTAAATCAAAACCTTTTTTAAATTGAGCACTATAGATAATTTCATCGTGGGTGTGTCAAGGGCTAGATAGCTCTTTTCCTATAACTCCTCAAAATTTCATCAAAACTCATTGAGAACTTTTGGAAATATATGGACAGACAGACTTCTTTTGTAGAGATCAATATCAATCTCTAAATTTGGTTTTAAAGAGTTTATTTCCAGCATTACAAATAGTAGACTTGCTCATTCCTTATCTAGTCTGTGATATGTATATAAAGAGGAAGTCGTTTACTATAATGATGGATATTGTTATCAAAATCAGTCAGTCCCAAACACTTCAAGAGGAATTTAAAATTTCAAATGAATTTCATCCTAATTCTTTAAAAAATGAATTTGATAACATAGCCTGTAAATCTAAAACAAAGAATGTGAATTGTTCCAATTTTTATATTCATTGTTTCATGTTCCATAAGTGATCACAATAAGTCGCTTCCTCCATATTAAAGAGAATTACAAGAGTGTGACTACATCTTGAGTTACTGACTTCTCAATTCACATATTCAAAAGTTTTCAAAAAAACAATACTTTTGATAGACGAGCAATTTTTCAATCAAGTATTTCAAAATGTGCACCAATTTCAGTGTTTAGTATCTTTGTGATCCCAAGTTTTCTATTATCCTTGGACCTTGCAATACTTGTTAGAATATCATTTTTTTTAAAAAGTTTTATTATGATATATATTAGATGAAAATTAACAAAAAAAGATTTTTTCAAAAATCCATTGAAAAGAATAAAATATCCAATGCAAACTATTGGGGAAAAAAAAAAAAAAAAATATCAAACAATTATATAAACTGAGGACTATAAACATGAAGTCTACAATAATAAATTATATTAAAAATTGTTTCAATAATTGATTTAATCTGTAGTTATAGCTTAGGATTATAAATAAAAGCAAACGGATCAGAGTATCAGAATCAATATGTTAAATTTTCTGCTAGTATATTAGATCTCTTGACTATAGTATCAAAAATAGGAAAATATTTATTTCAACATTGTGGTTGAACTATGTTTTATAACCCAAATCTACACTACTTTGAGTACACCTCGCAAATCTTCAAAGAATACACCGTCTTACCATTAGTCCAAACATAAGGAAGTTGCCATGTAAAATAAAAATATAAGAGTCTATTTCAAACCATATTAAAATGGTGTACTAAAATTTATCTTTAACCATTTCCAGTGCTGGTAGGGGCAACATAACACAAAAGGTTTCCAGATGTGTATGAACATATATAATAATAGAGTAATTGTTTTATAATAATACAACTTATTATCAATTTGGTTAAAAAGCCTCAGTAAGAAAATTGATACTTTTTTAAAAATGTTTTGAACAATGCTTGACAAATTAAAAAATTCCTACCAAGTATAGATGAACCAGACATT
Organism: Thysanoteuthis rhombus; assembly: GCA_963457665.1. Taxonomy (NCBI): domain Eukaryota; kingdom Metazoa; phylum Mollusca; class Cephalopoda; order Oegopsida; family Thysanoteuthidae; genus Thysanoteuthis; species Thysanoteuthis major. The sequence goes on from OY735201.1 coordinate 16,500,228, forward strand.
GTAAAGATTGGAACCAACCCAATTCACCAAAGATATTTTTTCAGTTCCTAGTGCAGTGCAGGTAGAGTAAGACAAATCATCAATTTCAAAGACATCAATCTGTAAACTGAATTCATTTTTAACAAAACAAATTGACTGACCGCACATCTTCATTATTGACTGACCACTTACTTCTATTATAGTACATATAGGCCAAGCTGAAACTTGTCATTATTAATCAAGTCTAAGGCTATAAAAATCAATTTAAAAAACATTACCTTCGTCTGCAGATTCCAATGCTTGCCTTATAGCTCTGGCTGTTGTTCTTTTTACTAACTGCTATTTGTAGACTTGATGAGTTAATGAAATAACAACTGTTAACATTCACACACACATTTGCTATGGCCAATGCATTGCCTTAAAAGTAAACACCCAGGCAGGACAGAGAATTAAATTTAATTGGTAATGACTAAAAGTAAAGCTTATATTTAGTTGTTTTTGAAGTTGACAAGAGGAGCAGACAATTTACAAACCATGAACATTGCATTGTAGACATTAATTAGTATATTTCAAGTTCAAAATCTCATTCTAGCAATTTTTGAAACCGTGGCATACATCCAATATCATTTTGAAAGATATATTGTATTTGTCAAAACATAGATATTTATCAAGAGTACAGAAGTTTCCATCATATTGGTTGAGTGGTTTGCAACAACCACTTAAAAACCATTTACAATGCATTCTGATACAGAACACACAAGATCCACAAATTTTGGTCCTTATTGGCAGTTGATTTCTCTAAATGGATTTGCATGTAAAGGACAATCTAATCTAAAATGCTGATTCTGTTCTTGTACTATTGGTCCTACTAAGCATCAATTCCTTGTAAACAATGTTCCATTTAACTGGAATCAACTGCATATAGCAAGAGATATCTCAAGACTGAGTAAAGAGGATGATATTTAATAGAGTGTTTATAACTGAACATTTTAATAATCAATGGTATAGTTCACAAAAAAAAAAAATTCAACAGTTAGATGGTAAGTTAGATCAAAATCTAAAGGATGATTTTTTTAAAAATTCACAACCTATTTTTTGATGGTCATCCATTTTGTATTTACCAAGCAATTTTTTCTTAATTTAAGTGATTAATGTGATACAAAGATTGGTTTGAATGACAAATGTACAACAGTTTTATACTAACAATAAAATGTGCAATATGAATCCTTTTTGCTTATAATGTATTGGAACAACTTGCATATCATGGTTATCAAGATTCAAAATATTTTAGCTTTTGAAAAATTCATCTGACGAAGAAAGAAAAACTCCCATGAAATCTAAGACCTCTTTTAGAAACTGGTTACCTGTTATTTGTAATCATAGCATTTTAATCTAACAAGTTTGGTAAGATTATGCAGATGCTTATTATCCTGTCTCCTCAATCAATAGAAAGTGCATTTTGAAATTAAATGTTGGTAGGATTTGATGAATAGAGATACAGATGAGGTTTTTAACTAGTACCCACACGTAATATGTAATGAGGTTATATGACACTGGAAAAATAAATCAAATCAACATAGTTATGTAAACTCAAAGTACTGCCCCCAGAGATTAAGCGAAAGGTAATTTCATTTGTGAATGCCAAATCAAAGTGTGTATGAGCACCCTAGATCATCTATTTAAAAAAAACGGACCAATTAATATACTGCATATATATTTGTAGCTAACAAATATATATATAAAGTGTCAGAGAATCTTCACTTAAGGAATTCTGTTGGGCATTTTGATGAATTTAGGCACATATGAAACAAAACAGGCTTTTCTACACCCTTGTAATGAACAATGGATCAACTTCTTTGTTTCCTTTTGTTGAAATGGTACTATGAATTCATTTGTGTTAAATGATAACTAATGTGACTGGAGAAAGGAATTTTCTCAAAGATGAAACATCTAAAGAATGTTCACAAATTACTATGGCACAAGATCTACTAAACAGACTTGTTCTCATGGCAATTGTAAACAGAAATTTGTTTCAAAGAAATTTTGCAAAGCAAATGTTTGAATTTCCAATTGTTGCCTAGTAAAAATAATTTTTTTCTTTCCTTTTGAAAATATTACTGAGGACCCCACAGTACCTGTAACTCAGGGGTCAGCCAAATCTTTATCCAGTACTGGATGTAGTATTTGTTAAGAAACAGAGGATGGAAAAATTTCAAAATCAGACTGAAAAATATAATCTAAAAGAATTTCTCTCAAACATTGCCAGGTGATTAAGTATTCATATCAAAGAAGCCTTTGAGTTATTACAATTTCATACCATAAAATTTGGTAACTTCAGTGAATTTTTAGGTACTTTATTTTGAAACTAAAGAAACATAACATGTACAATTCAAAATTAAGTAATAAGCCAATTTCTTTTTTTTTTTAATAATCACATGATTTTCAAGTGCAAAGAAATTTTGCTTATGCACATCAGCCAAGCCATTACAGAATTCCAGAGATTTGTTAATTAAAAAGTTGTAAACTTCCACAGAGTGTACAATCTTAACAACTCATCATCCATATCTTATGTATGATAGCAATGGAAAAAAATCCTGATATTAATTTATCTCTGCAAATCACTTCTAGTTCCTTCAGGCTGTCTGTTATTTAGATTATCTATATCATTCAATTTTGAATTCCTCCATGCATCTATTTCAGAGGGTTTTTTTCTATCAAATAGACCCACCCAATTTTTTGTTAATGCATCAAACTTCATATTACATTGGTTAGTTCTGCCATTTGAAAAAACTAAACCACTTTTGATGTAAGCCTATACCACATGAAATTTTCCTTTATGTAACCCATAGAAGTCTACGTAAAAAATGTCCAAAAAATTATTTGTCAGCTTTGTTTTGTTGGTGTAAATAAGTAAAGATAGATAAACTTTACAGCTATTAAATTACACTAATATCCCACACCCATACAGAGACTTTAAAAAATTGAAAGAAAATATTACAGCACAGGAGTACATTTTAGACTGAGCCCCCAAATTGTGTCAGTGTTACCTTTTATCTCCTCATCTATCTATATAAGACTTTTTCTGTTTGTTTCTCTATCTGTAACAAATGGACTATTAAACTTGAATGAGTTAAGTCATTTTTTATTGAAACATAAGATGTAATTGATAAGACGTAAACATTTTTTTACACTATTGACAGCTTTGAAGTATTGAACTATCAAATTTCACAGTGAACCGTTTGAACTCTATAGAAACACTGGCAGATATTTTTTTACTAAATCCATTATGGTATTTACATGTATATATATCTCATAAAAACATACCAACTAAGGTTGCACATACACACAAGAAATTTTCCAGCAATATGTATGACCAATCCATAAAATATAGAATAAAAAATGGTAAATATCATAATATGGCTACTCAATCAAGAAATCTGCATAACTAGAACTATTATAGAGATGAAACTAACAATAAAAAAAATTAACAGCATATCAAAAATTGTAATTATAGTGATAACATAATATCAATATGGACAATATCTGCATCATTTGATGGTTATTCTTGCAAATCAAGCACTAAAAAACGTGTAAATATTGAAAAATTTACCTCCCTTTATGCTCATTTGTTCTTTTCCAGCTAACTCTATGAGCTAAAAATGTTAAGTATGCTTGAAAAATAATATGAAGGCTCCTGAAATGTCAATTTGGCACGTCAGATGTACCTTTTCATCTTAGATGGATGAGCTTATGGTCTGAAATATTTTAACATGTTTTTAACAAAAAAATCTTATTTATGTCATGACATTTAGAATAATATTAACCTTGATATCTGATCAATATGTTGTTTAAAAATAATGGTAACCCCCCCCCCCCCAAATCACTGGATTTTATTTTCATTATTGTGTTAATATTTGATATACTTTCATTCATTTTCCATATTGGGTCAATATTTGATTAATGCATTGTATAATTATACTTTTTGGAGCCTTTGTATGAATTTTCAAGCATACTGAACATTCTATCTATAATGTTAAACAGAAATGAATACATGGAAAAATCTAGCCATATTTAACGCCAAAAGAAGATAACCTTTTTTTCTATCTTCACACAAATTTCTTTTAGTACCAGATTTGCATATGGAAGTATTACAAACTTCTAGATATAGTAGGTATGATGGTTAAAAAAATGTCAAGGAAGCAAAAATCCTTATATGTATAAATACACATTATATGATTTGTGGCTAATTCAAATGGTTCTTTGAATACTCGACTTGAGTTATAAATCTATATACAGACCTATGATATGTATAAGTTCTAAATATTTACAGTCAACTTTACAAGAAGATCTTGTGTCATATTTTAAATGTAAAATTGTTAATTTTGAGGTCATACTTTTTATGTCCACTACGTCTGCCAAATCTAAGGGAAGTTACTCTTTAATGTAAATCTATCTAATGTCTATGCACGCCAGGCAGAGATATTCAATGTTTATTTTCAAATAGAATGTTAAAAAAATATTTTTCTCCAATCAAAATTTAGAGTTAAGTTAAAGTCAAGCATAAATTTGTGTTGAAAAATAATTTGTAAGACCAAAGGAATTTAAAACAAACTGAAATATGAAAACCGCCAAAAAATATCCATAGTATAAGGATGTGGACACAATAACTCAAAAGATACAGAGTGCTGTTTATATTGTAATGATTTTCTAAAGTTGCTTTTCTTAAACAGTGAATAAATTATCATTATTTTTGAAAATGTTTCAACTCAGTTGATGCAAAATCCAGGAATTCCTAATGATAATTGTACACATTTGCAGAAATGATATTCTTCAGTGGCAATATAATACCATATGTATGACAGCAGAGATTCACATGAGTTTGAAAAATTAACAGTTATTCAGAGGTTATGTATTACTAGGAGCAGGTTTAATCACAATAGCCAGAAAAATACTTCAGCAATATCATTTTCAACAATTTCAAGATCCAAATAAATAAATGAATGTATAAAGTCTAAGCAAAACTTCATATCAAAACAACAGTGAACTTGATACTCATAAACATCCAATAAAGTTAGAGTAGCTTTTGTGTATTCTGTTAAAACAGCAGATCAGTGCTTCCAAAGATTATAAAATGAACATTAGATTAGAAGTTATTAGGTAGAAATACACAGAAATAAAATTAAATATTTCTCTAAGTTCATTTAACAGAAATAAGAAATAATGCGAACCTCAAATGTAGCAAAGTGAAACTAATAAAAACTATCATGCTATTAACGTAAGGTAGTTTAAAATGTTTTTACAATATATATTTACTCTTGTTTGACTCTGCTTTTTAACAAAAATATCCCCAAAAGCTCTCAATGAATTTCAATAACAGTTTGTGGAAGAGTAAGCCATAGGCTAATGAAGAATTGATTTAATTTGGAGGTAGATCAAGGAATTCATTTTTCAATTGAGAGATATTTTTTGATGTACTGAGACAATAGTCCAAATATGGAAAATTATAACTCACACAGTTACTTCGTCTGTATCATAGCATTTTCATTCAGTTTTCGATTAGTGCTTGTCATTGGTAGAGGTATTGGCTGAATACTTTTAGTTACTTAATTCAGACACTACTTGAACTTAACCGAGTAACCAGAATTAATGATACTAAAATCTAAACTTTATAATTTCTATTCAAAAGGAGGACCCAAATGATCTATTCAAAAAAATTTCATAAAATTTGAACAATGAAGAAAATTCATTTGATAAATTTAATGAAAAAAGAAAAACTGCAAGCAATGTATAAATGTCAAATTAAAAGCAATAGCAGCTATCAGTCAAAACTATGGTGAGTGATAGAATAAGGGAGATAATTGCTTAGGTTACCGTAATCTGATTATAGTTAAGTTGAAAGTTTCAAGGAACTTCATGTTTATGGAAAGATTCTTCGTTTTTCAAGTGCATTTGTATTTAACTGTAGCAATAAAAATACATTATAGATCAATAAGAAGTGAAGATAAGTAGGCCATTGTGTACTGAGTGAAAATTACAGGCAAATAGGCCAATTTTAAGTGTATTAGTTCAGTATGTTCTTACAACAGATGCTTATGCTTGAAAAATTTATTCATAATTCAAACTTTGGTCAAGAGAATATTATCATTTAAAAACAACTGAGGAGAAAGATGTGGGTTTCTTCCTTAATCTTTGCTTTTGTGGACCCAAAGGCTCCTGCTCTGAATAAGGTCCCAGGACAAAGATTTTACTTATACTTGATATTTGTAAATGATTCAACATCTAAGTAATAAGGTAGCCAAACATTTGTCATAAGATGATCAATTAAGAAACCATGTTTTGTAACAAGTTTTCATATATGTTAAAATCATCAGAAGAAATAATCATTAGCAATATAGTTTTGGCTGTTTGATGTATTAATTGTAAAGAAAGAAAATGAAAAAACAATCTGTTCCTTCAAAACACCTGCTGAAATAGTAAGTGGATAATGCATTGTGAAATAGCTTAACTCTTAAAATCATATAAAGAATTGAAAGTCAGTATCAAGGGAGATAATTTTTATTGTAATTATCTCCCTTTGACCATCAAGTGATTTCTACAAAACTTTTAAAATTCAATTCAAAAAAGAGTTCCATTATCTTTTTCATTCTATTAATTGAAGAGTGTAGCTGTTGGTTACAATTAGTTCATAAATTTGAAGGTTAAATAACAGAAAATTTAATATCTAAAATGTATGTAATACAAGAGAACTGAGACACTCATCAATTTGTCTTTTGCTTTAGAAATAAGGATATTAGAGGCTTTCAGACCTTATCCTAATGAATGTTGTATTATAAACATATCCATAAAAGTAATAATGAAAGATCCAACTGATACACAACTTCTTGATACTTAATCTATTGTGTAACATAATATTAACAATAATATCAAAAAGTACTGCTTTGAAGAATATGTAGCTTCAACATAAATAACAATTATTTTATAGGTTTTAATTACATTTTGATATAGATATAGTTTTTGACAAGCATAAATTTTTCATTTCAATCAAAATTTACTTGTTATCCATGTGGAATTTTTTAGATGCTTACAATATAATATAAATCAGTTTTTTTTGTATGTATGTTTGTAATTTTGTATGACGATTCAATGTTCAATCTCTAAATAACAGAGGTTAGAATTTGGTTTTTACCATACTGTGAGGGAAAAAAGAAGTTCGACAGCACTAATTTCTATTTCAAAAGTACAGTAGATCTGGTACTTCTCCGTTATCTGTAGGGTTTGTTATCGGAAATTGTATATGCATGAGCTGACCAATATCTCAGTTATTCAAATTCATGTAGATTAAGTGAGTGAGGACAAAGTTCAAATTTTCACATGTTGCTTAGCTATGAAGATATGAGACTAGCCTGAGACGGAGGAGAAGGAGGCTATCTCCTTTCTGCAGTCAAAATGTGCTGCCTAAGAGCAAATTATGCAAGGGTTAGGGTTAGAATATGAGTGGCTTACAGAAAACATAGAAGTACCAGAGAACTCATTCCATTTTCAACAGTGAAATCAAAAGAAAGCATCCATTTGACGGTATATTGTTTTCTTTTCTGAGAAAATCAAGAGAAATAATAATACTCGAAATAAAGTATTTCTGCAACATGAAGACACCATCAATATTTTTTTTCCAATATTATATCAGCTGAAAGTGGAGCAACATGTTCTGAAGATTATAACAAACAGATCTAAACTCAACAAGACATGAAAAAATAAGCTGAATGCAAAATAGAAAATGAAATTAGCTAATAAGAATATATCAGGTTAATGTCAATAGATATTTTACAAACCCAGTGTTTCTCAACTTTAGTGATATGGCTCACCGGTGGGCAATTTCAACTTTTAAGTGAGCAGTGAGCAACTGTGCAGAAAATGGTGGGTGTTTTGGAATTTTGGTGAAAGTATTGGATTTTGAGTAATAAAGTCTGTGGTTGACAATAAAAAACGAGTCCACAGCAACATTTTCTTTTATTAATTTATCAAGCAGCACTGTAATGTTATACATTATATAAACCCAATGTGTCTGCACTAGCTGCGTCTCACCAGATATCTAAAAATGGTATGTCTGTACCTAATATTTGTTGTTATAACTTTACTTTTATTAAAGGAACAGCAAAAACAGTTCTTTTTTACTAGTTTTTCAAGAGTTGAAAATATTTTGGTATCCTTTTGAATATTTACTATACAGGTTGGCGGTGGAAAGATATTCCATGTGAAAGTGGACATTGGGGCCAAAAAGGTTGAGAATCCCTGCTCTAATCCAAATGATAGGTGATAATAGCTTTAACAGCAAAACACTCAGTACAAAGTACAAGGTAAAAACAAATCACACAGTATACAAATACATTATACAACATATCATAGATATTGCATGGTCTTTTATTATTAGGTTAATGCAAAAGTTTCCAGTCATTTTTTACGAATTATTTATTGATATAAATTCATAGCATCATTATTCAGTCATCAACACATTTTTTATAGTTTTAACCTTACAAAACCTTTCAGGTGAATTGTGTATATCAGCATGAAAAGAACGATTCTGGTTTTAAGTCAAGGAATCTTTTTTATATCTTGAACTTATTGGAACTACTGATCCAACAGAGAGTATTGTAATAGGCTGAAGATGATAGATCTGGAGTATACATGGCATGTAGAAGAACTTCCCATCCCAGTTCTATGATCATTTGCTACATTGCATTTGTAATACACTGACAGGTGTTGTCATGCAGCAAAATTACTGGTTACTTTACTTGTTCACATGAATCTTTTCTTTTCAAGTACATCATCTAAATGAATTGACAAATTCACATCTCTAATTTTTCTGCAAGTTCACATGTTTCTTCAGAATCCCTCCACTTCCTCAGTTTTTGAGGTCTGAGCTCTTCTGCAGCATTCTTTGACCTAAAGGTCAAAATCTTAATTTTTTTAAAACTGCACAAAAATTCCAAACACATGCTTGCACCTACTGCATTATCATCAACTTTATTGATTCAATGCCTAGCTTCTGCGACATTTGTCCAAGATCAAACATGGAGAGTATACAGTATCAAAGGTGCATTTTATATCCAGCCATGATTTATAAAAATAAAAATGATCACTTTTGTGCATACAATTCTTAAAGAGTATGCATGCAAAAACAATAAAGAGCTGAAAACACTTAGAAGAATCTTTTAGTAAACTTTGGCAAAAAAAGTGTTGGAAACTTTTGTATCAACCTTTTACAAGTACTGTATAGTCATTTTTTTCTCTCAAATAAGTACAACATTGATCCTAATTGTTTTAGTAGTATTTTCAATGATGATAATTCAGTAACTCATTCGGTCATTAATCTATCTGTTATAACTTAGAAACATGGTATAGAATAATGAATAGATGATAATCGAAATAGATGACTATTACAGTATAGTTAAAAATTATTCTCAGCATACTGAGAAAATTTTAAAAAAAAGGAACAAACTGTAAAATCTCATATTGTACTCAAAAAATTTCAAGCATCATAGATTAAATGGAGAAACCAATTCTTTTCCATGAAAAATCCCAACAACATTTTGTGGAGGATTTTAAAAGCCAAAGATTTGTTGATTGTGATCAGTTTGTTATAACCATCAATTAATCTGATGGAGATTTTATCATTATTATGACATAACATTTTTGCCAAAGTGATTTATATTGGTATTGAGGAGGAAAATCACTTGCTTTGGCAACTATGCTTCAAATCAAGTGTTAACAAAGAATTTAAAACCTGACAGGATAACCATATTTTAACTTAAAGTAAAATGACAATATTCTAGATATCATGATCATGATGACAAATCCCAAAGAATGATTTAGCTTCAGTTTATACTTAGTTGTTTAGGCCTCAAGACATAGATACTTTAAGGCAGTTGATTAATATAACTTTATCAAAATTGTTAGTTATTAAATCATTTTATACAATGAAATGTCTCATGTTCAAAGGTGCGTGTGTGTATGTGTGTACAAGTATGTATACATAAACACTTTCATGTATACTGTGTATACTGTATATACTGGTGTGTATGAGTAGATTACTAAAATTATCGATTCTGGATTATGCCTAGATGAGTCAATAAGCACTGTCAGGTTTAGAGGGTCTACTGTATATGCCCAATTATAAGATAAATGATTTCAAATAGTATTTGAAGGACTACCACTCACTAGAACTCATCCAAGGCCTGTAACTATCCATATCAAGCATCGGTATACAGCTCAAAAGTTGTAATACCAACACCTTGAATACATTGCAATTTTGTATGCTTCCATATTTCAGAGAAAAAAAATCAAATGAACTTATATACTGACTAATATAATCCATGTTTTTACTCCTTTTTTGTACTCGAAATGTAAACCTATATATCAGCATGTATGGCAAATGTTAACTGATCAAAGTATTAACATGTGGTATAAAGAAGGAATGCGTAGTACATTTACCATTTTCCTTAATGCTTCCATTGTCGTCATAAGAAAGCGTTTCGGCAAGTTCAGACAAACTTTCATCAATGGGATGCCTCCCTCTGATGGTAAGAGAGAGTCGTCTCTTAATCTTCTTCATCATCTTGCTAACAAAAGCAGCAGCAGGCAGGACAAGTGGCTGTCTGACATCATACGGCCCTTAACAGGCTATCAGTTAGCTGAAGAAAAAAATATACATATATGTAAGTCACAAAAAAATAAAATTAAAAAATTAAGACACAGGAAAAGCAAGATATTATTTCTGGATTTTGTTTAGGAAGTGAAAGAAAAATCATTGTTGATAGATGAAAACAGTCATTACAGGTATGAAGGAGTAGGAAAAACACAAGGTGCTTTCCTTCACAGCCTCACAATTATGTTGTAGGGACAAATATAAGCAACCTCATTGACTCCTTCTACATTTAATGTTGGAGTTTTAAAGAGTACGAAGGGAAAACTATTAAAAAAGATAAGTGTAAGAGTTGTTGGCACAGAAAAACTGAATCGGCAAACTGAGTTCAAGTTTTGGCCAAGGCTCCTTACATCCACTTTGCAAAAGCCTGAATGCCCTCATCCCACCTAAACTATGGGTAAATAACAGAATTGTTAGAGCCCTTTAGCCCTGTAAGACAGTCTATCTTGGATGTGGGGATAGCAATTCCAACCCCTTAAGAAGGAGTCTAAAGGAATAAACACCATCAAACAAGACACTATTATCTTGACAAGACTTCTTAATTGTACAGGAATACCTTCATTAGTTCAGATCCTTATGTTGTACGATCAAGGTATTGCAGTAAAAATTGATGTAATTAAGTATAAGCAGGAAAAAAAAACTTTTTAAAAGTATAATGCAGTTTTGAACAGTACAGAAAATTTTGGAACAAATCAACTGCACCAATCAAAGTATTGTTTAGGTTTATACAGTAGTAATTGCATTATTCAGCAAGTGATATTGACATCAAACCTTTAAGGAGAAATTGATACTAACAAGATGATTATTTCTTGTAATCATGGTGTAAAAAAAAAAAAAATTACTGACATATAGGCCACATTCTAATGTTGTAAAAGTCAGTAACAAATCAGTTCAGTTCAGTAAAGAATTCTTTTGAATTCAACAGTCAGTTTAAGGATAACATACACCAATCCATAAGCAATAATAATTATCTGAATATAATACAAAACTTTTTTAAAGGTAATTTTCCAGGTTCATACAGGTATGTAGCTCTGCTATTTCATCACTGAATTGTTTCAGTATATTTTATCATTATATACATTTTATGATATTAGCCCAATACAGTTTTATATTTCCAAAGACCCTATTTCCCAGTCATCATCATCATCATAATCAGTCTTAACATCCGTCATTGGACATAGACCTTCCCCAGGATTCGCCACACTCATCTATCGTGGGCATCGTGGAGCCAGTATTTTCTAAATTTGTCTACTTCATCCCTCCATCTTGTATTCTGCTAGCCTTGGTTTCACATGTGATTTCTGGAGATCCATGTTGTGAATCGTGATGTCCATCGGTTGTCTGCCATTCTTGCAATATGGCCTGCCCATTGCCATTTAAGTTTTCTAATAGATTCTATGATGTCTCTGAGTCCCATTTTCTTCCTTATATACTGTGCTGTCTTGCAATCTCTCCATGTGAGGTTGAGCATGATTCTTTCATATCCGCATTGCATGCTTCTCAGTCTACAGGTCAGTGTCTTGGTAAGGTTCCATGTTTCAGCTCCATTAGTGACTATCAGGAGGATGCATTGGTTGTATATTCTTCTTTTTAGGATTATTGGGATTAACTTTTGTTTCAAGGTTGAGCTTGCTCAGCCAAAGGCTTGCCATCCTAGGGTGATTCTTTGCTTGATCTCTTCCTCCTTTGTGGGGTTCTAGAGATTTGTTGTCCAAGGTAGATGTAGTGATCTACTTTCCCCAGTTTTGCATCTTCCATTTTGATAGTTATGTCCTTATTCTCAATGTGATTGTTGCACATGATTTTCATTTTACTGAAGTTCATGTGTAGGCCAACTTTTTTGCTTTCTTCATTTAGTTCATCTAGCATTAGTTGTAGGCCATGTAGGTTCTCTGCAAAAAGGATGATGTTGTCTGCAAATCTTAGGTTGCTTAGATATTCACTGTCTATTTTGATTCCCCTATTCTCCCAGTCCAGATTCCGGAAGATCATCTTGAGGCAGGCTGCGACGAGTTTGGGTGAGCTGGTATCACCTTGTCTTACTCCTTTTGGAGCCATAGAAAGGAGTTGCTGTGATTGTATATACGTTGTAGTACTTTGACATATACAAGGTCTTGTAGAGTGATGGCCTCCATGACCATGGGAATTTCTACAGAGTCAAATGCCTTCTCGAAGTCTATAAATGCTACAGCGAGTGGCATTTTGTTTTCTGCTGCTTTCTCTTCCAGAGATGGTCTATGGTTGAGAAGTTTCTTCTAAATCCAGCCTGTTCCCATGGTTGGTTTTCATTTAGTGTTTTAATTATCCAGTTTATGATGATTTTTGTGAAAAGTTTATAAATGCAGTTAAGTAGGCTTATAGGCCTGTAGCTGTTGAGGTCTTCAGGGTTTCCTTTTTCATGTAGAAGCATTATGATTGCTGCATTCCAGTCATTCGGGACTTTACTCTGTTTTAGACACAAGTTGAATAAAATAGCTAGTTTTTTGTTGACAATCTTACCAGCTTTTTTGAGTAGATTGATGGTAATGTTATCTGGTCCAGGGTTTTTCCTTTTTTTTGTTTGTTTGATGGCTTGTTTAACCTGCCATGGTATAACTTCTGGGAAGTCCTCAAACTGATTGCCAGCGTCTTGCGTATCCTGGTCGTTGTTTTGTTGCCCGTGTCTTAAAGAGTACAGTTCTTGTTAGAATTCTCGGGCATGTTCGACAATTCTGTCTCTGTTGTTATGTATCCATCTTCTTTGAGTATGCTAGTTATTTGTTTCTGTCCTATACTGAGAGCTTTGTTTATTGCTTTCTTTCATAAATAATTTGAAAGAAAATTGTCTAGTATTTTGAATGGAAATGCTAAAAGTGATTGTGGTCCTATGCTCTGCAAATATTCTAGAGGAAAAAAATTCAATACACTGATATAAGGTATGTATTTTAAATAATATTACAAAAGCTTTAAAAATACACAAATAGATAAAGATTTGATGCATAGATTTTTGGTTCTTTTTTGAAAGCCGCCGCTAAAAGTTGAATTTTCAAGTTTGTAATTGTTTATAGACTTCATAAACCTATAGTAAGCAAGATAATTTTTTCATGAACCTTTCTAATGCTTTGATTTATCATGAATATTAGAAAGCATAAAAAAATTCATACAAATATAAGCACCAGTTCTTTAGAAATTTCATTTTGTATAGGTGAGAATTTATTGCAGATCTTAATTATTTCTTTAGAATAATATTCACACCCACTTATCAGAACACTATTTCTAATGGGAAAATCTCAACTGCACCTTTTAAGACATGTGAACATGGGACAAAATCAAAGCACTGTAAGATATTAGAGCCTTCAATAGAAAATAGAAAATAAAACACAAAACAAAAATGATAATGTAATTCAAAAAGTTAATGGGCAGAAAAAGACACCACTTTCAATGTCCAACAATAGCTACAAAGTTCATGCTAAATTAAGGGATATATTGACAGATACTTTTCAATTTAGTACAGAAATAATCATTTTATTGGTTGCATAGAATAATGAAGTGGATTTTCCAGTTATTAGCTCACTAGTATTAAGTTTAGTTCCCACAGCTCAGATTACATGCAAATACACTGAGTACAAAAACAAAATTAAACTAATTTCTTTCTTTCATCCTGATTGCTTTTTATGACAAAGATCATTTGTGTTGCTCAATCAGGTTTGGAATGGATTGGTAACAATATGAGATAAATGAATAAAATCTAAATCTTTTTAATATATATTAGTTTAATATAAAGATTATTTTTTAAATATTTTCCTATAAAAACTCCATGAGTTAATCATATAAAATCTTTTCAAAATTACCTTTTCAGTGACTGAATTTTATGAAATCAAACTAAATATACATTAGAATTGAACTGTTATTCATTTTTTAATAAACAACATACTTATCTCATATTATTAGACTAGACTAGACAATTTATTTTTTAGCATTCCAAACAAAATGGCTTTGGAGTTTGTGAAAGGGAAATTGAGCAAGAGCAAGGGAGATAACTACGCAACTCAAACTCTCACAAAATAAATATAGTTACCAAGTAATTAATTGATATTCAATAAGCTTTACAAGGCGATAAGTATGGAGCAACCAGTGAGGATCTAACTCATTACAGTTTTTTTAGTCTGTGATACTTGTAACTTATTGAGCATTCCGTCACTACTGGGTACAGAGGCAGTAAATTAACATAATGATATAATCCAATTTTCCATTTTAAAATTAGAATCTCATGTGGATAAAACTTTTGTCATCAATAATCTTATAAAATAGCCTATTGATGCAATAAACAGAAAATGTAACAAAGACAGTATAAAAGTGTAAAAATAAAATATTGGGTCAAATAATTGGCACTACAAATTTAGTTTTTTAAATATTTAAACCTTTTGCAAGTTATTTTAATAAAATTGTTTTCGACACTCAAGTGTATATGTGTCTAAATTTTCAAGATGAGGAATTATCATTACTAGACGAAACATCTAATGGACAGGATAAATTGCTGTCCATGAAAAGAATTAATAAAAAAGATAGATAGATAGATGGATGAATGGAAATCAGAGAGTATTTGATTTAATTTGTTTTTAAAAGTTAATGATCTCAGAAATCTTTTAAAAGTATGCGTATGTATGCTTAACAGAAAAAAAAATCAGAAAACAAAGTCATTCTTCCTCTTACACTCAGCTCCTCTCTTTAAATGATACCAAAGTACCCACTGTTCTTCCTCTTACTCCCGCTTTCTCCTTATGAAGTATATGAAGACCCCACTTGCGATTGAAAAAGCAGTTTTTCAGCAGCAGCCTTCAGATTTAATTGAAAAAGCGAGCACAAAAATGTGTCCATTTTTGCATGAATTTATACTGTAAATCAATCATCCAACATATTTAGGGGGGGGTGATTTTCAAAAACTAATCTAATAAAAACCTTTCTGTAGGTCAAATTGGTAGACACA
Source organism: Thysanoteuthis rhombus (assembly GCA_963457665.1). Lineage (NCBI taxonomy): Eukaryota > Metazoa > Mollusca > Cephalopoda > Oegopsida > Thysanoteuthidae > Thysanoteuthis > Thysanoteuthis major. The sequence goes on from OY735201.1 coordinate 16,515,875, forward strand.
GATAATGTCATGGGGGTCTATATTGTATAATTTCTGCAATAGGCTGTAACATACAGACAGAAAAATTATACACTTATTTACTCAAACTAGTTTTTTCATCTTGCCTCTGATAGGAACTTGAGGGTACAACTATAACATCAAAAAGATGAATCAACAAGAAAGAATAAACTGGTAGGAGATATTTTCTAGCATGGACAGCAGAATGAAAACAATCTACCCCCATGCATTAATGGTTTGAAATTCCCTGAAGGTTACCAACAATGATAGACACCTGAAGAAGCATGGAGAGTCAAGAAGCCAATACATTGAGACTATGACAACCAAGATGAGGACACTAATCCCAGTAAATCAGTGAATGATAACTAGATATATCTATAACCATATCCATTCAAGAGTAAAGATAATTTGTATAAATCAAAAAACACTGCAGATGTGTATTACATCTGTTTGATTGCAGGGAACAAAATGCACTGGTGATTTTATTAAAAGTCATTGTTGTTTATCACGTACAGGAGAAAAAGAAAAATGATGTTATGACAAGTTACTGAAAGATTAAACACACAGGAAATGTTGGCCAATTATAGCAAGGTACACCCTGAAGATTAGAAAACAAAATAAATAAACATGTTTACAAAAATACTTCAAATTTCATGTAAGAAAATTATACTGATTGAGCTTAACAATTATAGTTGAATATTAAGCTTTAGGAATGTTTTAGACTGACCTGGGCATGCTGAAAAATGAAACAGTACCCAAAACATTCAGAATGTTATATTATCACAACTGTCTGGAGAACAAAAGAAAAAAATCAAGAACATTTTTTATGAATGGTCAAGTCCTTTTATCAATAAGTAGACAATAAGATGTAGACTATTCTGATGATAGCTAGTGACAGGTGATATCTTGAATAATATAAGTAATGAAGGGTAAGAAATACATTTAGCTTTACTTTCTTCTTTCTTTCCTTTTTTTTGTTTGTTCCCAATCTGATGCATACAAGATGCTGCAGCTACTGTGACTGCAATCTGAGATATGATAGTTTAATTCCAGCAAGGTTTAATGACTTCCATCCAACAATCACTATCTACAGAAGCATGTGTTCTTAAGCTACACATACATGAGTCACCTGCAGTATTTGCAGTCAGCATTCTCCGGTCTTACTACTATGACTACTGCCAACATAACTCTTATAGCTATTTAACTAAGTGATTCATCTAAACGTTTATCTTATTCTTATAACACAAAGCATGAACAAAACTCAAAAACAAACAAGAGAGCAAGAAAAAAGGTGAGGACCAAACAAAGTTGTTTTCCTTACTTTCTTTAAAAGAGTAACTAAATAGATAAAAAAAATAATAGATTATATGTATTGTAGTTTCTTATACATTTGTTTTTAAGAAGTTGTGGTCGACACTCATGTAATTAGATTCTGTAAAGTTATGGAAGCGGGAGGTATTAAAGTCTTATATCCTATACAACTGTAGAAAACAAAAGTTAGTTGCAATATGAGAGTTTTGTTTTAAAGTAATCTCATTCACTTAAGAGCATACATGCACTTACTGCTTCGGTTCTGAAGTGAAGTAGTTTAAGAGCTATATTAAAAGCTGTATTAGTACAGTTTATCAGGTACTAAGAAAATCAACAAATTTCAAACCAGAATGAAAAGTTACCTACTTGCTGCGATATTCAGCTTTAGAACTTAATGGTGACTTTCATTTCACTCTCAAAAAACATGGCTACCAGAAAAAAAAAAGAAACATTCAAGACAGACAACATATTAAAGTGGTCGAAGTTCTTTATGCACTACTATAATTTGGTTAAATTAGTGAAAACTTGTTAATTCTTTTAAAGATTTAAATTGGTATATCCTGTTCGGACGGAAGCAAGTCAGCTATGGCATTTACTAGAAAGAAAAATATTCACTTATTAAAATGACATTTAAAAACACCCAACTACTCTTTTTTTACAAAAAAGAAAATGTCACACAGCAAAAATGATCAAATCAATGAGGATTAGACCCTCGTGTTTATTTCTTCATTCTATAGTACAGCTTCAAATCTATGTTCTGTGGTCAAGTAATAAAGCATAGCACTTGAAGCTCAAACAACATTTAACCAGGAAATCAATAAGATGGTCATTTATTTGGTGATGGTTGTGGTTGTTGCTGTTGATAATTAAAGTATGAGACAATCAACCACATGTAAAATGAACGTAGCAAATTAGCCCAGAAGGAGTAAAAGAACAAGCATGATTGAGTGGGGAGGGTAATCAACAGAGAACTATGCAAGCAACTGTGTTTTGTCAATACAGATCAATGATATATGCATAGATCAAAATCTAACCTCAATAATGGAATGCATAAGAGGAGGAATTGGAAATCTGAAGAGGAACAGAGACCATTCAGACGACAGCACTACTAAAATAAGCTATGATACAAAGCAGAGACCTTGATTAGTGAGGAAACTTGTAATCCCTTGATTTTGAGTGACAGCAACCAGTCACTACTGGTGTGAAAACTCAACGAGTACAAATACTGATAATAATCATCTCCAGAAAACACACTTTTAAAATTATAGCACTCCCCTTCCCAAAGGCAAACTCATGAGAGATAAACTGGTTTTTCCTCTCCAGAATAAGTCAACGAAAAAAAGAAAGATAAATAAATCATGAGTATTTATAAACAAACTTGAGAATGGAAATAACTATTGTTTCTTCCACAGCATAAGGAACATTATTTAGGAGCATTTCTGATGAAAAGTTTCATTTAGGGAAAATGAATAAACAACCTAAAAAAACAACACACTTGATAGTTTTGCAAAAATGCAACCATTAGTTCTTATGAATTTTTTTAACTAGTATTTCTTTCATCCTAATTTCAGTTGCTTTAATCATAACTCTTAGACTGTTATTCTATAGTCATTCGTAAGCAATGTCAATTGGAAATGAGTAATGAGCCACTGGTGAGACTCAAATTCACTTCCCTTTTCTTTGGAAAGCCTGTTTTAATGGGAGAGCTGCTTTACTGATTAGGCCACAGAGCCTTCTTGGCAGCATTCATTAAAATCTAATCATACATTTAACCAAAACTAACACTATAGCTGTTTCAGTGATTAAGATACATCCTTTTTCCTGGGAAAAACCAGGCCGGAGGCTTATTCTTTATTTCCAATCCACAAATCCCATAAAATTTTCATCTTGATCTTTGAATGGTTCACTAAGCAATTCAAAAAAGTGCCTCAAGACAGATTAGGAAAAAAAAATCTCAAAAAACAGTTATTTATTCATTTATTAAATCAAAATCACCCAACAACAGGCAAGCTGTTAGAACTTATTAAATCTAAGGAAAGTGCAATCAGGGTCAAGCTTTTCTTCAAAGCACTTTAGTAGATAAACAACTGCAAGCAAACCCCACTGGATGCCACTCCAATCAATATGATACTCATTTACTTTGAATTGGAAAACAGAAACCATTTCCTGTTTTAGGCGTGTAATTATTCAGTCACCTCTATCTGAAAGGATGGAAATACATTGTAATTATTTCCATTGATTCTATTAATCGCTCAAATGTGAATTTGTCTTACACAAATAAAAATTGGGACAAATTAACCATGTAAAGTGGTGTTTGACAGTATTTATACAATTTGGTATGGTGGATATTCTAAGAACAAGACTGGCCATAGCAACTGCCAGAACATGAAAGGTTTGATTAAGGTCCAAAAATAAAGCTAAGGTTGAAACCTAAGCCAAATGTTAAAGAACAAACATGTTTACAAAATGAGCTAATATAACTATCTCAAAGATAAAAATAATAAGTAGCACACAGAAAAAAATATTTCTTGACAAAATTCCAGCTCATGTAATTAAGTGTAGGTAAATATTATCAGAAAATTGCATTTTTCTCAAGATTTGATGATTAATCTACTTACATAAGAAACAAAAGAATAATTAAAAAAGAAAAAAGAAAATATAATCAGACATTGAAAAATAACAAAAAAAGAATAGGAGCACAAACAAACCTATAACGAGAACAATGAAATCTGAGAAGAGAATGATAGAATTGAGTAAGTATATACAAAAAAAAGTATTGTAAATGTTACATCGACACCTGTGGAGGAGGTAAGTTCTTCCTTTCCCTCTCAGTGGGCTGCTTTCTCTACTTCCACAAAGAAGTACATCTAAAAAGTTCCCAACTCAAAAAATTGTGGTTTCAGAACACTTGATGATGAAATATTTTCCAAAACAGTAAGATTGTTTCAAGGAATTCTTTTATCCATTAATATTAATCAGATAAACTTTACCCTATTGCAGGTAAGGCCACATGCAGTGGCTGATTACGTTAAAATGTTTATTTAAAGCACTGAGAGAAAAAGCTCATTGCTCCTAGAGACGAATGTGGTGGGTATATTAACGTTACCTTCATTATGTAAACTGTTCAGAATAATAATAAAATGCTATCCCATTAGATCTTTTATGCAAAAATAAGAACTAAGTGAAAACCCACCTTAAAGTTAGCTTTTCTATTCTAAGAGTATATTATTTTAGTCTATGTGCATTTCACTAGATATGGTCTACTTTGCTGAAGAAGACAAGTTTAAACATTTTTTATGAAGATTGCGGACTTTCTCAATTCCTACAATTTTTATTTAGAATGCTTAATATTCAAACAATGCTTTCAAAGAATTTTCAAGGCACTTTCACAGATTTTGAGTTGATAGAATTGAAGTCCTGCACACAAGACTTTCATAATATTATATATTGGGAAATATGATGCTCATGCCCCAGTGTATTAAAGCTGATATGTTTTTATGGTTGTTGAATCATGCTTACCACTCTGGTAACAACTAAACTAAAAACCATGGGACACCTATCAGCATTCTCACCATGAATTGTTTGCGCCTAGTTACAAAATCTTTGACATCAAAACTTCAACAAATACTCTTTGGAACCCTGCTGTCCAATAGCAAGTTGAACTTTTTGATTCACCTGATTGGCTGAGATGCACCCTCACTAATTCTTGCATATCTCTGTAGGTCTTCTTCCTTTAAGCCTTTCAAGACACCTGGGACATTTATCTGGAGGTTTCTTTGACTGCTTGGATATATGTCTCATAGATCTGATTTAGAAGTTTGAGACTTTTGTGTTATGAAAAATGATGCAAATGAGATTTTCCCAGATTTTACAACTGCAGACAATGAAGTCATCATAGAATAAAACTGACGCAGAAAATTAGTTTGCAGTAGATGACTGAACAGGAAAGACATGTAGGTGAAGTGATATGTTTATTCTATGTTTTTTATTCTGATAATGAGTGGATTGTCATTATTTTTTTATATTTACAATTATTATGCAAAATTGTATAAAGTAAGAAAGGCAACTTTTAATTTCATCATATTTCAAATCAACATCAAGGACAGCTTTTTAAAAAAATACAGGCATTAAACACCTTAATAGGTTAGTCTTTAAAGGGTTAGGAGGCTAGAACTTTCTTCTAAGACGAATGGATAAGAGTTGATCTCTGTTGAATTATTTTCTCATTTATTTGTGTTAGTACTCCATTTGGTATAATATGTTGTTTTGCAAGAGTAGACAAGCTTTTAGATTGTTTTGAACTTTAGCTGGGACAGTAATTTATTATGGATGATTGAAGGAAAGTACTTGATGCTCACTCTTCCATTTTGATTTTCTCCAGGCACTCAGATTTTGAAAGTTCTTAGGATTCAAAGAAGCTCAGCTGAACAGAATGACTATTAATCATTATAATCATCAAAGGAAAAAAAGGACCGTGTTAGGTCATTTAAACCAGAAATGTAGAAGTCAACACAGCCAGTAATTTAGCTTTCAAAGTACCTAACAGCCGAAAGACATCAATTAATCTTCAGGTGTACGTAACAAAGGTATAAGAAATACCTTCCTTGGACAGGAAATAGAATTACTGACTTAGTATTCTTTCATTGAGATCATATACTGAAACGGTACTTTTACATTTTATATACCTCTATAATAAATTCATGGTAATTTTTACTATAAATTATCTGCAATCAGGTTGATATCAGATTTCTTAATGAAAAAGGAATTCACAAAAATCATTGAAACATTAATGAAGAGAAAAAATGCTTAAACAAAATCAGTTTAAATTGAATTTCTATAAACAATCAGAGTTTTTATCAATATTGAAGAAGTTTTTTTAAACAAAAGCCACTATGATAATTGTATCATCTGCTGCAGTTCATGGGTGCAAATTTAGAGTAAAAAAATATATTTGATCAAAGCAATGCTGTAAATGTTTCTTCTCTAATCAAGAATTAAGCAAAATCTGGTTATATTTTTTAAATAAACCCAGTGCATTAGGATTCATAGTTGTGAACCATGTTTTTTTTTTTTTGTAAAAGAAATTTATTTTTCAATCATTATACTACATACTTTTTCCATGATTTTAGCTACAAATATTACAAGTGCCATCATGCTTTTTTCTAATAGTGAGGACCAGGTTAATGTTTCTTAGATGAATTCCCTTCATACCTTAGATCATTCTGTTTAAATGGTGACAAACAGAAGCTGCTTTTAACTTATCTCATCTATGAATTCAGTAACAACAAAGAATTACTAATGTGCCGTTAGAATTCCTACCCATGTTAAAAATATTGACAGAAATTGGCCACAGTTGATTTGGGAAATATCCTTGAAACAATTTCCTGACTACTTCTATGGTCCCGAGGTGTACCTTAAGCTTAATAACTACAAGCAGACATTAGGAAACTATATATAAGTAAGCAAAAGGCACCAATAAAATTTAGTGCTACCATAGACCAGATTATATAGGCAAAATTGACCAAAAATAGACTCTACACAGCACACAATTTCACCTGATGAAGGCCAGAGAATGAACTTGCCGAAACACTGTAGAGGAAAAAAGAAAAATGGGGATAGTAAACAATATTAACATAAATTGAATATTAACCATTCTATCTTCTCAGTTTCAAAGTTGAAGTCATAAAATACTAACTCTATTCTAAGATTTTTGATCTTATCTTTTTTAATAACAAAAAATGTCTACTTTTGAAAGATGTTTGACAATCAGTTCTCTGTGGCATAATTCAAGAAATAGTTACTTATTTTCATGAAGAATGTAAGATTCTGGGTTTGATCTCAAAGGTCAGACGTAAACATGTAATGCTGCGATTTACTTTGGTCGAACTAGGTCTTGAGAATATAGTTTCTGGAAATTATTTGTGCTGGATACGAGTAAAAATTGAACAAATATTAATCATTTGGCCTTTCTTTTACACCTTGTATTAGAAATGTAAGTCAATGAAAATACCTCAACGAACCACTGAGTGAGGAAATTTGATCTTATTTGATTACCATTTTTTTTATCTGTTCCCATTATACTCTTATAATAGACATTTTTGTCTTTCAGGGAAATTATTTCAACCTTTTTCAAAACATATACATACATTTTGCTTTGACAAAGCAGAATTTATATTTAATGAGAATGTTATAAATAAAATACTCACTCAGATTCCAATGAAGAAATTGGACAAATGGTAGTAGCAAGTCCTTACAGTTGATCTTTCAACATAGTTTCAACCCACAAAGATTTTCACTTGATGTGAATATAGAAAAACCAACTACTGATTCCATATTCTTAGCAATCTGGTCTCTATAACAAAATTATGTATACCATACATGCCAGTATATAAGACAGACATTTATGGAAAAAATTCCCAAAATGATGCAAATATTACATTGAGTCCAATGTTTTGATATTATTACAAATGGGCCGTCTACCAAAGCTTGATATGGATAGTTACAGGGTTTGGATTAGTTGTAGTGAGCACTAGTTGTCTAAATACTCTTGTACACTATTCAACTTATGATTAAGCATATATGGTTGGTTTATATCAGTGAAGAGAGTAATAAAGACAATTTGTAGCAAAAGATTAAAAACGTAAGTAGCTAAAAATTAATATTTCCATTTGAGCTCAAGTTAATTCCTATACATCTATGTTGACTTTCTATATTGTAGATTGTCAATTTTACATTTTCAGCATTTCTGTTTACCAGATAAATTGATTGTAAATTATTAACTACAGATTTATTCCAACGTTCAGGTTTGAAATTGACAAAAATATCCAACTTTTTCAGATTAGCATCAAAACAGAATTTTATCATCATTTAACGTATTTGTTTGAATACATTATTCATTTTTTTTATCAAAAAAGAATAAATTGTTCAACTATTTTGATTATTCCCATTTCCACTTATGCATTTCAACATATTGCCATAATAAATTCAACTAAATAATTTCCTTATCATTGGCAAAACAATCTACTCAAGTACAGACATTAAAAGATGAATATTATTGTTAAATTTTGATGAACTATTTGAAGATAAAAAGTAGACAAGAATTCATAGTGAGAAAGATAAAAGAAATGAATGGCTGGGTTAACAGCCGAAGAGGATCTGAGTAGAGTCATGGAGGGAACACTCAACCATTTACAGAGAAATAGATGAAAGGTTTCAGTTGTTTGTACGTCACTGGTGTAAAGCATGGGTTCCTTTTGTGTCAAGGGACTTTGTAATGCCCCAACATTAAAGAAGTGAAAAAATTGGGTGAATTGTATAGTTCTGATGTTGATAGACAGCAGAAGAAATTTTGGGTAGCAGAAATGATCCAACATTAAAATATCAAAACCTGAAGAGCCTCTTGAATTTGTAGTTCAGTATGGAAATGAGAGTGCCATCATCAATTTTCACATTGTTATACAGATAATGCTAACTATTGCAGTTTCTATCACCAGCTGCAAGAGTTCCTTTAACAAATTGAAACTAATACTTTCATATTTGAGAGTCTTCATAGGCTTTTGCTCTGCTGAGAGTAGAAAGAGAGAAAAAATGATTTTGAGCACATTACAAACCAATTTGCATCAGTGAAAGCGAAGATTGTAAAGTTGTAAATTTCATATAGTGCCATAATTTTCAATTAAAAAATTAACGAGCTTGATTTTTTTTTATGTTTAGACAGAGACACAATTTCAGTGTTTGCTGTGGGGGCTATTCCCACAGATATGCCCCAGAAAATTACATCAGAGTTAGTGAACAATGAGTATCTAATGATCAAGTTGGTCTCTTAGTTGCTTAGTCAAACTATAACCAAGACATTCTAGTCTACACCTCATTGGTATCGGCAGTAAAGAGAAATATACCAAAGAGAGACAGTATTAGAAAACAAAAAGATCAAGAGAGGAAAAAATGGGATTTTCTTAGCAGCCTATGTTCAAGTCTACTAATTATATCAATTTGTATACATAATCTGATGTAGGTCAGAACCACAATATTCTCATCTTTCTTATTGTAACAAAAAAGCTCCAGTGTTTTATTTCAGTGAAGAGAGAAGAAATCTAAGTTCAGAGAAAGCCACTTATTGTGATCATTTTGGGACAGGGTCTCTTAGATAACAATAACTGTCTGAAAACTCTAAACAAAGAAAATATAGAGGAAGCCGCTTATTGTAATCACTTTAAATAAAATGTTTTGGGTCCCATTGAACCATTTGATGAATTATCTGTAATTATAATAAGTGTCTTCCTCTCTATTTCAACATTTTTTGGCTCACCTTATTCTTATTGTTTCGTATATAGAACCATAAATTACAGAAGACAATACACAGAAAGAAACAATGATATGAACAAGTGATACATGAAAGCTAGTCAAGCAGAACAGACCATTAGAAGCAGAGACTCATGTTTGCTAAGAAAAGCCATTACTGAAATTTCTTTTTTTCTTTATTATTTTTCAATAGTTTGGGTTCTACATTCTTCTGCCACATAAAGACATGAAACTTATCAGTTGTAGAGGAAAGAAAAAATAGATCTCTGTGGGATGGTTTTCATATTAGCTATTATAGATTTTACAAGTACAAATATTTTTCCTTATGGTTCAAAATCAATCTTCCTTCAATAGCAGTCATGGTTGATAAGTCTCACCAACTCAACATAAGATACAACCAGAACCTTTTTGACTGTATCCAGAATGTTATTCACTGAGCCATCACTTGAGAGTACTGCATATACCTGTGTATAAGTTGACCCCCAAACTGAAGTTCAATTCAAGTTGAGTCCAATATTCACTAGTTGACTCTCCAAATTAAGGCAGCTTTGTGTTGAGACGGTCAAGTTTATAAGGTCTAAACAGACAAATATGATTCATGAGGGAAAATTCTTCATGTTCAAAAGGTCAATTTATACATCGGCATATGTGGTACTTATTTAGCTTAAACAATTGATCTCAGTACGCATGTAGAACTGAATCAATGATGGAGCAGCAGATATGTAATTGAGTGATCTGATTTTTAAAAGAAAGAGAAGCCCCCTTTTTGCTGTCAGAATAAAATCTATGATATGTGGAATAAATACCAACAAATGATTAAATATAAAAATACAGTACCTCTAATTTAGTGCAAAGATATTAAGAAAGCAATTTTTTAAGGTTATGTTATCACAACGGCATATAATGGAATTACATCCAAATCTGCATGAAAGCAGTATGATATTTCAAAGTAAAAACTGAACTATAGTTTTTTTGAAGTTATCTTCAATTAAAATAATATTCTAACACTGAAATCCATCTAAAGATTTCAATTTTATCATTGAAGGAAGTTAAACCAATAATCTTCAAAATTTATCAATAATAGAAATTAAAAAAAGATGTTATAATTAAAAAAAACAAACTTTACTGCTATGTGTTTTGGCAAATTTTTCATTTGATTTTCTAGATATGCATTCCTCCCACAAGAATAAAATCACTAAACTGATAGAATAAAACCAGCAAAACCAGGTCTTATAGAAATATGAAAAGTTTCAATTTCAACATTGAATTTTTTGGATGTAGTATTTTTCATATATCTGTGAGTTTTATATGGCAGATTTCCTACACCAATCTCCAAGTAGAAACTACCAAGTGAACATGATTACAAACTGATTTTTTTATATTAAAAGACAAGCAAACTATAAAATAAGTAGCAATACCTTCAAGCTAATGTATGCATGTGTCATCATTCTCTACTTATAGCCTCATTGAGTGTATTGCAGGGTTATGTACACACAGGCCAATGTTAATAAGATCCATTTCTGATTTGCTAGGACTGTTGAAGTTTTGTTCTGCTTACAATGTCTAGTATCCCTCAATGGTCACCCATCTATGTTCTGACAAGACTCAGCATTGCACAACTTCAGTGACCTTACAAGACCTGGTGTATCCAATGGGATTTAGCTGTAACCCCTTACCTTTATACTGAATGCTTGACAAAAAGGCCTGGAGTACCATTTTAAAAGTCTTTGGTACAATACAAGCTATTCATAAGAAGAAAATAGTACAATTGAAAAAAAAACATTACTATTTACTTGGGTATAGCTAAATTTCCAAATCATTAGCTTGAGGTTCATGGTATGTGTAAACTAGTACATTGGCAACTTGATTTTAACCAGTCACTCAATAGAAACAGTATGTGGCTAATGTCTTTTGGCAGCAAGCCTTGTTGGGGTGGTCAATTAGAAAATTGGAAAAACTAGTGATCACTGAAAAAGTTACTTTCTTCAATGTTTGTTGGGGAGTGATCTATAAAAGCCAGAATTTTCAAAAAACGAGTGTGAATGCTGCCGGACACAAACTAAGGGATCAATTTAGCCTGAATTTACTTTATAAATTAAACACCCCAGCCAAAAACTTATTTAGGTGAATTTATTTTCCAAACATAATGAGAAGTAAATACTTCAATTTTCAGTCTTCAAGCTGCATTGGTGCAGTCTGTATGTGTGATCGATAGCCTAGACTGTCAGAATCACTTAGAAACTGAAGAGACCTATGTTGACAGTTTTGGTTGACGCTTTCTAAAAATACTACAAGAGGTGTGCAGTCAGGCAGTAAAAACTGTAGAGATTATGGAAAACACCCCAGTGGTATTAGCTGTAATTATGAAGGGGCTTTCTCATTGATTGGCTTATAAGGTCAAATGGAAACGCAATGGAGGTCAATTTATGCACGCAGAAAAGAGGCCAATTTATGCATGTAGAAAAGAGGTCAATTTATGCATGTAGAAAAGAGGACACACTACGCATGCATAGATGAGGAAAACCTAAGTATGTAAAAGATTGTCCAATATCTTCTACTTTTGACAGCATCACAATTCATTTCCAAGGTTAGTTAAAATGTAATATCCTACTGAAATCAGAAAAAAGAACCTACAATGTGAAACAAAAGTGATGACAAATGCACCACACCTCCTAAACAGACAGTGGATATTATAAGCCATTTAGATGTAAAAACCAAAAAAAAATCCACAAATAGAATTAGTTTCAACATAGTTCCAATATCAAGATGAATGTAGATGAGTTGTTTTCTCCAAGTTAAAACATGACTATTCTATCGTGGGAACAAAACCTTATTTTGTAGGGATAAAATCTACACTGGTATTTTTCCTGTGTTAACTCTTAGGCAGATGTAAAATTTGAAAGAACTTATCCACATTCTTCCTCTTGATTATTTTATACTTTCTTTTGATAAGGAAGGAGTAAAAAAAATCTACATTCTTCAGTATAATCTACTTCCAAGAGCTGAAGTTTGTAATATTTATATGGTTTCATACAATCAACATCGTTTAAAAACCAAATGACATTACATTACAAATATCAGTCTTCGAACACTTTAAAAGTAACTTTAAAGAAATCAAAAATTAAGATACTTCCATCAAAGGTAATCTTAACACAAACTGTAATGCTTTTTGAAGCTGGACTATTTAAGGCCATTGATTAAGAAAACAAAAACAAAGAAAACATCTTAGATTCACCACGGGATAAATAGTAATGCATACATGAAATCAGAATATCTTGCTTTTCATCAAAGCTGACCAAAGTTAGCATCAGGAAAGATTTTTATAGATTTGGTCATTTTCTTTTCTTTTTCTTTTTGAAATGATTAAATCTCATTTCCACACACAGAGGCCTCAGATAATTGATCAAAAGTACGAAGAATAAAATTGAGCAAAATGGTAATGCAGCGTGGGTTTTTTTTTTAAAATGGAGGTGGGGGCAAGAGATAAAGAAAGAAATGCAGATAGTTGTAAGATATTGATTGCTTGAACAGTTGAAGAAATAAGCAACCTACAATGGGGGCAGTAATTCCTGTTCTTGAACAACTCAAATGAAAAAAAAAAAAGTGATTTTAATCATTGTAAATCAAGCACAAGCAAAAGCAAAAAAGAACCAAGCTGAGCTTCATTAGTCTTTATCCACATAATTGGATATGTATTCTGCAGAAAGATACTGGTTTTGTTTAAACAAGGTTTAATACAAAAAGTATAGAGCTGCTGCTGGCTGCCTTTTTAATTTAAGATACTATTCATAATGTATGGAAAAATAGATATATCATCTTATGAACTATCAATCAAATCAATTTCTATTCACAAAATTCAAAGTGATTCATTGATATACAAAAGTTATGGGAATTAATAGCAAGATCTTCAGGACGTGGGCAATTATGGCTCACCAGAACTTCTAACTATACATTGATACTTCTTGAGGGATAGTGGAATGGTTTCCTGTTGCTTTCCACATGGTTTTGAATTTAGAGTTGTCCATCTCCCAGACTGGTTGCCTTCCCAAGACTAGAGAGCTCAGTCTGCCCAGCTAGAAGATATGGATTCATGCCTTTCCCAAGGCCATTAGCGTGAAGTGAACATGAACAGTCTCAACTAGAGTTTGAACTAGGCTCACTGATTCTATAGTTCACATTGTTTACTGTTTGGCCACTCGCACCTTTATTTGTGGGATATGCAACTATTCAAAAGATGGTAGTGTCAAAGAGAACCAGTAAAACTGTTCCAATGCTACCATCAAAAATTGTATTATTTCAGGCAATTGCCTCTACAAAAAAGCATGAATGCAAATTTATCATCTCCAGTCATCTAAAATCCTTGTCTTGTCACTGGCATACTCCAATGCGAAATGGGAATAGAGAATGAGCTAATATTGCAGAAGAACTTATGGTGATAATTTCAAAAATTGAAGAAGGTTTACAGCCATTATTAGAAAGGATGGACCACTTAAAAACAAGATAAATTAAAAGAAAAAAAAATTTAAATGAATATTTGTCCATCGAATTTTCTTTAATGAAGCCCTTATAAAATCCACTGACATGATCGAAAAATTTTTGCAAAAATAGTAAAGAACATTTACGTAGTTTCATGCAAGTATACATCAATAATTACAAATTACAGAAAAACATCCTGTTGGCCATTAAAAATATTTAAATTTAAAAAATGAAATATTTACGATTCTGTCTAAAAGCTACTTTGTTTAGAATCCCCTGGATATTAGAAATCACAGATATGGATGGTGGATGCATCATTAAACTTATGGTTCTTGATGTTTGAGCAATAACATTGTTGAATTTATTTCAAAAACTATTTTTTCCAAATTATTTTTATACTTCAAATATCAAGAAACTTTAGGAATTTTTTTGATACTCAAGTTGACTTCCAGAACAAATGTATACAGCTTTATCAGGTTTTAACTTGTCCCTGGAGTTCTTTGTAGAGAAATAGATTACTGAATCCAATCTAGCAAGTGACTAAGAAATCAGGTCTTTGCAAATGACTATAAATCTTGTATGTGTCCTCAAGATAAATCTTTACTTTGTTGCTTTGCATCACCTGAGGAAGCTACAATAAGAAAAGGAAGGGTCATTACTAGATTTCAGAAGAAAAGAAGTTAATGCAATGAATCAACAACAGAAAATTGACATGTACATGAAATTCCAGAAATTTATACTGATTCTATGCCGATTTTCAAGCAGAATGTTCTGACAAGATAGCATCTGAAAGCCTAGTTAGCTAAGCTTCATCCAAATTTATACATCATTTCTGACAAGATGGATGCAGATGTGATGCCCTAGGCATTGCTCTATATAGTCTGGAGCAGTAGGATCAGAGATCATTTGTTTTTAGTTCAAGGAAGGGAAATCTATGTATTCATTCGATTTTCTCTTTTATTTGATGTTAAACTCACCATCGCAATCAATAATTTCCATCAAAGAATAAATATGGTCTATATTTATATATAAGAATTCTTTTCCAGAAAAACAAAAAAGATATTTTCAAAAGGGGTCTAGCGGAGTACTGATGCCAATTTTCAAGTCTGCAGTCTAACCAGTATGGCCAGGACCGCTAGAAACGTACAAACAAACACATACACGTATAAAAAGTGAAGAACCCTTCGGTGGCTACATCTGCTCAGTGTATATGAAGTCCTCAAAAAATGAGAGCCGAAAGAAAAAGACAATTGTACATTTTTTAAAATTATTATTATACAATACAGAAATTTAAAACAAGCAATCAGCTAAAGTGAGTAAAAAAATTGTTGCTTGAATAATTTACACATTTATATTAAGATGAGTAGAGTTAAAATATATTGGTTTATAAACTTCCAAATGCTACTTTATATATCATGAAATAATCAAGAATATTGGATATTCCTTTGTACGTGAAATACATTTAATTCCAAATAATGCCCAAACCTAGTGGGTTAATATTTTTCTAGTTATTTTTCCAGCCTCTATATAAATACCTACTTATCTTCTTAAAGAGTAGAAAAGTACAATACTTGAAGCAATGTTTAGCTGCAGATAAGACCAGATTTCCAATTTTAGAGAAAATACCCCTTCGATATACCAAGAGATTAGTGCTAAACAAAGTTATCTCCCAAGCAATCATTCAAATATTTTTAAAACTCGCTATATTCAAGTACAATAAATATGATGTTCAGAAGAGCATTCTTTCATTCAAAGGTGTTAGCTGAATGAATCTCACAAACAACAGTTGTATGCTCCAGATAGATGATTTGTCCAGAGGATCATAAGCATTTTAGTCCAGCTGTCAATGGTCACAGATTGTAAGAATCATGCAAAATGTGATAAAAATATGGAAGTTTCAGACAATAAAACATTGTATGAGGAGATCAATATAAGGAAACAATTGATCTGATGCAAGTTTCCTTCATTTAGCCTAGCTGCCAAGGGACACATATTGTAAGAATCATGAAATAATAATTTCATGTGCAGCATTTCAGGCCACAAAAAGTCCACAATCTATCCCAGTAAGTACTTTGGCTCTATTGTCTTGTTCCATGAAAAAGCTCATTCAGAAGGCATGATATTTCATGCTATGAATGTGATTGTAATGGCTATCAAACATCTAAATCCTACACAAGCGCCTGTGTCCCTTGGTGACCTGCCACTATTTGTCATATCAAAATATCTGCAAAAGGAAGGACCGAGAATTCATGCTGAAGAGAAAATTTGGTTACAATGGGTGGTCTACACATTGAAATGAATTCAGTAAAACTGCTTGGAGACTTGCTTACTTAATTGTAGAAGGTGAACAACAGTTCTTCTGCAGAGTAATGTAACAACATCTAGCCAAACAGATGCCATGTTCATGTGTTCTCGTCTGACACACTCCGACTATGCCCATCAGGTCACTACAGCAGCATTGAGCACTGTGTCAGATGGCACATGAAGCATACATTGAAACCAATTCTGACAATTTCACCTTCAGTGAGTTGTGTGAGAATGAAAGCAGTGAGCATCTACAATTCAAGTACTGGTCCACCCTGCTTGAGCTTCAACTCCTGATGCTTTGGTTTGTCTTTTCCATCAGAACTGGTGAGTTTAAGCTGTATATTCTGGTTCTCCAGCAGATAGCTGCATGGCTCTTTGCCCTAGATCACACCAAATATATCAGGTGTTTGCCTGTGCATATACGTGACTTTACAAGGAATTCACTGATGGCTATTTTGTTGTTCATAAACAATCCAATATGTTCAGTTCAATTGCCATAGATCAAGCCAGAGAATAGATGAATGAAGTAATCAAAAAGAGACAGAGGAGGCCTCTTTGATAGTGTGTAGTATAATCATGTAGAAAATGCATTCACATGTGACACAAAAATTCAAAGAGAAGCTACCGTGAACTTAATGGCTTGTTGAAGTCAGAAAAATGAACTCCGAAAATAAAAAAGAAGATAACATGAAAAAACAAAAGTCAAACAAAGATTTCAGAGGGAAAATGAGGAGTACAAATTAAGACACAAAGTCGAAAACATTGAACAAAGTTTTTTCTCCAACAAAGAAAAAGAGAAAATAATTTTGTGTATTCCCAGAGGATTTTCAAGTGAATTCACACTGTGGTTGCAAAATTTGACTAAAATTCCATTTTTGAAAGTTTCATTGATATGTCAACAGAGTTAAGGAGCGTAACGTTTAAAAATCTTTCAAAAATAAAATTTTCCACAGAGAAATTCGAATCAAACAAAATTAGTTGATTTAATGATTGATTAAGTGGATTAGGCAAAAGTACTTATTTATTTCTGGAAATATAATGAAAAATATATTTATTTACCAGGCAGGGGTCGTACTAGAAGTTCAAAGGTCATCTTTAATCTTAAGCAAATCAATGTAATTTAAACCTCCCGCTACCACAAGGCAAGTTGGGTATTAGCTGGATGCTGATAAACACAGACAACTTAAATAGGCAAATATAGCATGTTGAACAGGTGTTGAACAAGGAAACGAGCAAAGAAAGATAATTATCCGATAAAGAAAGATAACAATCAGGCAAAGAAAGATAGCTACCAGCAACATTATATACAGGTAATAATAACGTCTGTAAGTGAAACAAAAATAATCAAAATTCTGGAAAAAAATGACTGGTTCCTTAGAATTTGTAATACTTAATATTTATCGATTAGTACAGCCCATTCGTTCTTATATAAAATTCCATAGTCTCCTGGGTTTCCAAAGTATAAATAATTTGATGACAAAATTCTTAAATGATCATAATAAAAAAATTTACATTGTATATTGGACAAAAAAATTTTCTAAACAAGATATTTTTTGCATTTGTTTTTTTCCAATGCAGAGCATGTCAGCAGGATTGAATAAAATTCCAACGGAGTTAATTTCTCTGCAATATTATCTTCATATGAATGTAATATGGTAGGTTTCTGAGTAAAATTGACCAAGTTATTATAACATGAAAATGGGAGTAGGTAGACTAGAAAAAAAAATCAAAATCAATGGGATTTTTATACAAAATACTGTTTTCATTGGAAAATTCATACAAAAATGAATATATACCTAAACTTTTATTGGAATGGCCCAATGAGTGTATTTTTGGTGGAATTTCAAAATAATCGGGGTAAATCGCCAAAAATCAGGCTGAAATTTGAACCTGCTATTTCTACGGGTTCATTTGGGTCACGAATGTGAACAAGTTTTAAAGCCCAGTTATCTCCACTTTGGTATTGTCTATAGGAAAAAGAATAGCTGATAATTTTATATAATCTTTCTTCTATTGATAAAAACAAAGATTACAATGACATAATTGATAAATTTCAAGTTACAGATGTTTCAATCAACACCTTCCTCTTTTTTTCCAAAAATGCATGTAAGCCTCATATGCTGACTTGATAGCTCATCCACTTTTAACTGCCCCTATTTCCTGACTAGCCAGGAGTTCGGAGAAAATTTCAACACTCATACTGGTATCTTTCTCTAACTGCCATTATACAATTAAAATTTTCCTGCCACTGATGCTGTTGCTCAGGGAATCTTCATTTTAAGAGTTGCCCAATGAGATCAGAGCTACTTTTAAGCGGTACACTGATTGGCTAGGTCAAAACTCTTAGTAAGGGAGACCGTGATTGGCCAGCAGACCTCAAAACTAATCCCCACTAAAAATAATGGTCTCCTTTTCCTTTTGGACAATGTACCGACACGTTTTTCACAGCAGGTCATTACTTCAGAGGTGACTAGAAGTAGTGAGAATGCTGCAAGAGTATGAGACTGTGTTCAGGGATGATGACCCCCAAATCAAGGTAAAGGATTATGATATGATCCCCAGCTTTCAGAATGCATTTGAAAAAAATGAAAAGGCTCTGCTGACCACTTTCCAAGACATGAGGGACCCTTTTACAGTTGAGAGCAAAAAGCTGTTCATCCTGAACACCAAGCTGTCAATGCAGATTCAACAGCACATGAGCTCTACACAATTCAAGAAACAGGAACCAAGCACTACTAAGCATTCAACAAAGAGTGACTGAAAGATTCAAGCAAATATCTGAGCAACACAATAGTAAAAATCATCTGAAAATATTCAGATTACCATCTTCTCTGATGTTTGAGCAATAACATTGTTGAATTTATTTCAAAAACTATTTTTTCCAAATTATTTTATACTTCAAATATCAAGAAACTTTAGGAATTTTTTTGATACTCAAGTTGACTTCCAGAACAAATGTATACAGCTTTATCAGGTTTTAACTTGTCCCTGGAGTTCTTTGTAGAGAAATAGATTACTGAATCCAATCTAGCAAGTGACTAAGAAATCAGGTCTTTGCAAATGACTATAAATCTTGTATGTGTCCTCAAGATAAAGAGTTACGAAGAAATCTGAAGCACAACTTACATCTCGTAAAACTGATTGCTCCCTGATTTCAAGACTGTACATATCCTGCCAGATCCAAACAGGAGACTTTGGAGAATTCTTTTATAATGAAAATCAGCCTTGCCCACTATCTCAGATATGGATCGGATCAGACAAGGGAAGAAAGACTGCCTTGTGAAAATCCTTGAAAGAGATTCAGGGCAAGTACAGACTGCTCCAGAGGCTCAAGTTGAGCTGTATGATCGTGCTGCATCAGTCCACATGTAAACCCGAAGTCCAAAAAACCTTCAAGAATTATACTGACAATATTTTCTATCCATATCTAGAAACCCAGCTAGAATCAATTGACAGCATTGATGCGGTATGGAATAGATAATTTGAGAACAGCTTGGAACATGTTGGACACAAGCTTTGTGGTCAAGGAGTGGGATCTGTGAAGAGATGTGTCTTATCAGAAACCCCATCACCAGTGAACTGGAAAATTTCCTCAGCCTTGATGCAAACAAGTAGAAAGCTCTGATTTCAAGAATACAAGGTAAGGACAAAAAACCATCATTAGTATGTTTGATGATGGAATTATCCTCATATGATGGAAACACAAATGATGACTAGTTCCCTTATGATCAAGCTCATTTTTCATGCTGAACATTGTGAAAAGAATATCCTAATACAAATGGTTGATACTGATGTAATTTTCCTTATTGCGTCTTTCTTTAAAAGATTGAATTTGGAGGTGTTGTGATAGCTTTTGGGGTTAGGAAGGATTGCAGATGCAAAAAAATAGAAAAAGGAAAAATCAGTGTGGTAAGCCAATGAGGTATATTGATGCATTCTGAGTACTCTCTTAAATGTCAATTTGTGCAGCAGGAGATTGGAAAATTTATTGTTGCCATGAACAGTGAAACATGTTCCTTGAGTAGAATGGATTGAGCTGGGAAGAAGCTACACAGCCATGAAGTGTGTGTCAGAAAATATTCTACCAATGCAAGTAGCACTTGTGCTACCTATCAAATGTGCTGTGTATCAGGTTGGATACACATGGTGCCTAGGTCTTATTGCCCACCCAGTTATCCCTGACCTATCCAGCTGACAGTTGTTTTTTCTTTAAGTTCAAACTTTTTTTAGTGATCATGGCACAACAAAAAGGCAAAAAAAGTAATTTATCCATTGATTACACTTTTTTCGAATTTTTCAATTGATCACCCCAACATAGAATGCTGCCAAAAAATGTTGGTCACATGACAGTTTCTATTGAGTGACAAACCAGACCTGTATTTCAACTTTTAGAATTAAGAGCAGATTCAAAAACATTTCCTGCATTCTAAGACCAGTGTGGTTAGTACTGAGGAAATTTCTTTCATATTCATATAACTACAATTATTAATCAGAACTTCAGCAAACACGATCATAATTTATATTACTACAAGTGGTTTATTCCTACTAGGAAAAAAAGAAAACCACATTAGAAGTTTACTTAGTCTAGAATGAAAGTTTTCTAATACAATGTCACTTTTTACAGATATTTGCTTGATATTGGGGAATATAAAGTTCAGTGAAGAGTCAGCAAAATGACAGCAAATGAATTCTCATTTCTTTTAGATAATATGATGCAAAAATATCAATAAAAAGACAAGCTCAGATTCACATCTATTCAAACATACTTTCTATTGAACTGTTTCTTGATTTTGCATGAATAGATTTGTTTACTGTAAATTAGATCAACTGATCAAGATAACATTGCCAGTATTTATTGTTTGGCAAAAGATGATACTGATCATTATGATCAAGACAGAATTAGTAATATTTAAGCTGAGTTTAAGTGATGTCCCACAATAAAATTGCCAAAACTATAACCTTCTTTAAAGTTACTTTTCTTTTTACAGTAAACCAATTAGTTCAACTTAGATAAAATCCCCTGGAGTTCTTTTATTTACAAAATGATTCTTCACAAATAAATTTAAGTCACAAAAATGCTAGTAGTAAGGCAGATTCAAGGAATTGGGCTTTTTAATAAATCTGAGAGCAAGAGAGAATTTGAAAAATGAACGTAAGTTTAAAGTATTTCAAGATTGTTGGTTATAATAAAACTTGAATGAAACATTACAAAGCCCACAATTAGATTGTTTTTCAAGCCATCATGATAAAGCATACACAAAAATTGAAGAGAAGATGAAAGTACAATACTAATGAACCTTTTTTCAATGCTGTTAAATTAAAAATGATACAGTAACTTCTTTTTTTAGAAATTTGAAGTTAAATATAACTTGTAATAATTTTTTTAAAGAATTGAAAGGTTTGTCATTGATAACCTAGAACAACTCCAAATGATAGCTTTTCTCAAAATTCAATTTCCTTTGACGGAAAACAGAAAATTCTAGAGGTTTTTAAAAAAACTTTTCATGAAAGAGATAATTTCCTTTATTTTCATTGAGCAATTTATCATAATCCACCTCAGGGTTGCCAGGCCTGTCAAGTCATCAACAGAGCCCCGTTAACTGGACAAGACACTGGCTGGAAGATTGGACTTTTCTGCTTTGAATTCAGAGTTGTCTGTCTGCTAGACTGTTTGCCAACTGAAGATCCCAGTCTGCCCTGCTATTTACTCATAACTTGGGGTGGGGGAGATGGTTTCATACCTTTTCCAAGGATATTATTGCAAAGCAAAAGTCAACTGTCTCAGCTAGAGTTTGTAGTTGGCACATTGATTCCATTCTCTGTATCATTAAATGCCAGGCCAACTATACCCCTTTCTAAAGATCAGTATGTTTATTAATCCTATGATAAAGCTGATGGTGATTATTTAAGAAAAGGATAAGTGAAAGGATGACAAGGGGCACATACTTTGATTTTTTTTTTTTTTTAAATCTCAGGTTTTTGAATGACCAACATTTCAAACCACTTTTTGGAAGACCTTAGAACAATGAGAAATTGAAGAAAAAATCTATCAAATCGTTATCGTGTCCACAGGAAAATATACACGTTTGGCCTGAAAATTCAGATATATGGATAAACATTGCATTTTATAAAAGTGAACATTATCCCTTTAACAGCTCCAGGCTTACTTCAAATTACAGAAAATCTTTCAACCAACATCCTGACTGATTTATTTGTAAAATCTACATGGTATGAATACCTGGATGAGAGATGCTTGTTGTGTACAGGATAATGACAAAAAATTTAAGTTTCAATACTGTAGTTTTTTTCACAAATCAATGTTGATTAAAAAAGTAAAAAAAATCTTTAGTGTAGTAGTAGTAGCAGGGAGATGACAAAAAATGCTGTCTGCAATATTGAGCTGTTTCAAGAACATTGATGCAGCGATATGCCCCCCCCTTCTCTTCTCTGATCAATACTTTTTCAGGTTTATCAGAAATACTAGCCTGGCCAAACTTTTGATTATCTACTCCCATAAGAACAAAAGACCAAACCAAGGCAATATTTAATTTTTTTTCACATCATCCCCTTGCACCCATGGGGAAGTGGAGACTTTGTTAGAGTAATCCTAGCCATCCAATTTTTTCTCTTATCTTACTAGAGCATTCCCTACTCTATCCATTGCCAGCATCTGACACTGCTGTATGAAGGGTTGGACTTTCCGGTTCCGGTTTAGAATCAGAGTAGTCCTTCCCCTAGACTGGTTGCTAACCAAGGCAGAAAAGCCCAGTCTGCCCTACTATTTACCCATAACTAGGGGATAAAAGTGATGGATTCATGCCTTTACCAAGGACATTAATGCAAAGTGAAATCAAACTGTCTCAGCCAAAGTTTGAATCTGGTTTACCAATTCCATTATCCATGTTGCTAACCATTAGGCCAACCATACAAAGTGAAATAAACAATATTATTTCTATATCATTCGATTGATAAGTAGATAGATTTAAAAAATCCTTGCTTAATTACAAGGTTTGTGTAACATAACAGAATGATGACAGGGAAGGGGCGCTGAATTAATTGGTTAAAAGTCATTAGTTATTTTGTTGCAGCTTTCAATTACTGCTGGACTGAATGCAGACACTGCTTACCGATGCAAAGTTATCAACCAGGATCCAAAGGGTTGAGCATTGGCCCTGACAGAGTGGTCAAGTGTTGTTATTTTGTTCCGTATTTTCATGTTCTGACATTTCCAAGGATCCAGATGATGGATAGATTTTCTCGCATGGTGAGAAAGTCGGAACACGGAAGTGCAGGAAAATGATACCACATGACCTTGGCTAGCCAATAGAAGGGTAGATTCATTTCAGCCTAATCTTTGAAATACCTTTAAGAAGTCAATTGTGTTTTTGACTCCAGAGGAGTGAGACATCAGCTCACAGACCCCTCCCCTCTGCCAGGCCTTTGGCGTGAGACCACAAATGGATTGTGATGTTTGCCTCTTTTCCTCCGTCTATCCAGAGAATCAAATGGCTCTCGTACCCTTTTTCTGTTGCCTGAAAGTGTTCCGATGTTTCAACTGCTGTTTGCGGCCCCAAAAATAAACACTTTAAAATTAAGATCAACCAACACCTTTTATTCTTGGTTTAACGTGCATGTCTTTTGTAATCTGCATGCATATGTTACCAATATCAGAACATTTGCATGATAGAGTTACATCAGGAATGACAAGATCTAATAAACATAGCCAATTTATTCTGGTGTCAATAAAATCGTTTCAGTGAGTCAAGTGATGAGGTCATCAATTATGTAACCCTAGTCTACTTTAGTCCCAGTAAGGTTTTTCAGAAAATGACTATTTAATATATAAAAGCAATTATTTTCTGATACTAATACTCTGATATGAAAACCCACTCCTTCTGCACAGTAAAAATGTTTACCTTTCCCCCAAATAGAAGAGATAAACATTTCTACTTTGTACATAATGAGTGGGTGTCATAGAGTATAAGCATTAGCTTATCAAACTTGAGATTAAGTAGTGCATGGTTCTAGCCGAAGGGAATATAAAGGTTGTGAAATCAGCTGATGATTCTATAATTTCCTTCATACATTTTAGATCACCCCAATAATAGTATAATTAATACAGATAGAAAAAAAAGAAAATGTTTGAGAGATCAACTGAATCAGAGAGAAATCAATAACATGATTGTGGCTCAAATTAGGCACTTAAGAAGTTAATAGCAAAATTTTCAAAAAATGTCAGAATCAGACATACTTGTAAGCATAACATTAACAATATCTAACAAAATTCCCAAATACACAACTTTTGTTTTCCAAACTTATGTTACTTCATAAACAATGATTTACACAATAGCCATTAAACAGATCAGAAAATTTTTTTTTACAAATCCTTTCAATTTTTTGTGCTTCTTAATTTTTAAGAATTTCAAAATGTAATTACAGTATTTCCTGACACCAAGGATGTTATGGCCTCAAAGACTCACCCCAATTTTGGAAAAAATAATAAAAATAGGATAGTCCTATGAAAAAAATGAACCTGGAAGGGTTAACTTTCAAAATTTGTTTTGTGAAAAAAAATTGCGTCTTTGATACCAAGAAACACAGTATTTTTATCTAATACTTTTCAATAATTCTTGTAAGGATATTTATTACAGCAAGGTTCTACATGTTTTCAACATATATCAGAGTCCAATGTGTATTTCAGAAGAAAATTAGATAATTGTAAAATGAGTAGTTTGAATAATTTCAACAGGTATATTTATCATGTCTATCTCTGTTTCATTAGGCTGATTCTCATAAGATGTAGCTTTATGTAAGGTGGAGGCAATAAGGTAAGAAGAAAAAGTGGTTTCTAAAGCAATATGCTTATCAAATTTTTTGAAAAGTAAAATGAATAATTCAAAAAAAATATCTAACTACTGCTTCACATATTATTCTGACATTCTAAAGCATTCTTTTTCAAAGTTAAAAAAATTTCACACAATTCCAAGAGTTCTGAATAAAAAGATGAAGTTCAGCTGATTTTTTAAGACAGGAACCAAGAGCAAAAATAAAAGTGGAGACAGATAGGGAAAAATATTCATTCCAAGACAATTCAATTACAAACAAATTTACCTTGGAGAGGAGCCACAGTTCAACAGATACACTATAAAAGGGTGCTTACCTGAAAAGAAAAGAAAAAAAGTTTTTAAAAGTTTAAAAAATAAACTAACATTTACAATACTGTATATGCCAGTCATTTTATTTAACAAACAAAAAAGTACACAAATATTACACAGTATCCAATGATTTGGTATTATGACCAAATTATCTGATTAGTTTTTAAGTTGATTAAAGAGGAAAAATTCAACCCTATCAAAATAAGTTTATGCTAAAACAGTCATATGGTTACGGACTTTTTTTTATGACAGATTAATCGATGTGCTATTTCTCTTAACTATACTGTCAGCTTGACGGATGAAGTAATAAATATCGAGATTCACTGGAATGTGAGCAGAAAAGGGTACACTGAAAATAAATTAGGTAGTTGGAAATATATTAGATTTTATCAATGTCATCTAACAACAACTGAAGTAATCTCTGTGTGTATGCACCACAATTACTTGACAACTAGCCATTGTAAAAAGTTAACATTTGCTAGATATTTCAATCAGCTTACAAGGCAGTGTAGTGTCAAGTTAAAAGGTTTTTGTTAGCACTTCTTGGAAAATCCAATTAAAAAAAAAATTTATTATTAATAGATCTTTCTTCATAGTTTCAATAGATTATCTCCCTTGGCTTATGCTCTCCAGAATTAACTTAATTTAGATATAAAATATCTAAATGGCAACACTGAAGAGAAGTAACCGATTTACTTAAGCTGTAGTTTCAAAAGATGTACAGAAAATTATGACAGGTTGCTCCACACATGCACCTTTGGAATGAGAACTGCCCTAGTTCCATTAAAAGGTATTCATAACTTTTGAAAATTGTTTTGACAAAGCCAATTGATTGAAAATCCAATAGTAATTTCACAATTTAATTCATTTACATATGTTTATATAAATTATTCTAGCATCTATAAAGCAATTATCATGGAATGTTTGAAAAAAATCCAAACATTATCAAAAAGAAAAGAGAAAAAAAACATCAGTATTTATGTACATGGATATATAGTCAACGATAGGTGACAATAGAGGGAGAAAAAGAACAGCACAAAAATGTGAAAACTCATTTCACAGCTAATCATTAATCAGAGTTGACAATAGAGAAAAAAAAGAGGACAGAAGATTGAAGACCAAGCTTTCACAACACAGACATAGACAACCCATCATTTTCAAGTTGGACACCTGCATGTTGTGTAATGATTAGCATTCTGAAATCACAAACAATTGGTAGAGAGTTTGATCATTGAGTAATTCAAAAATAAATGAGATAGTTACCACTTGAGTTTTGTCAACAAAAAGTGTTTAGAAATCACATTACTCTAGTAAGCTGCTTCATCCTAGACATTTATACAAATTTAGATATACACTAATTTCCATTTTAGTTATTGTGAAAAAGGTTTATACATCTATATGGTTTATAGAATTATGAAGAAAAAGATGTCCAATGATAGGAAATGATTTTGAAGATTCATTTACCAAACATTCTTTAATTGATATGTTTTTGCCTTCAACTGGATACAAGTTTCAGATGAAGTGAGATATTTTTCTTCCTTAATTTCAGTCTAGATCATGGTTAATTTATTTGACATTTGACTTTACATTTTCCATCAGCGTCCAAGTGGGTGGGCAATATTATTACTCAATGTACCTGAATTTTTGTCTTTCAAATTATGATTCAAGTAAAGATGATATATCAAAAAAAATTGATTTCTCTACAGATCAATGCACCAAGTTTTATTAGGATCACATATGCACAGAAAGAAACGTAATTTAACACTGACAATGGATGAAAACAGAAATCCTCACCAGTTAAATTTCTTCAATAAGATTATTGAGCAGCTTAAACTTCATGCCAAAATTGATTTATTAAATTCTCTATAGCTCCATAGTTCTGTATGAATTAGTAGTACTCTGATACTATAATGACAATTACTTTTTCTTTTGCTACTCTTGGGACTACAAATTTGTCTAAGGCTGAATCGACTCCAGGATTAACATAAGATAGGGGCCACTGTCCTCCGAGATCCTTACAGGGCAACTTAGAGTCCAAATAATGATTTTTAACAAGACGAATTTCACCAGAAGGAAGGTATTTAGTTGGCTCACTTCTGCCTAGAAGTGTGTATGAGCTCACATACCCTCCCCTTATTTAATTTTATGAAATCTCAAATTCTGCCCAGGATTGTACATAGATCTGACCAGGATTGTGCTTTACTCTGTTCATTTGTCTATCATCCAAAACATGGGATCGCACAGGTCAAGGTAAGCCAGTCAACCAATGGTTGCATTGCCCAGTGACTTGAGGCCTGCAGTTCCATGAGGGGTTTGGCTTGAACCGCATATGCAGGTTGCAATGGACTTAGTGCCAACTTTTTTTAGGTAAGGATTGTGCAAAATTCATTGAGAACTTTTAGAGATATTGTGTGGACCAAAATGAGTGAATACATAAATGTATATTTTTTTCAAATGAAAGATATCTTTCAATCAGAAAAAAAATCAATCCACCCCAAAATTCAAGTAATTCTCCCCTACCCCAGGGCCTATCCTACCAGAAAATTTAATTGAAATTCATTGAGAAATTTTGGAGATATTGAGTGGACAGACATATAGTTACAATATAGTGATGGTTACTGTGAAAATTCCCAGATCCACCGCAAAATTTAATCAATTCTTTCTTAGCCTACCTTGGCTCAAACCTCCTACAAAATATTGAAATTCATTGAGAACTTATCGAGATATTGAGTAGACAAACAGATAGACACAATTGAATACATATATCTCTTCTAACTTTGTTGGCAGAAATGAAAAAAACATTTATTTTTTATGTTTCAAAGCATATAATTGCTATCAAAATCATAAATTCATACCATGATTAGTGTTTCTCTGAATGTAAATTGCCAACATTTTCTTATAACAGTTGGCTCATCTGAAGCTTACATATTCACTCACACAATGTAGATTTTATCACAAAAATAATAATCTCCACAAAATAAGTCCTGACAAAATAGCAAAAATAAAACCCTTTTGTTGAATATAATCAAAGCATCAAAATTTATCATTTTTCGGTATGATACTTGCAAAAAAAAAAAAAAAAAAAAAAAAGTGTTTGGCATTAAATCTATTTTACAGAACACCATTTTAAAGAGTATTTATAGCTGTTAGTCAACAAGGAAAGGTCAATTTATTCATATCTTCTGAATTCTCTCAACTTAGCAATAAAGTAAAACAATGTAAGGTATGTCACTTTCAAATAGATTTCAATAAAAACAGTAAAAGAACATTATAGGCTGGATAGAGTTAGGGTTCACCAAACTCCTAGACTTTTATAAGTTAGAAAAATCTACCATATATGCTTGACTATAAGACAAATAGTTTTTAAGTACCGCAGTACCTTGATTAGTGTGGATTTTGATGTAGGACGGTTATTGTATTGTTGTATAAATTAATGAAACTAAGCTGAAAAGAATGAACAAATTAAATTATAATAAGATCGTGAACAGTACAGAAAATTTTGCAATGAATCAAATACACAGATTAAGATGTACCTGTATATTTGGGGGACTTCCACTCACTGCGACCCATCCAAACCCTATAACTGCTCATAGTGAGCTTTGGTAGATGGTCCCCTCATAATAATACCAGCACAATGGATGCAGGTTAATACTTGTGCAGTTTCTTTTGTTTCTATTTTTTAATAGAATTATGGTCTGCTATACTAGCATACATGTTAGTTACCATTACAAATTGCTATTCTAGTAAAATCACCATTCAAAATAATTGTACTTGGTTACATAATTTTTTTTCTGGTAGTGGACTGAAGTATCCATCCATCCTGCTGAATATTGAAAAGAGAATATTCATATAATTTACCAACACTAAGGCAGTACCTGTTCCAAAGGTACATGTTCAGAAGATGCCAAACTTTTTGGTGCAGGAGTCATGTAAAATAATTTTCTTTCCATCATCTGAAACAGTTTTGAAGTATTCAGTTACTTCTCTTCAGTGTTGTCAATTTGGATATCCAATATCAATAATTTAGATAAAAGATCTGTAATTTTTTTCATTAATTTTCATAAAATTTCTCAAAAACTGCACAGCCTTGTGTGCTGAAAATACATCTGGCAAATGTCAACTTCGCACAATGACCAGTTGTTGAGTAATTGCAGTGCATACATGAACAGACAGAGATTTCTCCAATTGTAGATAGATACTATAATTTCAACCAAATAACTTGAAGATTCACCGAAGTTGTTAATCTCACTTGAGAGGTTCTGTATTCATATCTATTGTTTACTGAACCAATCATCTTCAAGCAAATCAATTCTTGTAGTATAAAAGCTCAAAAGCAGTCCCTGGGTGTAATTATACAGACCAGTACTGAACTACTATTTTTGCAGTGATTATTTTGAACAAAGTCAAAACAAACATAGCAGACACGTTATTTTGTTACCATTGGTGCACTTGTAAACAAGATAGGAATATATTCTATGCGACATTCCCACAAGTATTCAATAATTGAATTATATCTAAGCAATTGAAATAGATATATTCACATTCAAATGAAAGATTTAAAAAGAAACTTTTATGAAATCAGCCTTCAAAAATATGCAATGAAAGAAGAAATGATATCAGTCACACCATCAAATCCATACGTTATAAACTTCTGAAAGGGCAACTCCTTTCTCCTTAGATTCCTAAAAAATGAAGATTGAATGATTAGAGTATTTGTTCTATGTGTATAAACATATTAATCGATTCCCAAACAGTATGATAATCTTACTATATAAAAGCCCATATAACTTAATTACTTTAGCATGATAGAAACCAACAAATCGAAAGAGAGGAAGGGGGTAAAGCAGAACTCTATGCCTGTATCTACATTGTTATTATTATTACTACTATTGCTGATATCTTAGATGTAGCACAGGAAACAATTCCACTAGATATAGGCAATTGTTTTCTCATATTGAAATAGAAATTTGTTTTTTACCCAATTTTGTTCCCTTACTGTTTTAAAATGATTAAAAAAACGGAAAATGTAGAAAATCAACAGAAAAAAAAAAATGTTCGAGGTATGCATTTTTTTGTTTTCAATAAATATACTTATGCTAAAATATATATTTGTGTAATTTATCTACTCATAAATAATCCCATCATTTGTGACAGGTACTATGCTAGTTATAATCAAACAGCCTCCTTTTTTTTTCAGAAGCCTGCAAACTAGAGACTCTTAGCTATGATTAAGTCTAGGCAGTATCTCCAGCAACTGCTAACATATTTCTTATTGTTATAACTGAATATTACAACAAAATATATAAAGACTGTTGGAATGTATTTGGACATGATTCATTCTTGGCTTTGTTGAGACCATATTTTTCAGTTAGATATCCTTAAAATATCCATTTTTCTCTGGAATAATAACAATCAACACATCCAAATAACAAAACAAAAACCAAAAACCCAAGTGCAGTTAGTCACTCTATAGAAACCGTTATGTGATCAATGTCTTTAGGCAATATGCCGTATTGGGGGTGATCAATTAAGAAAATTAGAAAAAGGGGTTATCATCAAATAAGTTACATCTCACACCACTTGTTGGACAGTGATCACTAAAAAAGTCTGAATTTTCAAAAAAAAAAAGCCAGCCAGATCAACTCAAAAACTGAAGAAACTTATGGTGTCAGTTTTGGTTGACAGTTTCTCACAAGCATGAAACTATAACTTATTGAATTACACTGAACTAAAAAACCTCAAAAATAAAAACCAGAATCTTTGAAGGTGAATAGAAGGTTATGTGAATATAAGCAAGAACGATTAATACTGAAAGCTAGACTCACTTGATAACCCAATCTTTGGCACTAGACTCACTAAGCTGTTGCATGGATGGATATAATCACAAGCTGGTATGAAAGATTTAGTATCACACAAATCTCAACAGCTGTAGAGCAAGTTAACTTAAAACCAAGCTAATTTCTTATAATATTCAGTTGATATGTGTGCTATAACATACAAGGATTGTCTTCACTCCTGTCATAAATACATCTTTTCCTATTCTGTACAAGTCCCTTCAATCTAGTTGTTAATATAGTATCATGAAATCAACCATAACTGTGATGTTACTCTTACTTTCTTACAAAGAACCATGTAAAATCTACTTTTGAGGTTTGGGGGCATAAAATCAGACATCAGCCAACTTGCTTTCTTATTATTTTAACCAAGCCTCAAGGTGAAATAAAAGTTAATATCAAGAAATCTATGACAGTTTAACAATGGATAGAAAAAAAAATGCCAATGAAAATTCCGTTACACAGACATTAGCATTATTGAATCATTGTAGCCCCATAAATGACTCACTCAATCAACCAGCGAAATGGGCTACAAATTCTCCTCTCTATACTAGTCTGTAAGTGTGTTCGACCAATACTACTCAGAGACACAGACACATTTTTTGGGCTATAACTATGAAAATTTGCAGAGTACCCCACTAGGTATTATCTGAAAAAAAATTTCTTGTTTTTTCAACGAATTGCTTTTTGGGGTCACTACAGTCATTTTTGACCAATCAACAATCCTCAAAGTCCAAGATATTCTCTTTTTGATAACTCTTAGATAATTGTTCCGGTACACATGTGGGCTATGGTGATTCATTTACGTGAGGTACAGATATTCAATTTATAGTTCCATCAAAAAGTGAGCTATTTCAATATTCTGAATAATAAAAGAATGATTAATAGAGCATACTGTTCTTTTTCATGTATATCATATTACATATATTGTATATTACACAGGCCTGAACTTAATAAGATCAGTAAAAGTTGGCTTGATGAAGCTCAAGAATACAACATTAAAAACCAAATAACCATTATTGAACACAAAATTTGGAAAGCAAGACACTGTTTCAATATGAAACAATGTCTCAAGTGTGTATAGTTGAACTAGTTGGGATAATCAAATAACATTTGTAGGATATAGATCGATTATAAAATCAAATGCATGAAAGGATGATTGAAACTATAAATCGTTACATATTCAAAACTTAGTAGTAATAGACATTCATGAAAATTAAGTCCGATAGCATCGAATCTAAAAAGCAATACTCTTAATACTCTAAGATGACAAAGATTAATACTATAGAGAAAAAAAATAGCTTTTTGGTATAAATATCATGTAAGTAATTAGAGGAAAGAAACAAAATTTGCAATGGAGTAAGTGCAATGCGATAATTAATTTCCAAATCAATCAATGAAAATTCCAATCTCAGAGCAATCAATTATAATCAACTTGATGCATCCTGTAGAAAACTGATTTTGACCAAAGAACATGTTAGTAGGCTTGAAACACAAATAAAATGGAACAGATTTGACTGAATGATTATTTGGTCAATCAAGATTGTTTCCCTACATATATCTAGGGATAAGGTTTAAGGAGAAGTGTATGCCAAATCTTACCAATATAGAGCTTCTAGTCCAAAAGACTATTGTGTCGAGACTTGTGTGGCTACTTAAAGAAATAACAATCAGAATTGTTAGACTAAAGAGAAACTGTCTGGAATTTGGAGGTATTTGCAGAGAAGTGCAGTGATCTGTATAAAATGAATAAGATGGCATTTTCATTTGGTCATTAGCAAAGTGAAAATAACAACACAACCTAAAGAAAACTGGCTCTCATATTGGGGCAACCAAAGAGAGTAATGTAAACCCAAGTACAAGGAGATTTGTCAGAAAGAGAATAGGCAAGAAACTTTGGCTTAATGTAATACATTAGGCAAGATTGATTACAATGATTGAGAACAGAGAAAATGCAAGATACAAAGGATTCAGTTATCTGAAAGAAACAATAGAATACATGTGGAAGAGATTACCTGCTGAAGTAGACACCGCATCCAATTTTATAAGACCAAATATTGGATGATGTTTCTAACTTTGTGATGTGAATATAAACATGATACCACTTTGTAAAATAAGTAAATAGTATTTGCTTTGTAATGCCACTTGGAGAGGTTATCAATAATAATTGACTGAATGTAACAGAATGGTGTATAACAGATCTACAAGTTGTGCATGAAAATTTAGTTTTTGTTCAAATTGAGAGATTATATCTAAATGTCATGTTGCACCATTCCATCTTGGTAGAGCTCCACGATATATAAGAGAATTGCAGACCGAAGTTTCATTCACAAAGCCTGATAAATTTCACCATGAATTCACCAGAACAATATATTGACTTCAAACAAAAGGGAAAAAACACCTCCATCCTCTCTATTATTTGTACATAAAAATCTTTGTACTTCAAGTCTTTATCCAATGTTTTTTAGATTGAACACAGAACTGAAATGCTGGAAAGATAGGACCCAATGATTTAAAGAATCAAAACGTATCAAAAAAAGAAAAAAAAAAAATTATGATATCTTTTGAACACTACGTTTTAGCTACTGTAGCTGATGGTCTCCTTTGGGAGAGTGTCCTAAACTAGAGGTGTATTAGAAGCAGTCACTATCAAAGCATGATGACAGAAGGTCCTTATTCTACAATCTAATTTTGGGTGGAAGCAATTCCTAAGTCAAAACAATGCTGACTGGTTTTTTCATTTCAAAATTATGTGGATGTCCAAAGTTGGTAACATAGGAGTGTCTTTTCGAAGTGATATTTGGACCTCTGTAAAATCTGCTGACTGTTAAGTTGGCCATATTGGAATGGAGAAAAGGGCAGTTAATTCTTCATTTTTTCCAGAGGAAGCGGTAAGTAGGAGAGTTAACATCTGATTTCTGTAAATTTCTGTTGTGGCACCAACTCCAGATAACGATATAATTATGATATTGAAAAATGGTCAACAAAATTGTTTTGATCTAGGAATTGCTTCCACCTAAATTAGACAGCAGAATGAGGGCATTCTGCTTAAGCATTCTGAAACACCACCTCTCTGAAGAAAGTTCTAGGGTGCAACAGCTGAAACTGGTATTCACAAGATGAATCAAGATAAGGACAACAGTCCAAAAACACTTAAGCATATTTTACATTCATTGCTATGAATCTAAAAACATTGTTTTATAAAATTCATTGGAAAAAAAACAAAAAACCCTTAAATCATGAAAAAATTAACAAGTGAGTAATGCAAGAAAGACAGTTACATTTTTGTTATGCTGAGGGTGATCAATTAAAAAACTTTTTAAAAAAAGGGTTGATCAATGAATAAGTTACTTGTCATCTTTTGTTGTAAAAAAGTCTGAATTTTTTGGAAATAAGTGTGATAGCTACCCGATGCAAACCAAGAGACCGATTTGGCATAAATTTACACTGAAAATTGAACCACCAAAAAAACAGGTTTTCTAGACATGATAAGGAGTTATTTTTAAAATTTCAACCCTCTAATCCAATTTAAGTGGCTTGATACATAGATAGCCAGCCAGCAGACTGACTTGAAAACTGAAGTAACCTATGTTGACACTTTTGGTTAACGGTTTCTGATATGAAATTTATAATAATTTTTAATTCATTTTAAACAAACTCTTTGAGACCAAAAGATTTTGATAACAATAACCATTTGATAACATAATCTGTAAATATGATAAATGAGTGCCTCCTGCATGTACAAGCAGGATCTTCCCTAACAGGATAACATCTATCATAGCACAGAAAACATTCTATATATGGTTTCTACTTTTACAAATAACTTTTCCAAAGTATAAAGGAACAATTACATTTAAAGCATTGGGGCTGATCCATCATCATCACCAAAACCAGTCTTTTGATGATCATTACAAGCAACACATCTTGCATATATATATATATATATATCACTGAAGTAATGCCACTGGAAGATTAGCAAAACTAAAATCTTCACAATGAGCAAAATATATACCATAATGATCTGATTTGTATGTTTGTTACTAATAAATACAGCAAAAACAGCACATCACAATGAGAATTTGTCAGAGAATTTTAATGGTATTGAGCTAACTTGGAAAAAGAAACAATTTCCAGTCAAATTTGCAACTTAATAATAATAATAGTGTGGGGTTTGATAATCTAAATTATATGGATTCAATCTGATAAGAGAGATAACTTCAGGTACATTAAATGCTAACTATAGAGTAGTTCCTTTTATTTATTTTCAAATAATTATAATATAAATTCTATAATTAGGAAAGGACTTTATAATTGGGCTAAATAATCATGGAAGCGAGTAATGTTAATAAGAAAAATCTTTAAAAAGCAGCTCCTAAAGCCTAGAATAGCATCATCTGATATAAATTTAACTGTTTGTTTATCCTTATAATGATCACTGAAAGAGTTACACTTAGATTTAATCATGATATAAACATTTATATCTTCTTTGGACTTACAAATTTTAAAGTCCAGTGACAAATTCAAAGAGAAAATGATATGGTCTTGGGTTAAATGTTCCAAGTAATCCTAAAGTGCAGTAAACAGTATACGCATGCAATGCTTGTCTATACCTTTGATACCTGAATATTGTGCAGAACCAATCACAACTATTTTCCCCACCTTTCAAACTTCCTACTCCTTGAAACTAACTTGAAAATAATCTTGTGGTTCAATAGAATTAATGTCTCAATTGTCTCAGTATCTGATGACCTAAGATCCTCAAGCTGAGCTTTAATGGAACCTATTGTACAAAAAAAATAAAACGGTAAATTTTCAAAATTGTCAGTTTAACCTTGACGTTCCCACCAGTTCTAAACAGTTCTTTAAATGAAGGTACATTTATAAAATTTGCTGTAAGGAGCAAGAGGTTAATCTATCTGCTCAAGTGAATTACCATTATTATGTCATCAGAAAGTTAAAAGTTGAAATTAATTGGCTCAGATTGGCTAAAGAATTAGCACGTTTTCAACATTAGGTATTTGGATAAATCTTGGCATGTTTATTTTTCTGTAATAAAGAGATTTTTTTTCATCACTACACAAGACAAATGTGAAAAACTATCTAACAAAATCATAAGGACTAATTCAAAAAGATCTCTCTCATATATATATATATATATATATATATATATATATATATATATATATATATATATATATATATATATATACATATAGCGATAATCTTACCACTGAACTAAATAGTCATTCATCAGTAATGCAGACTCAGATAACTGCTCCAAGCCCAAATTTTCATCTTGTTTATTCTCAGTCTATTTGTCTCTTTCAATGTGAGAGTTATATATTAAGACTAAGAATAAACGAGATGGGAATTTGGGTTTGCATATATATATATATATATATATATATATATATATATATATATATATATATATAATAAACACACACATACACATAAGTCCACAGAGACACTACTTCAAGATGAATTTTCAAAGTATTTTCTACCAGTAAAGTAATAGAACAATCACCTATACAAAGCTGGATAGTGAGGGGTAAATACTGCTAATCCTGCAAGACTTAGTTATGAAATGACAAATATGTTTTGCTAACTGCCAACCTAACCTTAGTGAAAACTAATTTGCTTTTAACTTCTAAAATAATAAATAGTTCTTAACATAAACTGATGAAGTTTTTAGAGGTCCTCTCTCCCACTCAAATTGCGTGATACAATGAATAATCAACGATTTTCAATGTTATATGCTTTTTGGATCACTTTGGAGGATTACAACTGAATATATTTTATTTATAGCTTTTACACTGAAAAAATTACCCCTGCTAATAGAATCTAAAGTAACCAATAAAAACAAACTATTATCATTAGTTTATAAATTGGAAACTAATACTACATTGAGGAATATTAGAAACTGGCAACATAGAAAGTGAAAAGATATCAGAAATTCTTTACTAAAAGACACCCACACAGTGTGTCTATGTAGATCTCAAATATATATATATATATTATATAATCATCTCTACAGAGAGGAAATTAAATCCTACATACAGCTCAATGTAAATATTTTCTGTATATATTTGCAATATAACCAACACAATATATACCTAGTAGAAAGCACAGGAGATGATACATTATACTGCCAACACACGGTGTTAGATCAGGTAATATATGCAAATACTCATAAATTCATAATATTTGAAATGCTAATATTATGAAACACTCTTTGACCATAGAGTACATACACATAACTGAGAAAAGGTTTGTTTCTCTTCCAAATGAACATTTATCATGGAGACAACTCCAATAGTTAATAGTCAGTTGGGTTACAAATGCAAAAAGCATTCAGTTAAAGTATACTTACAAACCAGCTCTTTTTTCTGACCTATCAATAGGCATTATTTGAGCTCTCAATTCTTTAGAATATAGTGTGAGGAAAGGTATAAAAGTATAAAATCTATAATATAATATAAGAATATTTCACATAAAAATGAAAACGGTCTTAAATCACACTTGATACAGTAAGCATATATAACAGTAACTTCAATGCACTTATCCCAGTATTAAGTACATATTCACAGAATATTTCAAACGCATACAAAACTTACATTGATCATGAAAATATCATCTCTCTTTCACATACTGTTTACAAACTGTAGCCATACACTAACGTGCGGGCCACAAACAAGTCTTTTAAATTATAAACAAAATGATCACATACTCAATCCCACCAACATTAAATCACTATATTATCATGTATAGGCAAATGCCTACTATCCACTGGTTACAATCAACACCTGATGCTCTTAGTTATGGTCAAATCAAAACACTAGCATATGAATACAGTTAAAATATAACCCATTAAACAAATTATATATCACATGGCTATTTACACCTACACACTATCAATTGATTGAATTATTACAATACCGTAGAAACTCCCACTCTCATATACAAACCTATGAATACTTCAATACACTGATACACACTGACCCATTGAGTTGATACATTATCATGAACAAACTGAAGTTAATACATTTTAAAAATCTGTATTTCTATGAGGAAAGATACTACAAAAAGGAATAATTGCAATGCATTTCTTTAGATTTATTTATGGTGATACTTTCTTTTTTTGCACAGAGCAACACACACACACACACACAGCATCCAAGTGATGTACTTGCTGATCAAACTGTTGTGTAGGTGACAGTATTGACGTCACGGAGATGTGTACATTGTACAGAGGACATGCTACCTAATCAATAACCAACACAATAATGGTGGAAGTAACAGTAGTGGAGATGGTGGAGAAATCACTGGCGGTGGTGGCTGTCACAGAGTGGAGCATGAGGAAATGATAAGAGACTCCTTTGCAGATACCCTTTTTATTCCACAACCACCACATACTGACACAAATGACAGTATAAAATGATAGTAAACACTTCTAAATCATAGCAAAAGCTCATATAAGATCATCTAATACTACTTCAGAGATAGAAAAGCAATTTTTTCCAAGACTGAACTTTTTAAATAGTTTTGTGTTGCAAGCCACAATGATATTTATCATTCCTTCAGTCATAGATCTAATTATTTTGTGGACAGAAGGGAGAGAAAAAGAAATCAAAACATATTCTAATTTTTTGATGATACAAAGCTCATATTTATACCTATGAATCAAGATACATGTCTCTTGGCAAATGGCTATTATCATATGCTTGTAATCTTTTGAAATCTTTATATCACCATTTCAATTTAACTATTTAGAGACTTCTGGGACTTATATATCCAGAGGTTTCTATGACTGTTAGGATATATATATATATATATATATATATATATATATATATATATATATATATATATATATCCTGAAGATCTGTTTTGGAACTGAGACACTGTAATTCAGGTGTTAAGCACCTGAATAGGTTTCTCTTGGGAGAGTTAACAAACTATGAAAATACCTTCAAAATTCAAAAGGAGATACACATAATATGGCAATTAAAAATATACACCCCTAACTATCCCTACCTATACATAAAATGCCGTGTGTGTGTGTGTATACATATATATATATACATATATTGTGAGTATAACTATATGATGTTATGACGTCAGATATTGCTAAGCAATTGATATGATGTGAATTGTTGTCAGGCAACATCAATTCAAGAATGCAAAAAACTTTCTTTTGTGTGTGTGCAACATTTTTCAATGAGCACTGATACTATAATCATCCTTAGAAGTACAGGGGAATGATACTTTGATCCTAGGCAGAGTGCACAGATACTTCACTCTGATCCTAAGAGGAGGATGGGAGAGTGATACTTAGATCCTAGACTCAGCACTCACATACTGATCCTAGACAGAAGTCCCAATCCATATGTAAATAATCCCGTCATTCTTGACAGGTACTATGCTGGTAGTTTATTTAATGTATTAAACTTCTCAAATGCAGTGATGAGTGAATTTTAAAAAGCCCAAAGTTACATACTAATGTTGGTAACCTTTTAAGAAGAATAGCACTGTAGATACAAACTTCCTCATTTGTTATTCTGTAGAACACATGTTGCCAGAGAAGTGAAATCAGTTCTTTAGTGAATTAACATTAAAAACTTACATCCTCTACGGTCAAGTACCAAGCTCTATAACAATAACATTCACTGGGCTGGATGACATTTGTCATTTGATAAAGATGTTAGTTCTATAACCAGCTGGTTCATATTCAAGCCTCACAGAAAGACCTTTCATACTGCAATTTGTAAAAATGGGATTAGCTAATATTTCTAAAAAAGGAACGAATAATTGTTTTTGAATGGATATTTATATTCAAAGTAAGATGCAACCTTCTTACCTATAACTGAATAGAACATTCCCAAACAGTCAAAAGTTTTCATTGAAGATCAAAACAACAAATCTGCATTTTTCATGAGAAATCAGAGAATCATAAATAATGTGAAAGTTATCTGGAATATTTTACCTATTCGGTAAGTTGTCGAGTTTAGTTTTCCCATTTGAATATAGGTTTTGTTGCAAAATATAAGGTTTAAAATACAGCCACCCCACATCCACTACTGAGATGTAATGCATTCCTATGATACATTCCATAAGTTGAAATGGCGTGAAGCAATCAGCATTAATTCATATAGAAAAAAAATCCGATAGTGTTCCCAAATACAAAGACATAACTTATTTATATCTGTTAGTTTTACAATAAGAGTAACAGCCTTATGAGCACTCTTAGGCTTTTTTAATATCTTCAGATACATCTTGCAAACAGATGCACAAAATTAACTGAGATTAAATACAGATATTCACAGACAGTCAAGAACTATAGCCACTTGAGACCTGTCCTAAAAGGGAAGTGGCGTAAAGCAAACCTTCATAAAGTGGGGGGGATACCTGTACTTGTGCAATTAAAATGAAGTAGCCTCATGATTTCATTTGGAATAAGGATAACTTCATGTACCAACACAAAAGTAGGATATTATAACAGATTTTATAATTACAGAACTTATGTTATATATATTAACAGAGAAACTTGTCAATAGAAAAAGGGATTTAATGAGCTTGTGTAGAGCATCCCCCCCCCATCATTAGATATAAAAGAAAGCATTACAAAGATAAAAGTATAAATGTAACATGGTCTTTTTCCAAATAAAATTTATCCTTTTTGAACTTAACATGCTTTCTCATGTTAGCTTTGATGCATGCACAATTTCTAAAAATGTTCTAGAGATTAACATGTGCACTGATAAGTATCAAATTTTCTGATATATTAACACACAGTGATTGGTATGATATGAAATATCATGTTGCATTAGCAAATATACAGAGAACAAGACTGAATTAAAGGTTCTGCTTTAATATCAATCTGAGACGTACAACTAATGTTACACTAGGAAATATTGATATATTTAATTGATGTCTTTTTTTAGAATTAATTTTAAATCTCTTGTAAATTTTCTACATATGCATCCATCAGAAGGTGCAAAAAGTACTACCAACTATTTACAATGATAAAGTGATACAAGCAATCTACTGAAAAAGACATCTCTGAAGATAAAGAATTCCCGAATTTGTAAATTATTTTTAATACTGTAATAAACATGGGCACACCCTGGGGGTGCAAACAGGGTATTTGTCCAGTCAGGATAAAGCTTCCTCACATAGGATGAGAGGGTTGAAAGTGCGAACCTTGTAGTCAATAGTGGATGACGGAGCTGTACAATTGTCTTATGTAAACTCAACTTAATGTATCCATATAAAAAGATGATATCATTCTTTACTAGTAACAGGGTTGCTACTAAGATATATTCTGAAT
The DNA here is from genome assembly GCA_963457665.1 of Thysanoteuthis rhombus. Lineage (NCBI taxonomy): Eukaryota > Metazoa > Mollusca > Cephalopoda > Oegopsida > Thysanoteuthidae > Thysanoteuthis > Thysanoteuthis major. The sequence continues at coordinate 16,557,586 of OY735201.1, forward strand.
ATAACCTTTTGCACACCCTGCCTGGAAATATATCCTTTTGAACCCCTCCCGGAAAACTAGCAGAAGACATCCATGGTTATCTTTACATGTACATATATACACAGCTGTGGATTATAGTACATTCACTGCTGAATAGCAGTGCATTATGATTTATAATGAAACAGAGTAATAAGAACAAATACATATACATATTTATGTTTGTCCATAAATAGGAAGGTTTTAACAAATACTAGATTATGTAAAGCTTATAATCAAGTGCAATGTTGACTCTTCTAAATATTTTTTGCCTCACTTACCTGTAAAACCCATCTAGTTAGAGCAAAGTAGGCTATCTTGCAATGCCCCTTTAAAAAGGAAACTAAGTACATATTAAGAGCCACAAGAGAACAGACAACTATCACACAAGGCAGGAAATGTTCTGAGATTAAGTCTGATAGTGAGATCAGCATCAGCAACAGGATCTCCTTTTTTTTCTCTCAGAATCAGATATCTGCTTGGCACTACATTAAAGATACTTCCCTATCAGATTTCATATAGACCTATACATACATTACATATCACAACAAACATTACAGATATATATATATTTTACATGTTTTGTGTATTCCTGCAGATTTCTGGTAGAGTATAGGGCCATAACCATACCTGGGCTGGAGCAGCTAGCACTACACCCAACCTACCTCCTTTACCCAAGTTGGGGATTGGCAAAGGGTTTGAATTCAGGGTTGTCCATCTAGGGTAAAAAATCCAGTCTGCCCATGGGGAACGAGATGGATTCATGCCTTTCCCAAGGGCTTTGGTGCTAAATGAATGCAAATTGCCTTAACCAGAGGTTTAACTCTGTTCACCAATTTCAGTTTCTATGCTGCTAACTGTTAGGGTCACTTGCATAAATATTACATGCACACATGCTTCAAATATGCATGCTAACACACATATTGCAGATTTTACAAGCACTCAAGTGCACTGACAATAAAAATTCAATTTAGCCAAATGTGACTGCCAGCTTATTACATATATTCACACAATATCCCCAATAAATATACTCTAGATATATTGAGTAGAGTAAGATCTGGTTGTAGCCCTCTATCTAATTGACTGCTTACTATATTGAATTTAATAATACTATATGAATGTAGGCAACTATATTTATCATCAGAGCGAAGTGAAGATCTACACACAGAACCCATTTGGTTAGGGAGTCTGCACTATTTGTCAGATTAAGCTGAAATTTGGTACTGGAGATTCTTGAACCAAGGTGCAATTTTTATATACATTCTAGGTGCTAAAAATTGAATTTATGCAAATCAATTGACTCCACATCTTTGATATAAATGGAACTGTTACTTCTGACAGAGTTTCATTTCATTGAAGGTTATGGCTTGCTTACAGATTACTTGAGCAGTGATACCACCACAACAAGGTTGAGCTGAGAAAATATCATAGCTTTTCATGAGGTCCAAGTCATTATTTAATCCTTTGAATCCATTTTTGTATCTATATAACACCATAAAACCACTATCAAGTAATTTAAATACAATTAGGCCATTTGAATATGTTTGGCACAGTAAGGACAGATTGGAGTAACGCCATGAATACTAGACAAATAAAAATAAGGACAAATTATATTTCATACAACTTGACAGACAAGAGAAGAAAAAAACACATGTCAAGAATTATTAACAATCTTATTTGATTTTGGCCAAGGATCTTTCAACAAGTGCTATGTTTTATGGGAGTTAGGTTAGTGTTTGTGATCAGTTAACAATCACTGTACTACCAGGTGGTAGAAAGCTCCAGTGCATGTAGGTTTTGCATTAATATCAGACCTAACTGTTCTGTTCAATGAAGCTAATGTACATCTCAAGTATAATTGAAATCTTTCATAATAAAACTGCAATCCATAATAGCTGATCCGTCAGTTGCAGCAGAAAATCTCAGTGGGTTAGGAACAACTCATGATTCTCTTCGAAGAGTCCCTAGGAAAAGAGAAAGCAGTTTATCATTGAAATGTAGAGAAAGCAAAAGACTTCTGTCCAGTAGCTCGAGTAGTCTCATGAACAAATTTGTTTATTGAATCAGATAAATCAACTTCAACATTAGCTTTTAGTCAAGTGACAGGTGTTGGACAGGGGGAGAACTTAGTTCTCCAGTCAATCAAAGTTTTGATTTTCCTTGTCACAATATTGTAGAACAACATTTCATATATAATAAAGCCAGGAGATCATTTATATGTAGTCACATCACAAAAACAAGGGATCATTATATATAACGTTACTTAGGATCCATTTTTCCCTTGTATGAATATTCTCTTGTTTTTGTCTGTGCCATATTTTGATATCCAAGCAGAACAAATTGTTGAAAGCAAATCAACTAATATTGAAATGTACAATCAAAATCAATCTAAACATCATAATACTACTAGTAGCTTATGTAAGCCATGATATAAGAGATAAAATCTATTGAATAAATCCATTAAAACTTCTATTCACAGTTACATATATAGTGATACAGCAAATTCTTGTAGTGGGTTGGTGGGAAACAATAACAGCTGTATTCTAATGAAAACTGTATTTGAACCTAATATATAGAAGCAAGGTTTCATAGGTTTTTATTAGTCCACTATTTTTCCATTATTCCATCATTAATCTTTCACTCATTTTTTGCACTGAATATTTCGAACTGTAGACAAAAGACTTTGATTATTTAATACTGAATTTTGCAGTTTTTATTAAAAGTTTGTTTGAGCAAGTTTCAATACTCAATCTGTATGATGTGAATTGAAAACCAAGAAGGGATTGTCAGTGGTCAGGCATTAAAGCGAACACAGAGCTCTTATATGTATAGTTCTACATATGATATCATTGCTCACTTACCTGATTTCCCAGCTGAAAATCAAAGCATAATCTCATGCTAATTCTACTTGGAATGCTGGGTTGTAACCACTTTTTATACATGCATGATCTTTTCATAACACACCATATTAATATTTTTTCTAAAATTGTTCTAGTAGAAAAAAATATACATTCAAGCAACATTAACTAGCTAATTTTAGCAATTATTTTTCAATTTTTACTTCAATCATAAGTGTAATTAGCAATTTGTTGGTAATTCACTTGTATTTCAATACAAGTTGAAATAGATTGCTTAATTGAATTACTAAATTAGAAGTATACTTACCACCACAGTCAATAATTGAATAACATTAGCGTCAAAATTTGAGGTGAGATGAAAAAGAATTCCATCAAAGGATAGATATGGTCTGAATAAATTCTATTTATGACTTTGTTGTTGTTTTTCACAGGAAAACATCTAAAATGGTGTAAAATAAACAACTATTCTGGAGAATCTAGATGTTTTTTTTTAATTGATAAACATGTCAAAATGAGGCCCAGAAAAAGTCAAAAAAGTTTTTCTTCCAAAAATAAAAATAAAACATTTTTACAAAGGATCTAATGGAATACTGTTGCAAATTTTCAAGTCTGTAGACAAAACAGTATGGCCAGGAGTGCTCAAACACACAAACAAAGGAATAGAACCTTTCACCACCATTGGTGGTTATGGTTATTCAATATTATGCAACTGAATACAACTTTTATTGGATGTTAATTTAGTTTGCATCTTATCAGATATTTTGAAATGTTACTACATACAAAAACCAATCATTACTAATACATACTGATTACTACCAGTTATAGAATTATATTTTTGTAAAGAAATTAAGTATATATTAATCACCAAATTAAGAATAAAGTTTACATCTTCAAATGTAGAAACTTTCCAAGATAATAATTAGTTCTTGTAATGATTTTAAAATTAAAGCAAACAGCTAAGATGGAGCAAGAAGTATCAAGTATGAAATAAAAATGAAAACAAATGTTGGCGTTCTCATATTCCAAAACTGATTTTTAGTAATCACATATGCACATGGTCTTACAACACCTTGTGAATAGGCTCTAATTAAGAGAGAATTGGTTACTTTAAAAAACCCTATCAAAAAGCAAGCAGAATTCTAAAGCTCAATGACAAAATGACCATAGAGACCAGAAAACATTTTCAGAAGGTACTTAGTGATGCATTCATGCAAATCCTTAAGGTTGTAGCCCAAAAACATAACAAGGAGCATCCAGAGACACAAACGAAGACAAGCAAAGAGAGGAGATTCAATAGCCCACTTGGCTGGTTGGTTGGGCAGGCCATTAGTGGGGCAACAGTGATTAGATAATTAATCATTCCATATCAATAAAGAATGAGTAAAAAAAAAAAAATTCCACAAAAGATAAGCCTACTTCTAGCAGATGAGCATAGCCCTAAAGGGGAAGCTAATCTGCTTAGTTACCTGCAACAGTTAAGACTGTATTCTATTTTGATGTAATATAAATGACAGAAAAAACAATACAATAAGAAAGAAACTAAAAGTAACAAACAATTAAAGGATATTAAGTATTCACGTTATCCCAGATTATGATGAGAAAACATTGATGTGAAAATAAATGCAAGTTTTATTTGATCGTCACTGACGTCTGATGCTTTCTGTAGGGATTCATAAACAGGAAGAGGATGGGGAAACTACCTAGTGTCAAGGTCACCTAATACCCTCTTCACATTTTCTTTTTCATCTTCTCTTTTATTTATGATCTTTCATATTCTGTTTCACTTGCTGTTTTTTACTGTGAAGATCTAGCAAGAGCAGTGTTGCCAACTTCATTTACATCTAAAATTGAGTCAAGAACACCTCGAAACATCTAGATTCCCCAGATATATATCTGAAATCTAAGAAATATATTATATTCTAGTAAGGATTCCTAGCATTGTGCAGAGATCAAATGATTTCTTGCATATATCAGGTTAGCCCATGAACACTCCTGCATACATTTAAAGCATTATTTTCTTGCTAATGGTGTCAAATTTGAGGTTTACATTCCCTATCAATGCCAGTATGCCTTGTTAGTACATTTATATAAATATTTGCAGTAGCCGTGTATCAGGAATCCCAACTTTGAAGAAATATTTACACATTAGACAAAACAGAAATAAAACATATTCTTTAATATATGTCTTCCTACACAACACAACCATGTTGGTAGGGGTGGCATGAACCATTAAATGCTTTGAGATTATTGAGTGTACTACCTGGTAGGTTACATTATTCAATCTTGTCATGGGTGTTGGGCAGATTTGTGTAGGCCTCCACACACAGGTCAATGTACTCTGGGCAGCTTTTCCTATGACCATTATCAAAGTGTTTTGAAGTGGAAGTTTGGGTTTAAGATTCTGATAGTATTAAACTTATAAAAAAATTTCTTTAAATCTTAAATGATATTTTCTCCATTTTGTGATGGCAAAAATTTCAACCACTGCCGAAACCGACTACAGATGCAGAAAAGAGCAAAAATAAAGTGACCTGACAGAAATCATGCTAATGACGTTTCCTTACAATAATTTGAGAATGTATGCACATGAATGCACTGAGATAACCCGACAGCTGTCCATTGTTTGAAGTTGAGGGGGAAAGTGAAAGAGAGTATGAAAAAGAGAGAGTGAGAGAGAATGGGGGGATATTTACTGATTTTTTCGATTTTGATCAAGTATGCAAACAAACATACTTACAGACAATCAAACTTATATATATATATATATATATATATATATATATATAAGGATTATCAACAAATCAAATGTTGCTTTATCTTCAACATTTATTTATCGAAATATTAACTTATCAAAGATTTTACTGATTTTATAATTATGAATCAAATAGGTTTATCACTTATTTTATCAAAAATCATCTAAATAGCAAATTCTGTCATTTAGATGTACCAGAAACATCTAGATTTAGATGAAAAACAAATAGGCAATACTGAGCAAAGGATTAACTAACTTTTCAGGTGTCAATCAGTGTCAGAAAACCATGCAAGAAATACTAACACATCTAGAAATTACTATTTTGATATTACACATATGGTGAAATCAATTTGATTTTCATTTTTGAAGTATAGTTTGGGCACTTCATCTAACTTATTGAAGTTCTATATTCATTATAGTAAGAGTAATAGGCATTCTTTGTAATGGCATGTGGAATATTTTTCATTCAAAATAAGCTATATTTAACTTTTTTATATTATTCTTTTATACATATAACAAAGCCAACCTAATGTAGAATAATGTTGCAATAGCCGAAGAAAACTGTCTTTCTTGATGAGAGATCATCATTCTTATAACTGCTTTTTTTCCAAGAATCACTTTGAGCTTTTTGCCTAATCATTTTGTTTTTTTTATAAACTCATCATTCTATGAAATCTGCTGAAGGCCACAGCACTCAGTGGCAAAAAGTGAATAAGATGAAAAAAAAAGAATGACAAAATTAATAAAAGATTTTTCCCAGCAGATAATTCATCCATAGAGTTTGATTATTTTTTATATTCATCTTTGTTAAAGAAACAATGCAAAATTAATTCAAATAAGCCTACATCTGTCATAGCTCAAGGATTTACATTTCTAGAAACTTCTCTTTCTATCAGCAAAGCTAAAAAGTTTCTTGGTTGCTTTTCAAGTCAGGTCTCCTACAATTCAGTCAGTTTAAAGGATAAGTTAAGCTGAATTGCAAGCTGAATTTCTATCTTTAAGTTTTACATCTAAAACTAATAAGAACAAGATAAACAGGATCCTCAGGAGAAATATTCATCAAGTGAGCAGAGGAAAGGAATACATAGACAATATTCAAGTGATGCAGTTTCATTAGTGATAGGTCTGAAATTAACTGGAATTCACAGGTGTTTGCTTTGATGAAAGACAAAAATCCTGTGAAAATGTATACCTGCAAAAACTATCCAAGTCTGAGGAAACTTCACTTATATTCATGAATATGAAGAGACTAAATTATGTAAATAAGATAGCGCTTGTCCTCAGATATAAAGTGTTATCACCAATATATATAAACCAAACATGGGATAGATAAACAATGTATAATTATGTTCTCTTTTATAAGAATCAAAAAGATTATTATACATTATTACTAAGCAAAATAGGACTGAAACATGAGCCAAACTTCATTGGTGTGTTAATTCCAGTTTAGTAACGGGGATTAGAAAAATGTTTATAAAAAATCTTTCTTTTATCTTCTTTATACAGAAACTAACTGGAAAGCCATCTTGTCAGGCATTTATCAGCTAGTTCATGTGGAAGGTAGATCCCTACCTAAAAGTCAAGAAGGGTTAAATCAGGTGATTGAGGTAGCCATAAACCACCCGAAATAACTCAATCCTCAAACATCTAACTAATTGCATGCATGCTTGCACAAGCTGTATGCACAGTTCCACCATCTTGTTGAAACCAGCCATTTTGTTTTTCATGCTCAGTTAATTTGTCAAAAAAGGTCTCCAAGATGTTGCATATGTACCACTCAGATGTGACAGTGTCATCAAAAATAATGGACCAATTACACGCACCGTAGACAACGCACACCAAAAACCAATTTTTTGATAGTGGAGTGGCTTCTCGAATAGAGTAAGAGGATTTCCAGTGGACCACACTCTGGAATTCTGACTGTTCAAGTAGTCTGACAAATGAATGCTTCATCAGTAAAGAATGTATTTCTGATCATGCTGTTTACTTGTTACCAAAGATCGTTGGTCCAAGTTGAGATAAAAAGCAACCTGAATGTAAAAAAAAGGACTCAAAATGAATAAAATTTAGTTACAATACTATTACAACAACAAATTTACACATTTTGTTAAGTTTTGTCTACTGCACTGCTCACATGTTTATAGCATTTGATAGAGCAGTTTCTTTTGGAACATCCAATACATAGATGCATAGTCTAAGAGTCATTAAGCTTTTAATCAACTATTTCACATTGAAATTTGTCAAACTTGAAAGAAAACTTAAAGCAAACTGTAGGTAAAAGCAATCTGCTTCTGCTCAAATACAAGAATTGCAATCACTCTTCTCCTTCATCAAAACAAACAAGTCCTCTTCAATTCACAATTAATGGTTTTACTGACCTCAAGAGAAAACCAGTTCACAGATTTTGAAACTGAAAAATTATTTTATCATTTTTGTTGCTCCACTAACTGAACAACCATACATTTAAAATATATGATGTAATAGCAAATTATATGATCAAATAAAATATAAACATTGCAATGAACAAGAAAAATTTTCAAATCTTCCATTCTTTTCTTAAAAGATAGATGAAATGATAAACAAATTTCTCAATTGCTTCCCTATCAGGCTGCTCTGTTGTGAGAATAATTTATTTCTTAAATATCAAAATCAACAAGACATCAATGCATTTATCAAACCTAGGACAAATAAACAAAGAATATAATTATATATTCTTTATTTGCTAAAGATTCTGTGAAGTTTATCATTAGGACTGAACACTTACTTTATTAGAGTTAACAATGTTAGTCTCTAGTTCTGAGATATATAAGCAAACAGAATCATTTGCAGTAATCTTTTACCAACATCACATTCCTGAAATATGTAAAATCTAAGTGTAAAAGTCCTCATATTTGTCTGAAAGGATTCTTTGGTGTGTCTGGTGGCTTCTAAAGCAGGTGATGACCCAAATTAGATTTAGCTACATGAACTATTCAGCAGAAGATGGTTAAGACTATCTTCAGCAGTTCTATAGACGTGAAGTTGATGTTGAGATATTAATTCTCCATTGCAACCCCATTCTACTTGGTTTAGTTTGTTCATTAAGAGGATTTCAGGCACGAAAAACTTGGTTATTAATTCTTCACATCATATTGGGTTTTTTTTTTGTAAAATTCTAAAACTTGTTTTGTCAATGAAAATAAAAAGAGAATTCCAGCTAGTTACCATGCATCTAACAAATCTTTTACAGCATTTAAAGGATAATTCTAAAGAGATATCTTATAAAGTTTTCTATCTTGAACAAATCAGGTATTTAAAATATATTGTCCAGATAAGTAAGTTTTCAAAACATAAAAAATGAGGTGCTAATCAAAGCTTCCAACCATGCAAATCATAAAAAAGTCTCAAAGGTTCAATAAACCAAGTCTGTAAGATACAAGGTCTGTCCGGAAAGGATCCAGTCATTTTGAATACCAGAAAATTTGAAGGATTGCTCAGTGGAGTACTTTGAAGGGGTCTATAGCACCATTGTCTTAGGTAGTTTTGTTTTTGTTAATATTAAATGGCTGGATACTCTCCAGACAGACCTTGTATTTTTAAAATGCATACGCAAATTTCCATATAAAGTGACCCCTTTTTGATCAACATGTATTAAAGATATTATGAATACTGAAAATGCTTACTGAAATAGATCAGTTAATCAGTAACATGGCATCATTTGCTACTGCTAAACAGTTCTAGTTATATAGATTAGTTATACAACTTTATCATATTGTTTGAAAGAGCTGAAGAGGATGGATCACCACTGCCAGACAATGCCAAAAGGGCTTATCTGTGCCCACAGCACACCAATGCTCCCACTGTCCCGGTGTGCGTCAACAATTGGACTGGTCAGCTACATTTGGGTCCACCAATGACAGCACAGCCACAAATATAATTGGAAAATGGTCATCTAACTTTTTTTCTTGAGTTTCTGAGTCATTCCACAAATATTTTTTAATTAACATTTTGAAAAATATTTCACTATTTCAGGGTCTTTTGCTCATGAAGTTCAAACAGCTGCCAAATGAACTAAATACATAGTAATTTTTAGTATAAAGCAGATTTTAAGAACAAACAAAATTCAAAGTAATTAGAATCAAAACTTGTTTTTCGATGGAAATTCTTGAAAATCAATATCAGCAGTGAGAAGTGAACCATTCCCAAGAGGGATGAGGAATCCTTGAAAACCATTAAGTGCACTTAAAGCAATTATACCGCAAGTAAATAGCAATGTTGTCATCTTGCATTGCAGATGGCTTGAATGAAATCCAGTAGTTCAGGGTTCTTCTTAGAAGCAAAATACAGTAAATAAAATTGCAAATATTTTATCATTGGATTAATTTATTCATTTTGGATTTATAAAGAAGCATCATTGTGCCTTGATATCTGAAAATGCAGTGAAGTATGTCTGATTTAAGGAAAATTTGATTTCTTTTAAATTTTCAAAATATTTTGCTTTTGAAAGCAAATGAAATATGAATATGAAAAGGAATAAAAATAGAAATTCTTCATTTCTGTACAAGAGAGTAATTCCACAGACACATCATTGCACTGGAAATCAAACCATAGAGTTTAAATTTCCAAGAATTGTATGAATATGACTTGGTCAACTCAACTGACAGCTAACAAATTTTCTTTGAGCTTGTAACAAGAAGAGAGCAGCTGGCAATAAAAGATATTCTTAGCCTTTAGCACACTACATTTTTTTTCAAGGGTGCCAAGGTTTGTGCACTTAGTAACTTCGAAAGCCAGTTATTTGTGTGGATTCATATATAATAGAAATTGATGTGACAACACAACCACAATATTCAAATACACTATCATTCAGTAATTGAAGTCACCTGCAGGGGTAGGTATAATCTTTACCTTAGCAAACATAGTCACATACAGAGTGCTAAAGGTTGATAAAACAACAGTTTGGAATTTTGCTTAAACAGTTATGTATTTTAAAAAATAAATCAAATTTTGATTTTACAGTAAATAATTTTTTATTTTCTTCATATTAAACAGTTTCATAAATGAAATTGGGTAGTTATGTTTGATGGGAAGACAAATAGGTCTTGTTAAACACTCAATATATCCTGTCATAAGACCAGTGTCTTTTGGCAGCATGTTGTGTTGCAGGTGATCAATTAAAAAATTGGAAAAAGAAGCAATCAATGAATGAATTACCCCTATCAACTTTTGTTGGGCAGTGATCACTAAAAAAAGGATAAATTTTCAAAAAACAAGTACGAAGGCTGTCGAACACAAATTAAGGGATACATTTAGCATTAACTTACATTGGAAAGTGAATCCCCTCTAAAAATCCAATATTTGTGAAAAAAAAGCTTGAAATAAATTTTCCCCTTTTTCTATCTTTTAGTTGTTCAGGTTTTTTTACTTTATGATTAAACTTTTGAACATCAATCTATGACAGACCCAATCAGAAAGTACATTCCAGACTATTGTAATCATTTGACAGACATTCAATGCTGAATACATCAATTATGTTCAACTGGCACATTACTGCATACTGACATCTATATCTGTTCACTACCAATACTGAAATTGTACAAGGCTTGATAGTTTGCAATATTCTTTCATGGTTTCTATTCACATTTCAGTTGGCTATCACAAATATGATATATGATGAATAAATTCAAACAACTACCACTGCAAAAACAACAGCAGTGCCTTCAACAAAACATTCATCAAATGATGATTTTTGGGTAAGGCATGGTTTAGGGGCTGTAGCATCATTATCACTAACCAAGGGTAGCACAGCAGAAACTCACGATACAAGTAGTCTTTGTTGGTTTTCCAACTTGGAGCCCCTTAATATATTTCCTCTTTTCTGTTAATGACAATCTGAGCTGAATCAGGTATGCTGAGGTTAGGTTGGCAATTAAACCTTGTCATCAGATTTCAATATAGAATATGTTGGTTGACCAGCAATGACTTATACATTGTTCTCACGGATCTTAATGCTTTTGTAGCTTACATTGATGTTCTCAGATGATATTTTCTTCAAAGAGATCTATTTATTCAGTGGCATAAACTTTTCTTGAATTAACATATCCTGATATATCACAGTAACTTTCCCCTAAAGAATCAGTTTCAAGAAGTTAAAATATAGATTAATTCACTTTTCTCTCATCATTTTCTCAAACTCACACCCAAATCAAGAGTTATGTCTAAAAAGTTTATCAAAATCCACATTCCTCTATTCAAAAGACTTACCACAAAAATGTTAATTAAGCCTTGATATATAACTATATAAATATTCGAGTACCCAAATTTCTCTCTCACAGAAGAGATACTTTAGAAGGTAGGGTATTTCAATCTAAAAATGATTTTCTCAAAAAGTTAGACACCACAGTAGGAACAACAAATATATTTCAGTTTCCTCTATACACATAGTGCCTCAAAGAAGTCAAAATTAAACTGAATACAATTCAATACAAACATACACCATACCATTTCATGACAGTTTTACTAATGAAAGATAGATGAATGTACAGCTGAAGTGAATAGCAAAACCTGGGCTGGAGTAACAGTAAGCAAGTAATTTAAACACTAAACAATTTACTCAAAATAAGACAGTCTAATAAGGACTCTCAATCTGAGGATCAGTTATGTAACTCAGGTAAATCTCTATTGAACATACAATAATATTGCACAGTGAACTTAATTCTTGCAAATTTTGAATTCTGGTTCTTGTATGTAATGCTATTGCCATTGAAACTATGAGCCAGTTGTAGAGTGATACCCATATAATCAAATTATCAATTATGATTATATATATATATATATATATATATAAACAAATCCTAGAATGATGTTTGAGCTCTAATAAATAAGTTGGTCATGTTAGCTTGCTTGAGGCTACATACAGCCAGGCATGAAACCTTTGAAAAGTGTTTTGCATCTCACACTCATTGTCATCAAAGCATCTATGCTCCAGTAAGCATCTGCAATATCCAAGGGTACAAATATTAGCAGGAGAAGACAGATGATGTTCAAATTATATCATTAAAAAATATGCTATTGAAAGTATATTATAAAACATTACCTGTTGCTGGTTGCTTACTGAAATAATTACAATGTCATCACAAGAGACAAAGAATGACGAAGTGTTACTCAGGGGTTACATGTAGCCTCTGGATTGTTGTTTATGCATTCTTGCCTTAGTCACCACTCTTAAGACTTTCTTAATTTATTTAAACCTGGCTCACCTAAAAATTAAGAGTGTAAAGTTCAGAATCTTTCTTTAGAGTCTCCATGCCAAAGGTGACATATTAACCATTTGAATTTTGAGTCATTGGTAATTACATGACTAATGTTTTACATTTTGAATATTACCTTTATCATAAAAATATTATTATATGAAGATACCAGGTGACTATTGCAAAAAAAAAAAAAATTAAAAAAAAGCCCAGTAGTAACATTATACAAGGTGAGACTAAAGTCCTTCCCTGATTATGTACAATCATATCTAAAAAAACATTACCCCTTTTGTCTTTTTTTATGGGAGTATACCAAGGACAAAATGTTCAGTTCAATGTTCCTGATATTGAAGAAGATAATGGCTCCTTATGCAAATATGATTGAAGAGATGTTCAAGATATGGCATGAAATCAAGTATCACTGAGCCAGTCTCCAGGCAACAAATGGAGTACATATTGAAGTTCACGAATAACAGAAAAAAATCTTTGTGTATTGAGGTATAATCTGCAATAAACCATCTGTTTGCACCTAGCATAGGTTTTGAGAAATATATGTTTGAAATCATCCAGTATCAATGCTTGTAATGATTATAATTACAAAATAGCCCTTAAAATTCCAAGATAAGGCTAATATGATTTCCAATCATATCAATGATTCAGTCTTATTTTTGAGACTATTATTTGCCTTTGTCCATGAGAGCAACTATCTTATATGTCTTCAATATGAACATATAAACAATAACATTTTTAAAAAATAAAAATAAGTGCATGTCACAACATTAAATTGATACACATTTCTGAAGTAATAATATCTTTTTATTCACTGGGATACTCTCCTTTATATATTTTCACCATTTAACAAAATTTTGAATAATTCCTCTGGATTCACCCAGAAATATACATTAACCATACTTGCTGAAAACCAGCCTTGCAAGCAGGAATTTCAGCTAATTCCTGCAAAGGGCCTTAACAGGGCCTTTGGTCTCACAAAAAATTCATGGATTTGAACTATATATCTATTGAATCATAACTTATTTGAAAATCATCATCGACATGAACTCTTGTTTCAAATTTAATTTAAACATCTGGGGGGGATTTCAGGAAAGATAGGTGAATTATGATAAAATAGACAATAGATAGAAATCAAATCATTATTGAATTATGTGAGAGAGAAGGCAGACCCCACAATATCATTCTTTTGAGGAATTTTCAAAAACTGAGAAGCTAAAACATGCTCAAGGATTCCATTAGTAACAACAGAAAAATTAGTGGCCATAGCTAAAGCTATCCTCAAGAATACAGATGTACAAACTTTTAGAGTATTATCGTAAGATGTGCATGTATGTATTAGCATACACAGGCCTCCCAAAAGTAATTTACAAAAAAGCAAAATATGCTCTTGAACACACATATGAGAAAGAGAAATAACCCCTTTTTATCTTATAGAATTTATAAAATGGAAAGGTATATTCAGGACAGAAACAGGTATCAGCAAACCAAGCCAACATTTAAAAGATAAGCTTAATCAGCGAAAGTGTTGCCAGCAATTGACCTTTGCTGGGAGATAAACACACTTTTCTCCCCAGGTCATTATTATTGACATTTATGATATGTTGTGGAGTTCAGCTCTTATACCTCTTAAGATGATATTTGTGATAAAAAAATATACATATAAAAGTGTAAATAGAAATATATATATATATATATATATATATATATATATATATATAGAGAGAGAGAGAGAGAGAGAGAGAGAGAGAGAGAGAGAGAGAGAGAGAGAGAGAGTACGTAAAGCTTTAAGCGCATAGTCTGTGAAGCATTTCAGCTCAAAGCACATATACATACATACACTATAACACTTTACAGCTTTAAGCCCACACACGCATATACATATATTCATAGTCTAGAAAGCTTTTTAGCTTTAAATACATAACATTAAAAAACTTTTTCAAAAATTTTTTGTGTCACTTCAGTCACTTATTTCCTAATTTCTGTTTATAGAATTTTCTTCAGTGTTTTTTTCCTGTTTTACACGTATTTTGTTATCATGGTAATATGTGTAAATTTTCTCTTGTTAGGATCATCATCATGTAACCGTTCTGGGGATTTGGGAAACAAAATAGTTATATCAACATGACACACTAGCAGAATTGATCAAACACCACCTCCTTTTCAGCTATGATTTTGATGTATAGTTTATGTCATAAATGTAGTTGGTTATTTTATATAGGGTATCATCATAGTGTAATGCATATGGATGTTATGTTATACTAAACATCCTTCAATTTTTTGAAACAGGGCTTACTAATGTAGGATACACAAAATTTTTTAACGATAAGGAATCAGTAAGTATAACAAAACACATGGCTCGCCGTTCATGTCACTTCTAATGAATATATATATACATATATGTTTTAGCTGTAAAGATTTACAGACGCACAAAAATACATATATATTAGTGCTTAATGCTGTAAAGCTTTACAGACTATCTACACATGTGCTTAAAGTTGTGCAGACTATATGCATATCTCATTATCAACATCACCCCTGGTAAGTCCAAAGTTGGACAAAACTTCTGTCATGTCTGACCAACATACCTTCCTAATCCCTCCATCTTTTTTCATCTTTTTCCTCTGCATTTGCTGTTCCTTGTACCCTGATTGGTTAACTTTTAGCTCCATCTGTTGTCCTTTCTCCTTGCTACATGTCCAGCCTATCATTTTTCATCACTTAATTACTTGTCTGATATTCTCACCACACCCCTGGGCCTCTTTTGGATCCATGTTGATCTTCTATTATCTCAAAGTTATTCCTAGCATTGCGCTTTCCATTGCCCTCTGTGAGATTCTGAATGATTTTGTTAGATTTCAGGTTGCATATCTGCACATCATAGCTGGTATTAAGCATTCATTGTATGTTTTAAATCAAGTGATCTGAATAGAGAAAGCCAAGAGAAAGTGTTGAAGATGAACAGAAATGTTTAACAATGAAGTCCTGAGAAGAGGTTAAGGAATACATTTATCTAGGTCAGGCAATAAAGTTAGAGCAAAACCATGAAAACAAATTAAAACAACACATAACAATTGGTTGGAAAGCATATGTACAATACCGCCTTTGTTTGTTTAGTTCATTGTCTGCTTCTTATGGCTGGCCAAACAGCAGGGTGCTGGAAATTAGGTCACAAAAGGTTACCAAGGGTCAATTTGGACTCAAAACTTCTATTTCTGACCAAACTGCGTACAGGGGCATTTTTTTTTGCACAACCTCATAAACTGGATGCTATCTAATTGTAGACATGTATAATATGCAAACATTTATTTTTTTTAAATGTTAGAAGGTGTGCTGGTGTCCAAGCAGTTAGCAGAACAGAAAATGGAATTGGCAAGCCAAGTTTAAACTCTAACTGGGATAATCTGCATTCACTTTGCACTAATTCCCTTGGGAGAAGCATGAATAGGAATAAATGATGCAATTAACATTGAAAAGATATTCTTGGTCGAGAAGAATTGACATACCGTACAAATTTACATAGATAGTGGGGTTTTTTCAAAAGTTTTTTCACAAATGATTTTGAAAAATGTAAAAATAGTATTTCATTTTATTCATGTTTATGCTGTTGTGAATTTTATAGTTAAAATAAACCTATTTCCTTAATTCCTTGGAAGCAATAATACTGATTGAGAAAAAGACAATTCCTGGCAACAATATTTAGATAACATACGTCAAATATAACCTCAGAGACAATGTTAACCATATTTCAATTAAAACATTGTTCACATTTCAATGATCAAAAAAAATAAAGAATAAGAATCATCAGGAGACATTGAGAACTAGAGTCGTGTAGGTTGTGTTTTTTGCAAGCAGTCATAATTATTAACAACAGAGTAAACAGAATTATGAAAATTAGAGCCAGAGAAGGTAGCAGCAGTTGGCCATATTGAATGCAGACAGAAACAATCAGAACATTGGTTAAGTTGATTACATACAGTTGCAAGAATCACATCACAAAGATGAAATAGAGGAAAAAGGAAGTGATTTGGAAGTTACCTACTTGGACACAGAAGAATGACCAGGCAAGCAGAAATATGGGAATACAGTGGGTGCAAAAAGTATCCAGTACATTGCAAAAAGGTTATTTCAACTTATATTACTTCAGAATTGACAAAATATGTACCAAAGATTGATAATAATATAATGAATACAAAAATCAAATAGATATTGAAACTAAATAGAACATTGAAAAGTTTTGCACAAAAATCCAAAATAGAGGGTCAACAAATGATACATTCAGAAAAATTCTGTGGGGAAAGAAAAACTCAATTCCTATCATGGCTTCCCTTTTCATAGTTTGGACGCATGTCATGGTTTATTCTAATTCAAAACAAAAACGATTACCAACTACAATTAAAATTCAAGTTAAAACTTTATCACATCTGAATAAAGCATAATATTCAATAAACCATAATGACATATTTCAAGGTATTTCAGAACTTAATAATATTTACTCTAATTCCAACCGTTATGAGTCATTGATAACTTAACTTATAATGATACAAGAATTTAAACTTTAAAGAACTAAAAAAATTAAACTACATCCTAAAAACTTCTCATAAAAAAAAAGAAAATCAGAATTGCAGGGTATGTCATCTTTGGTTGAACAAAACATATTTGCGATTTGCATGGTCAGCTGGTTTTTGTAGTCACCCATTTGACACTAAACAGTTCATATGAATAGAAACAAACTCAGAGAAAAAATCAGCTCGTTTATAGAAAACAAATATGGAGAAATTAGTCAGATAGAGACAGCTATATACAAAATATATTTTCCTACACATGTTTTGACATCCTAGTTTGTATTTGTATTTGGAAAGTTGACTTATGGTTAAGAAGATTTATTGCTAAAATAGTTCACTTCTTGAGATGGCAAAAATCTGAAAATTTGATAATTGTTCATAAATTGTTCTTGTGTGGACACACACACAATAAAAGTTATTATAAAATAATTATAGTAAAGAAATAAAAATAAATGATATTAGAATGATCTTATTAGGTAATGTTCAGTACAGGCGGTACCCGTTATTAGGGAGTCCATTGTAGCATGGTTCGCAAAACAGATCGGGGAGGTGGTGCACCCCAACATTTCAATCAGTATAATCACCCACTTATCTATAAAACTGAAAAACAAAATTCTTTTTTGAACCTGTAAGCCCAATATTTTGGGCTGAAGCCAATTTAGGGACAGAGCTGACACAACTCCAACCTCACCCTCACTAAAAAATATATTTGACTTTTGCCGGCTAACCATCAATAAAAATGAAATGAATTAGACAAAATCATTGCAGTTGTCAATAGAAAAAATTTTTTGAAAAATTAAATAAATGAAAAAAAGTTTTGTTCATTGACTCGAGAAATGTTTTTGTGTAATACTTTTCATTCTTACTATGATGTTAGCCATCTTTCACCACAAATATCATCTATACTCAACCCACAGTTATTGCAGCTCGATTATAACATGGTCAGCTTTCTTGGATGCCAACACCTGTGTTATAATGAGGGATGCCTGTATATAGATTGATAGCATTCACAAGTAACAGCAATACTAAAAAATGCTTTGCAGTGCAACATGCAGGAAAAACAAGACAGAAAACTTCTTTTTTAAAACTATCAATAAATTAAGTCAAGTAACATCCTTATGAATTGCTAAATGTTTCTTAATTAACCTTTTTAAAATTCCTGGGACATATATATCTCGTAGATCTCTTTTAGAAATGTACTTGAACATTTCAAGTCAGGCATTAAGCAACTTAATAGATTCGTCTTGAAAACTCAAAAAAATACATGACAAAAAGCAGTGATGGTAGTATATCAAATATTTGTTAAATATACAAGTAACATATTGAATAGTTGTTCAAGATAGTTGGGTTTGATTAAAAAAAAAAAATGAAGGACAAAGGATAGTGATGATTCAAGTAACACAAATGTCTCCTAGCAATTAATAAAAATATTAAAGTTTAAATAAACCCATCATATTTTTTTCATCAAACTTTTCTACACCAAGTATGTACATGGATACATCATTAAATTTTTTTTTTTCAATTTGAAATCTAAATTGAAGAAAGTTGTAAAACCTGTTTTTAGTTTCTGAGGCTACACAAGTAGTCTAACCCTTTCTTCCAAATTGTGCAGCACAATTTCACACGTTTCTCTGAGAAGATCAGTTTTCTTTATTCATGTATATTAAAATACTCATGCTTTCATGCAGAGAACTTGAATTTAGAAGATGCCATGAGTGAAAATTTACATATAAAAAGAATACATAGAAAAAAAAAGTGTGCATATGTACAGAATACATAATCAAGTTCTGAAGAAGTCATAAAAAAGACTACTTGGAGAAATTGAGTAAAGAATTAAAATAAGTGAGAGTCTGCCAAGTTATACGTTATCAGTCATCACATCAACTCTGGCAGTGCAGAGAGTAAGCAATCCAAAGCTATCTGAAGAGACCAAAATTAGCTCTTGAATCAGTGTAGTACACAAGATGTTGGTTAATAGGGGAAAAGACAGTTGAAAAACAGAAAAGGAACATCATACTGCAGTTATCAATCTTACTAAAACAAAGCAAATCTTAACCAAAAGCCATAAGAGGCTTTCATTACCAAAAAGGAACAGTAAATAAATACACATCTGTCCAACTAATTTGATTTTATGAACAGTTGGAAAGCATATGTATAAAAAAAAATGATTACCAAAATGTGATCCAATCTTATGCCAGAGCATCAATACTGGAAGCAAGATGACAAAAATCACTTCTTATAGAAGGGTGCATATAAATTAGTGCTAGTGTATAAGAACTGAGGTGCAAAGTGAATGTTCAACAGAATGAAATTGGCTAGCTGAATTCAAACTTTGGCTGAGACAGTTAGGGTTCACTTTGCACTAATGCCCCTGGGTCAAGCATGAATCCATCTCTTCTCCCTCTAGCTATGGATAAATAGTAGGGCACACTGGGTCCTCTAGCTGTGGTTGGCAACCAGTCTTGGAGACAAACAACCTAAATTTCAAACCAGCTTGAAGAGGGATGGGCCAAGTCGGGTTATCTTACCCTCGACACATACATGATGAAGATCATCCGTGGTGACCTAATGACCACTGAACTGGGTTGAAGGATGTATATGTATAAGGACTTTGATTATAGACTTCCGTTGTCCACACCATTTTTCAGATGAATCTGTACATAAGTCAGTTTAAACTGCTAAAATTTGCCAACGTTCTTCATTTTTATATAAATAAGAACCAAAAGTTCAATGAAGCATCCACAATAAAGTCTAAAAGCCATTATTGCTAGATCACGTAATCATGAGAGGAAGATTTTTCTAGGGAAGAAACATATCAAGGGACACCTTTCTACCAAGTTTCTAATAAATCTTACATGAAACAGCTAAAAAACACTGTAGGGACACACCGACTGACGGACAGAACCTCTTATAATGAGGCAAAGATGCCTCCAAAAATTCTTAATTACTCAAGAATTTGATACTAACCAAGTAAAATATTACCAAGCTTGAATTATTTCATGTAAACCAAGCTTTCAACACAGCCATAAATTGTGTACATTCATTTTGCAATGATGAAATTTCAGATTTGTACATCATATATGAAAATGAAAATGAAATGAAACAAATGACAAGTGAAATTACCTTAAATTTTTATAGTAATATCTAAACCTTTCCTGGTGGGCAAGTCAAGCACTGCAGACACGTTCCTGATACCTAACAACCAGAGAAATCTATTGATGCTCATAAAACTGAGCTGCATAAGCAAATTTTTTACCAATGTAATAAAAATGTCCATTTGTCTTTTGGAGCTAGAGGCCAGAGGTAAATTCATCGACAACAATTACTGTTCCCCTAGAAAACAGTTTCTCATTCTACTGTCTTCGATAAGTTTTTTTAAGGTTTTTAAAATTTCATATTCAATTTCTCTCACTCTCTCTCATATGTGTATCTATAGTTAAGATCTAAAGGGAAATCAAACTCAATATTAACACATAAAAGGTGAGGATACTTCTATACTGTTAAGTCTTCTGTCATAACCATGCTATTTATTATAATTCTCAACATCACTACTCTCAAAATACCTGACACAGTAATATCAGTAATATTTGGCTAGCTTGGGTTACTTTATAATATTGTTTGTCTGGACCAAATTCAATTATCGCGGTAGTTAACTTCTTTTTTTTTCTTCAAAGTGGGGACATTAAAAAAAATCAATAGTATTCCTTGAGAATAATACTTTATATAAACGCCATAATCTCAGATTGAACAGGGAACCTTTAGGTTTTCAAATACTCTCAAACTAAGCTATTTCAACTTGTAAACTACAATCTACAACTTTTGTCAGTTTAAATATTGTATCGAAATAATCCAATTATTTGAAATCCCAATGTTTGATTTACCCTAAATTGTACATGTAAATATTGATAGTAATCAAGATTAATGGAAAATCTAACATCATTTCTTGTATGAACAATCAAAAGTTGAATCAAATAAAACTAGGTTAACAAAGTAGATTTGATATCACATTAAAAATCAAAGCATAGAAAATGCATACAATGAAAACAAACAAAGTATTAGGGATTATTCATGTAATAGATATAAGATATCTTATTGATGCGGCCTAATTATAAACATGTAAATCGGTCAAAGTACTTTTACATTAAAAGGTCATGACATGTATTAAAAAAAAAAATGACTGATTATTGATTCTTCATTCACTTGATGGTTTTAAGATAAACTGAAAGCAATTTTTTTTAAAAGCTACTGAAATGTTGACATTTTGAGACCAATAATATGAAAACTGGAAAGATAAATATTCTAGGCATCAGTCAGAGCATAAGACTAGATGAAGTAAGTTGTATCTAAAAGCCAGTGACACCCAAGTGAGACTTACTAATCTAAATCGGGACTTTTTATGATAGCACTCACCAAAGATAAGGCGGGGAATGTAGTCAAGAATTTCAAATGTAAAAATTAGGGTTGCCATATATGAACCGTAGAAAAAAAAAAAAAACAACATTCCCAGTCATGGTTGTCAACACATGTAAATAATATAGTGGCATTGGCTAGATCATGGTTGAAAATCGCTAAAATGTTTTAAATGCAAGGCAAAAAAAAAGCCAAATGCTACAGTGTAAAAAAGTCATTAGAAAAAAAAAAATGGTTCTCTAAATATGCATTTCATTTATTTTAATAAAAAAAATTATGAAAAACAACAGAAAACAATACATGGCACTACATGCGAGCCCTAAAACTACTAAGTTGACTACAACTAACAGGTATCCTCACTCGTCTATCTGTCTGTCTATTTGAAGTACAGTTTCATGGTTTTTTTCTGTGGTGAAATTAATGGAAGCTGAAGTTTAAAATTTTGAGACCTAAATGAAGGACATGTCCAGGAAAATACAGAGGTATGGCAACCAAAGTATAAATCCGGGTAAAGACAGGTATGCAAAACCAGATGGTGAAATGTTCCAGATAACATAACAAACAGGCAATACAATTAATTAAAGATTAAAGGGATTGAACTGCATCTAATTTTGGTAATTTTATTTCATTTTTTTTTTTCTGCCAAGACAAGTAGATTTCAGAAATTGGTTTCATGATTGGTTTCTGAAACAAAATATAGATTAAGAAGAAAATACTTATGAATCATTCCTATTTTATCAATATACTTATAAGAATAAGTACCAGAATAGAAAAAATGCTATTATATGCTTCTTGGCTTATTTTAACAGCTGTCAATGTAATTGAAAATAACAGTTGGCATTTCACAAAATTGCTTCTAAATTGCCCTAGGAGAGACTTTTTGTTTGGCTTGAGCAAATGCTTTAAATAAAACCTCAATCAAATATGTAAACCCATTACCTTTTAGTGATAAAAAAAACTTACTTTGATGATTGACACTTTACATTTGTGTAAGTCTGAGAGTTTGATTGATTTCAATATTAAAGATTTCCTTACAGTAATAGAAGAGTTCAAGGTTATTGAGAATCAAATGCTAATCTTTAAGGCTTTCATCTCTAAGGATTTGCAGTAATAGTATCGTTTATAATTATTACTTGTGAATACATTATAAATATCAATTATGAAAATGGTTCCTCTGAAGTCATTTCTAGATGAGAAAAGTTTATGGTTTGATGTGCTGTTTTGATGCAGAATGACCAGACAGTTTTAATCTACAAATCTATGAAAGAAGCAACAGAAAGTTCCGTAGTTTTTTTCTAAGGTCGCAAAACAGCAACGACTTTATCAAGAAAGGATATAATAAACACCTAAGAGAAGAAAGTACACAGCAAAATAATGTAGGTTTCCTTTTAGAATGATTATGAGAATTTTGTGCAGCGTACATTAAAGGAACGAATCAATGTCAATACATCAATTCTGGCCCATTTTTATGGAAGGAGATTCCGATTTTTTAATATAAAAAATCTATGTAAAAATCTGCAGACAATTATGTCATGCACAAAGAGCAGTCACTCATCTTTATTTCTTCTCCAATTGTTTATACTTTTTAGATATAGAACAAAATGAGAATAATTTCACTATTTCCTAAAGCATTTTTTTGTAATAATATCCACAATGTTTGTTTATTCATTTCAGCAAGTCAGTTCTTCAATCATTTTATGATATGACATCAAGAATTTACTGACCAACTTGTTGGCAGATATGAGATTATAGAAGATCAATCTTTGTGGAAAACTAGTCAAATGATATGCTTGGGTTCTATTTTATGCTTGTATGCAACATAGATTATTAAAAATGAATACAGGTGCACCAACTAAAAAATAATTCCAAACTGCAATCATAACACATAATTATACAAGGAAAGAAGGTCCAAATATCAATTTGTACTGAATCACTGTAGTCTCACAAATAGCCTGACCAACCGAGCTACAGATTCTTCTTTTTGAGTGTGTGGTAGTGTGTGTCTCCAAGTATTCATTTTATATTGCTTTTTGGTGTGTCTGTGGTCATTCTGGACCAACAATGCACAAATCTTGTGCTGGTATTTTTTAAATAATTTTATATAAAAGATCTATTTTCTTTAAATGATTTTTGAATAATCATTCAGGTACACACACAGGCTATTATTTTAGTCATATAAGAAACGATCAACCAAAACCTTGACATATTTCTTAGATAATTAGTTCTGGTACATGTGCAGGCTATGGAGATTCACTTATGTAAGATACAGATATTCTGAAATATCCTTTTATATATATATATATATATATATATATATATATGAATGATAATAATTTGCGTTATATTATGTAGAAACTCTGATGTGAAATGATTTCCCATTGTCACATGGTTTTTGTATCACTTGAACTAGACATCATAAATAGAATGAACAATTAAAGAAAATGAGGCTGTCGCAGGTATCAAGCCTACAACCGATAGGGTACCTCCTCCAATTTAGTGCTGCTCTTACCATTGAGCTAAACAGTTGCCAGTAACACAAAGGCCAAAATAACTGTTTTAATTCTAAATTCTCATTTTGTTCATTCACAGTCTATGTCTGTTCTATTTGTTTCTTTTAACAAGAGATAAACAATTAACAAAAACAGGGCTGCTGCAGAAATCAAACCTGCAATCAATAGGGTAGCCACTTCAATGTAGCATTGCTCTTACCGTTGAGCTTAAAAGGTGCCGGTAATGCAAAGGCCCAAATAACTATCAGTAGCAGGTTCAGTTCCTGCAGCAGCCCCATTTTCTTTAATTGTTTATTCTATTTATGTTGTCTAGGGAAAATGATACATCTACGGTGTAATAATGGGAGGATTTCAATATAATATAACGCAATTTATAATCATTCTGTCAGATCATATATCCATTTCCTAATAACATAATTGTCCACATTGAAAAAAAAACAAATCGGGCAGATATAGACCATGAATAAACAAAATGAGAATTTGGATTTAAAATGGTTATTTTGGCCTTTGCATTACTGGTGACTGATTATTTTGATGGTGAGAGAATATATATTTACACAATTATTAATTATTATTATAATCAACGCTCCCTTCTTTAGGGTTGAGCACTCTCTGGTAAGGCACTTGTCTACTACTGCTACAATGCAATGCTCTTCCAACTTTTGGATAGAGTACTTTGGTAGATGGGGAATTATACATAAGTAAATATATCGCTTCATTCGGTCCTACTGACCGTCCAGTTCTGCATAGGGCATGGGTAGAACATCTGCCTTTGGGTCTGAAGCAAAGGTTTGACCCTACCTCGTGGTACTGGAAAGGATATGGATAGTCTATAGCCACACTGAAGAGTTGTAATACAACAAAATAGCAGTCTACAGATGACATGATTATTAATCATTACAATAATTAACCCTCTCATCTTAAGGGTAGGGCACTCATCTACTACTGCTACAATGCAATGCTCTTCCAAATCTTGAATAGAGCACTTTGGTAAATGGAGAATTATGCCTAAGTAAAATATATCGTTTAATTCAGTCCTAATGACCGTGAACTTCTGTGTAGGGCAGGGGTAAAACATCTGCCTTTGGGTCTGAAGCTAAGGTTTTGACCCTACCCCATGGTACTGGAAGGGATATGGTACTGTCTATGGATGACTCAATTATTAATTTATATACATATATACATACATATATATATCTATATATATATATATATACACAAAGCTCTACAGGTTTAAACACTAAAGATACTTTTTAAAATTTTCAATTTATATAATTTTAAACAATTATTTCCAAATATCCGTTAACGCAGTTTATGTAAGCTTTTCAATTAGTTTTATGTTTTATAGAGAATTACTTATTATGATACTATGAGTGAATTTTTTCAGTTACTTACCAGGTAAGCATTTCTGGGATTCAAAAGTAAAACATTATATCAACATGGCTCCCCAGCAATGTTGATCAAGCTTAAGCTGTATTTTAAAATTTAGCTTTGTTTTAGTATTTTCAGGGCTGTACTATAATACATATAGTTTACGTAGAGTATCATCATTCAGACAGAAGTTATCTAAAGAGGGTTGGAACATTAAAAGCTGAAAGAACAAAACTATTTTGACTCAAAACTTGCACATTATTCAATGAATACATTTGAATGTTACTTTGAAAACAGAGTTATCTTTCCTTCTTCTGTACCTATAAATAAAAAAATTTGTTACAGATGAATGAATAAGAGGGAGATCTTTTCTTGCTAAATATCAAAGAAGTCAGTAATATCCCAAATCATATCTCTAACGTGAATCAGAGAGGGAAACTAATTCAAAAATACTTTGTTGAATCAATCAACAAATTTGTTTTAAATATTCTTAGCAAAAGAAGTGAGGAAGATCTCTCTAATAAAAGCCTAAATGATGATATTATTCAAAATCAAATTCAACAATATAGATTTAAAGAGTTTCAAAATAAATATAGCAAATAAATCTTTAATATTCTTAGAGAGTAAAGCTGGATGCATGTCAAAATATGAAATACAGATCTTTTACTTCTGGAATTAGTTCTGTTTCTTGATATTAAAATGTTTAATACGATCCTTTTCTATTTCAAATAGCTTATTCATTTATATATAAGAAGGTCTACATTCAAAACATATCTAAGGAATGTTCAGCTGTCAATTCAAATGTTTTATGCACACAAACCCAATCTCAGAAGTTCAGGTGTCCAGACAAGAGGACCATCTCACAGGTGTAGAATCGAGGGTATAAAATGTTCAAATACCATGGCCCATCAATTCATCACAAATTAATGTTTTCCCCCTCAAAAGAAAACAAGGATCATCAATTGACAGCATTACTGCAAATCACTTATGACAGCACTCACTTAGAAGATTGTGAAAGCCATTATTCTTTCTTCAAAGCTACTTTTGCCTCAATGACAACAACACTAGAAAGTTTCCATATCAATACATAAGCAAGTACTGATACTAAAGATTTAAATTGAAACAACTTTTGGCACATTCTCATTTTTATCTAAAGACCAAAAAATTTCTTCATGTGAACTGTAGTGAAAGTACCAGACATTGCAAACCTCTAGTCAAAAAGTGTTACTAAAATTATCATTAGAAAATAGTTGACATTCAAGGGAAAAATAAAAATGCAAAAAATAGATGATACCTCAGTAAAATAGCAAGCTTAGAATTGCAAAGGACTGAACTGAATAACTGTCACTGTAGATTCTACTGTTCATCCTCCCAAGGTCAATAAACAAAAAAAAAATTGTTAGTAGTATTTGTGAAGAAGGTGGTCAATTTGATCAAGGGGAAAATATGTTGCTCACTCCTATAACTGAGAAAAGCCAAAGAAAAAGCTCTCAGGTCATCTCTGACTAAGGCAGTTTACTCTAGATGTTTTTTTTAAATCTTTACAAGTTGTATTTAATGTAATTGAAATAAAGATGACCCACCATATTTATTTTCATGATTATTTTACAATATTTGCATTTTTTAATCGTAAATTTAAAATTAAAAAAAAAGAAAAGCAAGATACTTGGAGAAAATTCAATTAAAAACAAGTTTCCACACCAATGATAGTGTTTGTTTTTTTTAAAAAAAACAACATCAGACTATTTCCAAAAGTATAAAATAATAAATCTAACGAGTAATTTTGTAGGTATTTATTCTACTTATCAAATTATATAAGAGGAAACATTTCTCATACAAGATAATCAAGGAACCAGACAAGGAAAATATCAATTTAATCAAAAGAATTATCTTGTCACCTTGGAAACTCAAAGACTAATCTGCTTTTCAAACACTTTCAGAAACACTAATTCAACCAAACAGTCAAAACTTACCAAATATATTTTGGTTTATTATTTCCTGAATTATTTCTCATACAAACAGATTCACTTCATTTTTAAAAAAATTAGTATAGACAAGAAATGAAGGAAAAAGAAGCTGAAACAAATCCTGTTGCTAATTTCTAAACTACCAAAATCTACATAAAAGGTGACAGGTAAGACCTTTCTGAACAAATATGAATAAATACATAAATATATAAAAGTGAAAGAATATATTGAAAAATATTTTGTTAGAATTTAAAACATTTTTATCTCTAATATAGAAATAACTAAAAATTCAAACTTAAATTGATTACTAATTTTCTAACAAAATTTTATATGCACATAATGATTTTGTATCAACTTGTTGCTTTCGATTAGAAGTATACATCAAATGTATCTACAAAGTAGAAAGCACATAGAGAATGTATACAATGCCAATACCACTGACATAGAAAAAAAAATTTTAATTCCAAGATCTTGAATTGAAGCAATTGTCCATTGCCTCTTTGTCCACACTTCCACAAAATGTCATTGAGAATTTTGAAGATATTATGTAGACAAACAGACAGACAAACATGGGTGAATACATAATCTCTGCCCAACTTTGTTGGTAGAGGTAATAAATTACTTGAGGAATTGAAAGCAAGAATAATAATATCATAGACCAGTACGTATTGATTCTCAAAACCGAGTTATTTGCATAGGTTTGGTACTCAAGTAACAAACCAGAATTACCACTACAACTTAATCTACTTATTTGTTAGAGTAAAAAGTATATTCGTGGAAATGAATTTGAATACTTGATTTTAATTGTCCCAAAATTGAGAAACTGCAAAAGCAGAGTGAGAAAAAAATCTTTTTTACAAACAAAAATTGTCATCCCACTATTGCAATAAGCATTTCATCTATTTCATAATGAATTAAAATTTATCATCCAAGTCCCTATTTCATGACTAATCAAATGAAGTAAAACCTGACAAGCATAGACAATAAAAGAGGTCTCTACAAAACTCATGAAAGTTGATAAAACACAAACATTAATGATAGAATAATAATTACTTATTAGTTATGTGAGTATCTCTAAACTGAATGAATCAATTACCATAAGAACATTAAAAGTTAAAAAACTTACAGGATAGTGATTAGGAAATATAAGATATCACCTCGCAGTTGATTCATGTAGACCCAGAATCATATTTACTTATTTGTAATTAAGTAGAAAAATTTCAACTGTCCCAAAAAAGTGAATGAAAAAGAAGAAATGCCAAAATTTTAGAATCAGAATTCAAGTAAATACAAAATCATTTAAGATATAAAAGATAACATAGCTTCTTTATGGATATAATTGAATAAAACTCTTAGTTCAAAGTAACAATATAATACAATACATATGTTGGATAGGAAACGTCATATTCAGTAGTAAAGAAATCTAGTATTGATGAAGAATTATTTGAATTCAAGACATAAAAATTTTCTTGAAAATGACAAATAAATGTGACTTGTAATAAAGACAATAGAGAGTCAAGTAAAAGTCCCATTCTGGATAACTAAAACGTTTCATCTGCAAACATAATAAGACAAAAAATTCAGATCCCATTGAGATATATATTGAACATATACACCCTGGCAGAGACCAGGTTGCAATACAATCACACACCTGTATACAAAAATAAATAACAAAAAAGAACACATACACGCATTAATTATCTAATAAACCAAACTCAAGATTAACTTCATTCAAATTAAGTTTGTGCCATTTTAAGAGCTATTAAAAAGGTACACAATGAAATATTCACCCAAGTATAATTAAAGAAAACATTCATAACAAATGCCCAAAACACACAACTTTTCTAATTTGGCTTCTACTACTCAAAACAAGTAATGAGGATTTTGTGCATAATTTAATCGTAGAAAAATCTCCACAATTGTTGTTATAGATTGAATGGAACAGGAGTTTTCCTTAGTGAGTCTGTCAATGAAAATGATGGCTATTTTAGTGTAGAAATGGCCAGTAAATAGAAATAAGGAAGTGCTCATCAATGATGTTGAGATGTTGATGCGTGACTGAAGACAGTTGAAGAGTCACAGTCCGATTCCCTTTCATGGAGAGGAGGAGGAAGAATAGCAAAGAAAGATCTCCAAGTAAGGAAAACAGTCGGAAAATTTGGAAAAAAATATCAATCAACTTACAGGAAGAAGACTCCATAGATTGTAAGAGGTCAACTTTGCCATTAAATCCAAAGGTAATATGTTGCAGTAGACATCAGCTTCACTGTATGTGTTCACCTATTCCAGAGGGTAGTGAAGTTAGGAGGGGGGCAAACATTGGGGTAAGAAGAAAGAATGTAGCAGCAGCAGTAAAAGAGGAGAGAATGAGAGAAAGTTGAAATTTCCAGTTCTATAAAAAAAAAGAAAAAAAATGATGATAATGATGATGTCATGCCATGCACATGTGTGCGAGAATGGCTAGCTAGGGGTAAGTCCCTTCTTCCAGAACAGGAAGGCTAGCAGGCAGCAGATGATGATGATGGCTCAAGAGAGGAAAGAAAGCAGACTCTGAGAGGATAGAGAGAGGGATGTAGCCTGTCTAAGACATATATATACACACACACACACACTATATACATATTTGTGTGTACATATATATATATATATATACATATATATATATATATATATATATATATATATATAGTGGCAGTAGTATAGTAGTATTTAGAGTAGTTGCAGTAGTAGTGATAGTAGTATCCCATTCAGTAGCATATAGCCACTAGCAGTATGAGGTGAAGAACTTGATTTAGCAGTACTAACAGTTCTTCTTCACAACTAAAATTATTGCTGCTACTATTCTAGTGGAAGTATCATGGCTACAGTCACAAGACAAGATAAAGCAGGAACCTCTTAGCAAATAATGTGACACTACTATTTATACCAGTGCAATGTGAAACTATAACAATTGGCATTAATAAAAGTACACTAGACTCGGAAAAATGGTTCTTCCCATTTATTGCTTCTTTAGAGTAATCTACTTAAGCTGGCATGTGATGCAAACAAAAATTAGTACATATTTTTTCTCCACATAAAACAAAAATAATCAATGAGGTTATAAGAGCAATAATTATAATGTAACAAGTTTACACCAAATATACATGTCTAATAAAGAAATAAAAAGCTGAAGCAGTAATATAATATCTAAAGTCTTTTTAAAAGTGAAAACTTCCAATGTATCAATAGCTATTTGCCCAAACATAAATTTTCTACAAATTGCAAACTATAAAGTTTTGATAACAAAATTAGTTTCACAGACTATTTTCCTCATTTTTGTTGTTTATTTTTCACTATGTTTCAGCCATGTACTATTTGGCCTGCCTTGGGTGTCTGTTTTGTCCTGGAAACATTCCAGAACATAACAGACATTCGAGGAAGGCCAGAGGGTACATGGCTGAAACGTTGCGAAAAATAAACAACAAAGACAAGGGAGTGAAATATGAACAAAGACAAGGAAAATAGTCAGACTAAGCCACATACAATGATTAAAACATCCAATCTAACAAAATTCAGACAAGAAAAATTAGTTTCATTTGGCCATTTTTGTTCCTGCCCTCTTTTTTCCTACAAGTTATTTCAAGATTCTTTGATCGTAGCTAATCTACAGAATTTACTATACTGCTAATAACAGAGGATTGATTCATCAAAAATGCAAATAATCTTATAATTCAAAGAAAACAATTGTTTCCCTATGAGGTTTTGATTAAAATAATTTTCAAAAATTTTTATTTGGAATGATTCAAAAGTTGGCTTATTGTTTTTTTTTTATTGATGTTGCATAAAATTATGATATTGTTTGAAATCACTCTAGTGCAACATTGTTCTGCAATAAATTCATGAATAAAAACTCCACCTCTTATGAATCAGGGTTAATATTTTACTGCAAGAGAGTGGTTCCAAAATGTTTCCTCTCTCTCTCTCTCTCTCTCTCTCTCATTCATTCTTACCCTGTTGGGAGCTACAATACACACTTTGGGAACCACAATAGTCAAATATTTTTTTCAAAATTTTATTAACTGTAATTTGATAAAAATCAAATATGTTAAAATTCATACAGCAAGGATAGTTCTTTTCAGTTATACAAATTCTCTTAAATGATATAACTAATTAACTATTTCAAATATTACTTGGTAAAAATTGTTTTCCAATTCTAGGAGTGGTTTTCTTTTATAAAATTATATCATCATCTATTTCTTCTCAATATTTAATGTTTCTATCAAAATCTACTCCTTGTCAGAATCTCTAAGAAGTCTACCATTATCAATGAATCCTATTAGAGTTTATTAAAAAAAAAGAAAAAGATTTTTTCAAAATGTCTTCAGAGAAATAAATTTTCGCTTAGTATAAGTTTCCACAAACCTAAATGACTGGATGATGAGAAAAATAAAGGCAACTTATCCCATTAATTTGATTTTTTTATAATGGAGAAAAAAATCAATTTAAGTATAAATGGCTCTTTGGAGATTTTTTTGACAAAGATCAAATCATGTGATTCTAATAATCTAAAAAGTAGAGAAAGATTCATTTCCGCAACTAGTGAAAGTTTCAAATAATAGGAGAGATATTAGATCATCAGAATATACAAATTTCAAGAAGAATTATATTTCAACCAAACCAAGATAGAAACAATTCTGAAAAAATTTTTTCCTTGTAACTACATTAGCAATAACAATGATCTTGTTTTTATTTCTGTCCCCTATCCCCCCGCAAAAAAATTGAATTCATTATTCATAATACACATCATAGGTATAATATAATTATTTTTATAAATACAAGTTAGGAGAGTTGAAAACTTGTTCCAAAAAGTTAAGTTTAAATTACTTTGCTACTTGAAAGAAATTCCTTGAGTATATTCAACTTACATGTTCAAGTTCTTCAACAAGCATGTTTAGTATATAGTAGATTTGGATTTTTTTTAATAAAAGAAAATCCCAAAATCTGAAAACTGGAATGAATCCAGTAGAAAAATAAAAACTGACTTCAAATCAAGGAAAATGGACCTTCCTTTCCAATACTCAGAAAAATGTCATATGATAGCCATATGATATAAAATACCTTTCCACATTGGAATTTTTAATTCCAACTGGTCATTAAAGAGAAAAAAAGTTTTATCCTTTTTTGCATTGCTTTATAAGATCATACTCAAGCAATTGGTTTCTTATCTTTGTTCAAGAATAAGATTAGATGAAAGCAATCAGGCTTTTTTGCTTATTGCAGACCTATTTTATTATCTTTGTCAAAGTCAGAAAGAGGTTACGTTTTATACCTCTATCAGTTAACTTCCTAGCAAATAAGCTATTTCAAAATCTTACATGGATTTTCATTAAATTTGGTTTGCAAGTAATCCAAGATATAAGTGATTTGATTTTAGCTATTTTCAGACTTTTACGAGTAAATAAATCTGTTTGTGTATAATATTACAAGCTCAAAATACCAGATAATTTCCATGAGATTTTACTAGTTAACTCATTGCAACATTTTATGACAAATAAATTAATTTTCTTCATTAATTAGAATATTTCATTTGGCTTAATAAAGAATGAATAGAATGAATTAAGTTTTACACTGTTAGGAAAATATATAAAAATCACATTGAAATATGCATTGAAAAAAAGGATCAGCAACAAAAATTATCTTCAATGTTAAAGAATTGAGCATTTCTTTTTAGTAACGTTCAAGTTTCATCAAACGTACCGAAGCAGTGAATATTCTTGACATACATAGGGTCTCAAAGTCATTTGAATATATTTTAACTTTTTGTTTTGTCAACTAACAATCTGTATTTATATAGACATCATCTTGGTGTGTGAATCCCACTCTATTAATTTCCAATCTGACTTTCCTCAATTTCTCTCACTTTGAAAATTCTCCTCATTATTAAGGGAACATGAAAGTTGTTTTCCCTTGAGAGGGTTAATGAATAGATAACATATATCTCAACATGAAATCAGTTCACTTGGTAATCTAAGGCTAATCTAAGAATTATTTTTTTCTTTCAGTTTTTTCTTAGCTTTCCTTTTGGGGTTTTTGCTCTCAATGACATCACCCTGACAGAATGGAAATTCAAGTTCTACTGATAGATGAGGCAAATGACGTTATCAGTGGACAGAGTAAATGAGGTACTATTCCAGGTCAGCAGAAACCACCTAAAAATAACTTATCTAAGGCTGTTCTACTAATCTACAGCAACTAATGGTCTGCAGACCTGAATACTAGAGTCAGTAGTAACCAAAGTGTTCAGTCCATGCAACCTTCTCTTGTGTCAGCCCTTAAAAATATTAATTTCAAAACTCCAATGGTTACATTCATGGTATCAGCTATCAGAGCTAGTCACTAGAAACAGCATTTGTCTTAGCTGTTTTTATCACAATAATTTAAACTGATGTTTTCTTTTCTTCCCAAGTTTACATCTCTTCCTCCAATTGGCATACTTTCTACAATTCAGAATGTATGAACTTTTGTTATACTGCATATTTTGTGATTAATGTCTGTCCAACTGGAAGTTCAAGGATAATTTGGAAAGGACATTTAATATTGTGGAGTTCTAACTATGTAGTATACAAAATTGAACCACTCTTCAACTCAATACACAAACCATTCATATATGCTAATGGAAAGTTTTAGTAAAAGTCTGGTCATTTTTCATGGAATTTCTGAATACATATGTATAACTATAAACGAATTTCCATGAACACATGTGAATGCATGTATAGAAATGGAAGTATGGGTTTAAGATTCCGACATGTAATTTGTCAAAAAATATCTTACTTCCTAATAGCCAACATAGAAGTTAAACTTCAACCCTAAAAATTTAAGGAGTATGTATCCACGAAAACCCAAAGAACATATACATACTTATGAACATGTCTAGAGTACTATATTTATGTTAGTCCATTCATTGAGTCTAATGCTTGATGGTAGAAATATCTCTCTAATATTAGCCATCTAAATCTTCCACATTTGATGTGTCACCTGCACACTAACTTACATCAGAAAAGAGTCTGACAAGTCTACTCAGCAAATACAAACTCACCATGCTATCTTTTCTGAAATTTGGTACAAAACAACCATAACTTGAAAACTGATTGAAAAAAAAACAAAAAAAAACAACTTATAATATACTTCAAGCTGCTTGCTGCAACGAAGGAGATAAGTCATATAAGCAAGTCATTAGTTCAGTGCAACAGATAACTCATCTTACAATAGTGTATGATTCTTTTTTGCATACATTCATGCATACGTTGCATTTATTAGATATTCTGTTGTATATATTAGTTGACTGTATGAAAATGAAACCACTTCAAACATGCAATAAAGTCTATTTTCATCAATTTTTATGAAAAACAAAAAACAAAAACAATGGCACATGAATTACATCTAAAAATATACTCAGCAGTGAACAGGTTAAGAAATTCACAATACTCCAAGTGTAAATATGAATAGCAATAGCTTTATAAACAATGTAACAAGAAGAAATTACATATAAAATTGAATTCTATCAGCTATTTGCACAATAGAATATATAATATATATATGAAAAGGCAATATCTGTGTCTTCTATTTTTTTTTTAAATCAGACTTATAAGGTAGAAGCTACAGGCACTAAATTCAGAAAAAAAGAACCAAATATGAAAGACATTTAATTTACCCTTCAATGAATTTTATGTGATACAAAATATATTACATGCATGTTCTAGCAACTGTTTTTATTAAGACAATACAAAATGTGTACCAACTATTGAAATGAGCAAGACTATACATGTAATTAGAAGTTTCTAAATCTTTATGCCAAACATGTTTCTATAAATCAAGTCACAAACAGAAGGATTATAAAATGTTGCCTAAAATCTAACACCAGCAATTCATGATTTTTTCGTTAATTTTTCTAGCCGAGAAAATCGGAAGTGTTATATTTAGGCATTATCTTACTTGATACATAAAAATTTTACAAAAAAGAACTGACAATGCAATGAAAATGTTTTTAGATGAGTATTGATTACCATAACAATGATTGGCAACCCAACCAAACAACCAGCCAAGTGGCTAGGGATTCTTCCCTTTTCACTTGGTTGTTTTTGGTGTATCTGCACTACTGGACATACCATTTGGCCTAAAAACTTGAAAATTTGCAGGTGCACTCCACTAAACACCAAAAAAATTCTTTAATCTGTTGCATTTTTTGGGGGTCTTTTTGAACTCTTAACCTTGCATAAGCACCTTCTGCCCAAGAATTTTTGTAGACATTCTATTTGGATCACAGAAATGTTTTAAAATCTTTTTTTTAAGAATTTTTTTCTCTGAATTTTTGGAAAACATGCTTTTGCAACTCTTGTATAATTGCGTTAGCGCTACTGGACATACTACAGTGATTCACTAGATGGTGTGTGTGTACATTTTGAAAAATTCAACCTTATTAAATCTTAGCTTAACAGTCAGATTTTGAAAAACAGCAAACGGTAGGTCATCTTCAATAGTGAACAGTAGGGTCACCATGGTTTCTTTGTGTAGACTTCTGTACCTATCTTCGCCTCATTTCCATTCCTCAAAATATTTATCCAATTGGACACTAGCCAGTCAGATAATACAATTTTGAATGGAAAAACATGTAATGTACATACATTACCATATTTCCTAGTATCAAAGATGCTATTTTTTTCATTAAATAAATCCACTCAGTGTCCTACAGACCAAAGATTACTTTTTCTGTATATTTTTTCTTCTTTTTCAAGATGTTTCAAATCAAAATTGAGGTGGAGCCTTCAGGGCGGAGTGCCCTAAATGCCAGGAAATACAGTAATTTATTGAGAGAATAGAGAGAAAATATGATCAAGTTTTATACTATTGGGTAAAAATTATAGTATACCAAGAAAATAGATGTATCGTGTTCATGGAAAGAAAAGTACATCTTCCATCTTGATATTTTCTACAAATTATTTCCTAGTCAGAAAAAGGTTAAAAAGAAAAAAAAAAAAAAAAAAAAAAAACAAATGTTTCATTTTTATCTATTGTATCTATCTTTTACATCATTTCCATTTTTCAAAATGTTTATCCAATTGGACACTTGCCTTTAGTTCTTTGTTGATACAACTTGACTTGAGTATTTAGAAATGAAAAAATCAGGAGTGGGAGGAATAAAGTACCTTATATCTGTTTTCTTAAAGATGACAGAATAACCCACCTGAAAAATACAAAGATTAGAAAAAAATATTAGAAACAGCTTTAAACAAAGTAATTACGTAATAACAACACTATATACCGATCTCAATTTATGTGAAGAAATTTACAAGTATATTCATGAATAACTGCAAACAATGTGCAACTATGGTTGGTTCCAAGCTCAAATTTGAACCATTTTATGTAAAAAATATCCATTTAAAATAAAACAAAAACATGATCACTATCAGCAACTCAAAGAAACAATATTTTTTTAATTGATTAGAAGACTCAATGACTTTACCAGATAAGATGTACCACACATTAAATCATAGCAGCAATAGAAACATCATCACCAATGTTTCAAATTTTACCTTTTATTTATTAACAATACTTATTGAGAAATAAAGTGCTATTCACCTTTATTCAGTTTTAACTAACAATTTAATTTTCAAGAATTGTATAGTATTGGCTACTTGACATAAAATGTTTGATGAATGAGCTCTTGTAACCATAGAAAAAGGCCAGCCTATACAACAGGTCACATTTCCGGTATAATTACCTGTAATATTAACACCTTTCAGCTTGTTAGTCTTATTTTAAACACATACCTTGTTATTAGTAAAATCACACAACAACTAAGTAGCTCAAAAAAATAAAACCAAAATCTCCAAAAGCTTTTTATGGAAGTAATGTATTAGCAATTAGTAATAAAATTTATTGAATAATCTACATGTTGCAAAAAAAAAAAAGAAAAAAGTTCCTCAAAGCAGCTCTTGCATGATCTGCATTACACGTGTTCAAAGCATACTTTTCTTTCTCTTATTCATATACAAGAGGGAAGAACACAGGTATGTTTTGTATAACAATTGAAAACCCAACTGAATGAATGGCATAAAATCTAAAATATGCATAAATGGCCTAAAAAAGGGACATTTTGTTATTTGTGACTTACAAAAAATATTGGAAAATTATACCACTTCATTAAAAAAATTTTTTTAAATATTCACCAAGCAATTACTCCAGTTCAGTCTCCTCAACTAGTCAAATACTGAATTGTATTGCACATTCACCAATGTAGAATTCAGTCCAGTTCATAGCAGGTCACTCTATCTACTTTCAAGTCCATGTGAAGGTTCACAGTTAAAGGTGATTTCTCACCACATTTAACAGAACAAATAACCACTCAATTGAGGAAATAAGTCTATTTAATCTACTAAGTTTACATGGGAATTACTGATGCAAGAGAGAATTCTTTCATTGGGATAGATTTCTATTCTAGAGTCAAACAAAGAAAAGGAAAAGAAAAAATATACTTTTTCTTTATTGAGGCAACAAGATGTTTTCTACTAACCAGTATGTATAGGTAACTGGTACAGAATTTCTAAAGAAAAAAAAAGTTGCAAAACTAGATTATGTAAACTATATTCTATATTCATTACAACCCTCCTCTCCCTCTTCTGGTATACTTCAATTTTTTTGAAAAAGTCATTCCTTTAAATGGTAACTATCCATTGATTCTTTTATAACATTCCAATTTCAATAAAAGAGAACACCCAAATTAAATAAAGTCTTCAAATAGATTTTTAGAGATTTTTCTATGCTTGCCTGTGAAACTAAATTCTTTCCAGTTTGTAAAATAAGTTTTTTATTAGTTTACATCAGACATGTCATGCAAAGAATTTTCAAAATTCTTCTTTTCCTTTGAGGATTGAGTAAAGGAATCTATTTAAATAAAAAAAGAAACATTTTTCTGATAAAGATTCCCCATAGACAGCAGAGATTTTAAGATATTCATAGCGCTTGGGTATTGCAGATTTTACGAGTATATAAATAAATTGACTGCTATGTATAAAGTAAAAGACTCAAGTGATATTTACATAATCATTTCTTGACTTGGAGTTGTAAAATAGCAAGTGTACATATTTATATCATTTGGAATCCTAGATTTACCATTATGATACAAGACACTATGCTAAGTACTAAATTTGAAGTACATGAAGTATTAAGCTTACGCACAAAGTTCGAAATATATGGAATACTAAGCTCAGCTTTGTTTAGCATCTGAAGATGCTAGAAGTAGCTAAGCTTAGTAATTAACGATAGTGAAAGATCTTAAAATGATGCACATTTTGGAACTCTCTAAAGACATACAAAATCCTATTATTTATAGTCATAGTACAATCACTTTAGAATTGAATAAGCTTTCTCATAATGTGAACAATTTCAAATCAATTTTAAAAATCATGGAGTAAGTACATAAATAGTTGTAGGCAGCTAGTTCATTACCATAAGACCAAACTAATGTTTTTCAGGTTTTAAACAAACAATTTGAAAAGCAGTGTATGTGAATATTTTCAAAGGAAAAATTAATTTTATAGTTCCTCAATGAAACAAGTCTTTTTGCTCATAGCCATTTGTGCATACAATATTTATGTGACCTTCAAAACATGACATCGTAGACCATATCAATAAAACTCGAAAGGTCACAGATGACCTCAAATGTCTATAGAAGCAAAGTGAATAAAAGAGACAAATGATTGGACAAGACTAATGTTATAGACAAATTCTATCAGAGTATTGAAGCTCATGTGTAGCCTTTGAGAAACAGAAACCAAGTCAGAGACTTAATCTCAAATGTATTTAATTCACTAACATGTCTTATTTAGCAACCATTTCTGGAATATTCTGAGAACATTTAGAAAACTTTCTTGGGAAATTTCACAAAAGTATTTGTGACAAGGAATCCTTGGTTGAAATGTTCCTGAATAACAGCTATATTGCTTTTGAAAAAGAAAATACATTAATAGCATTCTGTAACACAAACAATCATGTTAAGATGAAAATGACCAATAAAATACCAAGTCTGTCAAGAACTATCAACAAAAAAAAACAAAATCAAACAACATAGTTACATTATAAAAAGAGGTTTTGCAGATATACAAATTCAGTTAGTATACAATTCTATGTTAATGTAAATTAAAGGATTTCAGTAAAATGCATCTATCTGGATAAGTTTCAATATTCAGGAAATAATATAAATCAAGATTGAATAATTAAGTTCGGGGACTTATACCAACTTATGGAGAAAAAAAATTGATGAAAAAGATTAACATCCAACAAATGATGAAAGATCAAAATCTAATCTTTAAATGTACTATACAAGTTGAAAAGTGGAGAAACACGAGAAAATCCAAATGACATTTCAATAACCATCAGACAATTTTAGGATATTCCAATACATATTAGAGCAATGGCAACGATTGTGTTGGCACCAAACTGGCCGATAACAGAAGAACTGAAAACCAAGATTATTTGACATTTGATTATGTTAACAACTATCAAATTCTGTAGAAGAGGTTATAAATATCAGGCAAGAATTGAGGCTTTCTGTCGTAATGAGATTTTTCTTCCATCTCTCAGATAAACAAAGGCAAACTAAAAACAAGAAAATAACAAGCTGTTATGTAGATGCCACAAAAAACTAAAGTAAACTTGGAGAAAATAGATCATAGCAGGATTGTTCAAACATTAGTGTTTGTATGTATGTAAGCAAATAATCATCAAGAATTGTAAATTACCAGTGAGTTAGAGAAAAACTTAGCTTAAAAAATCCTCTTCTGTAAATCTTACAGGAATTAAAATTTGAAAAAACATATGGAATGTTAAATCTATCAAAAATACCTGTTAGATAGAACAACAGAAGTATTTTGCATCTTCAAAAAAATCTCTAACAAGTTCAATAAGATACAGTGTGTTGATATATGGAAATGAAAGCTTGTTGTAAAGGTTAGCATTGTGAATGACCTAACAATGCTTTCTGAAAGAAAATTAATACATTAAGACATTTCAAGTTACTGGAGAATAGAATATGGTACTTTGATATCCCAATATTTTTTAATGATTAGCTCCATATAGTACCAAATAAAAGTATTAACTGACCAATATAGTTTTTTATAGCTATTTTTTTTCAAAGAACAAGGTCTCCTAGAGAACCTAATTTAGAATATTGCTTATAGAAACTTATCTAAAAACCAACTAGGTTTGGTAAAAATTCTTATTTTTGAAACAAATTCACTCATACTGGTTTGTTAGAGTATAATATTTCAATATGACTACCAAACATTACAAGATTCAATACAGAATTCAGTAAATACTGCAATTTCTTGCTTGAAAATGAAGTAAATCGACTGAACAGAAGCAAGCAAATGTCAATGCAAGTTCAATATGTCAAAAAGAAAGAAAAATTTTCAAACATCCAATTTTTTTTTTATATAAATGGTCGCTAATTCATTAACACTATGCTAACAATGAAGAAACAAAAAATCCTTTGTAATCTGAAAAGATTCTAAGCAAAGTATTATTTCAAACTTAAAGTTATTTATTGAACAAACAGGCCTTATGTTAATGATCACCTGCAATTTTGCTTTCATCAAAAAGCCCCTGTACCAAGCTAATCAAATCATCTAACAACTACGCACCCCCATTCTCTTAAAAATAAATCTATTATCACTTCCAGGAATCAAATTTGAAGTATTTATCTTTTTCCATTGACTTTTTACAGTTCGTATTGTGTAACTAAATGAAATTTCAAATAAGTTTCAATAGTTATTGAAAAAAAGTCTGGCATACACTGATAATCTATATTTATAGTATGCAAGACCAGCAAGTTAACCTAGTAACCACTTGGTATGTATTTTGGTATGAACTACTCAAGAATTTATACTGATTTAACCATATTACTTAATTAACTTAGGATATGTAAATACATAATTATACTTCAAAAAATGATAATAAAATAAACGATAATCTAATATGCATATAGATATAGATATTCTGAAGAAAACAGTCTTTAATTAAACTCTTTAATCTATAGAACAAGTACTTTTCTATCACTCACACCAACAAGAATGGCTGAAAATAGGTAGGTCTCTTTGAATGTTCATTTCTCTGATAATTATCATCATATTGTAATGAAACTTTCAGATAATGTTGACATATGAAATCTTTACAAGTTACTGTTGTTTTTTTTTTACATATTGATGTTATGCATCAATATTTTCTGACTGTTGTACCTGGATTATTATCAAATTTGCCTAAATGAAATCCAATAAATAAAACAATCTTATAATTTGCCAAAATCTATCTGTCCATATGTACTTGCCTACCATAATGACTACTTGATATAAATCCATGAAATTTTCTGTGTGTATGGATTTGATCCTTAGGAAGTGTTTTTAGGAAGTTAATCTTTAAAGCATTCCCGCCATGTTTTTAGGGGGTTCTTAAACAAAGGTGTGGGGGGTACTTATATGATTATTCATCTATGGTAAAAACACTCTTTGATGATGTAATAAAGGATTATTTTTTATTCTCTTTTCTCAATTAAACCTTTGGAGATAAAAATGTGACCTAGACTGCATTCTTCATTCAGAAAGAAGCAAAAACTTTTAAAAAATATCTCAAATCCCAACGTTTATTGTACATTGATACCTTAAATAATCATGTTTTGTTATAGCAGAGTTATGGTACATTTTTCCAAAACACAAAATTTTGGTATCAGGTGGGGCAGGGTCCCTTCCAGGGGATGAAGAGGGATTTTTTTCTTCACTTTCAGGGTAAAAAATCAAGGAAAAGATTTCTTTATTAGGGGTTGAAATCAAACGAAAACTTTTTTCAAATTTTAGGGGTCAAAATTGCAGGGGAGGATTCTTTTACTTTTGGACGTCAAAATCGGAAGATTTCTGTTTTTTCATCTTCAGCGGTCTCTCTTTTTTTCAACACTAGCACCCCCTATCACAATAGTCCATTTTTTCTTTACATTACTCCCCTTTTCCTTAGCATTACGCCCCCATTTTCAACATTATACCTCTTCTACCAGTTTCTTTAATATTACACCCCTCTTTCCTTTATATCAGTATGGCTAGGGCAGGGCTATTTTTCTTGAATTAACACCTGCTGGTAACTTTGCACTCCTTTTTTCACATAAGCTGAACATTCTTTTTTACATTAGCATCCTACTTTTTCAACATTAGCACGCCTTTTTTATCTAACAGTGGAAAAAGTGGTAATAAATTGATTTTAAAAACAATCTAAATTGAACGGTATCTGATTTCAATTTATCTACCTTTCTATTTCTTTTTTGAACAGCAATTTACTCCACCCATTAGGGTGAGTATTTAGTCTAAAGTCTCTAATTTAAGAGATATTTGATTTTCTGTGCAAGACATTTAAACTCTACACACAATAAATTTGATCCTCTGCCAGGGACAGTGATAAGTATTGAGCGTCAAAACAAACTGAATTAAACAGAGCTCAGGGTACAAAGGAACTAGTATAATGAATATAACATAATATAATAATCTAATAGAAAGAAGAATAAATAATATGAATATAAATGAATAATATAATATATCACTCTCAGAGTCATTGCAGTCACTTCTGAAATAAAAATGCAGAAAAAAAAAACTGACAGAAATTGATGAAAATATCTCAACCAAGCCACACGCTAACTTATCATAAACAGAAAGAAATCTTCTAGAAATGTGTCACAATCTTTGTTTTCAGTACAGAAGAGTTCTGATCCTCATACTCTCTATTTGAAAGATGTTTTCTATATCAAGTGGAATGAAGCGGTCAGAGAATAAGCATCAGCAGTGGGAGCCAAGTTGCTCACCAAGTTACGTATTATTGTTATTCCATACCTGTTCACACTATCTGCTATATTGAACAAATATATCAAAATGGTGAACTTCAGCAAAAAACGATGGACATAATTTTTCAAAGTAATATACACATCAAGAAATGTGC
The DNA here is from genome assembly GCA_963457665.1 of Thysanoteuthis rhombus. NCBI lineage: Eukaryota > Metazoa > Mollusca > Cephalopoda > Oegopsida > Thysanoteuthidae > Thysanoteuthis > Thysanoteuthis major. The sequence continues at coordinate 16,601,277 of OY735201.1, forward strand.
ATAAAAATTTGATGTACAATAACAATTGAACATTTAAAGAAAATAAGATTGAGGAAATTATGGAAAAAATGATTAGGAAATCATTAAGTGCATTAAAGATATTCAATCATGCTAAATTCATAAAGCTTTTGGCAATGGCAAAATACATATCTTCAGGAATTCATATTCAACAATTGAAAGAAAAAAGTGGTGGGAATAATTTTCTCTCTGGTATCAATATTTCTCAATCACTGAAGGGAATATAGTTCCACTTGTATAGGCAGTGAAGATTTCTACAAAATGTAAGTGATGTTTATGATTAGTCATAACCTATGGTTGAGCTTACATAGTGAATATACAAGAAAGAAAATACAAATATACTAATATATAAAGTGATACAGATCACATCATCACATTTTCCAATAGATACCCAGAGAATTATTAATGCTGTTTATAAATAGATAAGAGATATCCATACATTGAATAAATGAATCACCACACATTCTCTCTAAAAAAAAACAAAAAGAAAACAACACCAGGACAAGATTTGGGCATTGTAGGTCCAAAATGATCATAGAGATTGAAAAAACAAAAACAAATGTTTTTAAATGATGCCCTAATAGTGTACACATTCAAATTTTTCAAGGTTATAGCCCCCAAAATGTGACTTGGCTGGTTAGTCAGGCAGGCCATTTTTATGGCTACAGCAATTCGATATCGTAGATGTAAAATTATATACAGAGAACCAAGGAAAGCCTAGAATAGGCCACTATGTACAATACAAACAGAAAAACAAATGGAATATATAATTGATCAAAGCGTATAAATATTTCTTGAGTAAAGTATATTTAATATCTGTATAATTACTGATTTTATTTACAGTGCTTATTATATTCTCAAAAGGTTACTCATTTAGTAGTGATCAGTTGTGATTTCAACTCTTAATGATCTATCACTGCTACCGATTCAAAAAGGTTTTAGTCAGATTCTGGGTGACATTCATAAATAAACAAAAATAAGGGGATACATAAAAGGAAATTTAAAAACAAATTAACAGAGAGAGAGAGAGAGAGAGAGAGAGAGAGAAATCCTCGATGATATAGAAGCAACTGATGATAAGAAGTAACTGAAGGAAGTGCCAAAATGTGACCGGAAACAGAAGCAAATGGCACAGGATGATTGGCATGCAAGCTGAGGGATCAATCAAATGAATTGAAAAAATTTTTAAAAATGATGTTTGAAATTGCAAGTTCAAAGTTGATGTTCAAAGTACAGTATACATCAAAATAATTTAAATTTAATTTTTTTTAAATAACTTATTTTAGCATAAGATTTTGATGAGAAACAACCAGATTCATTGTTCTGAAGCTTATTTGTACACTCATATGCTTTTAGCTCTCAGTGATTTTTGCAACTTTTTTCCTCTTTAGCTTCCCTTGAACAATAATTTGTCCCCGGTTTATTTTAATTTTCAACTAGATACTTCTTTACAAGTGACTTGTGGTAATATCAGCAATAGTTTGTTTTTGACAGTCTTAATCCAAAATGATCAATTCATATTTGAGTTACTTAGTCTATTAAATTAGTATGGTAATGTTGAAACACTTTGAATGCTTTTGCTGGATACATTTTTTTCAATTACTATTAACAGTGCCTTGGAATAGTAAGCAACCTTTAGAATAGCATCTAGTTTAAAAAAAAAAAAAAAAAAAAAGGAAGTTGGGTCAAGATTAGGAGTAATGCAGAAAGTATCAATAATATACAAATTAACAATCATACTGAAAAGAATTCTGGCAATTACTGCATATGCTGGTATATGTCAGATATCTAATTTAAAAAAAACAACTATGCAAATATTACACATTGCATCCAATGTGCTAGTATTATGATTAGGGGGCCATCTATCAAGCTAGATATTGACGGTTATGGGGCTTGGATGAGTTGCAGTGAGCAATAGTCTTCCCAATACCCTTTTGGAGCATTCATCTTATAATCCAGCATACATGGTAAATGTTTTCTTTGTTTCAGTTCTTCCTACTATCTAAACATTTCTATTTTGATTCTAAGAAAAACAATTAGTTCTGGGCATCATCCTCCATTGTCTTTATTACTTTGTACTCTGACCTATGAAAGAGGAGAAAGTGTCCAAGACGAAAAGATGTACAGACTTTTATTCTTTATTAGATAAATTGGTTTACTTCATTTGATGTAAAAATTCTTGCAAATGAATTGGTTAAAGTCTGTCAGAAATTTCTGATGTAGCCAACATCAGTTCCAATAGATTTTGACTCACAAGTGACTAAGGCTGATTAAGCTTATAAATAATCAACCTAAAGTTGCTAGATATCTTTAGAAGAGCAGCCAAATATATATCTAACACCTTATAGAAGACATAAAATCTCAGTAATCTACATAAAATCCTCAAAAGAAGAAGAAACCATCAAAGAGTCACTCTAGGTTGGCAAGCTTTTGGTAGAGCAAGCTCAACCTCCAAGAAAAAGTATATCCATTAGTTTGAAAGAGAAGAGTAGACAACCAATGCATCCTCCTGATAGTCACCTATGGAGCTGAAACATGAAACCTAACCAAAAGATTGACCCTCAAACTGAGAATTATGAAATGTGCACAGGAGAGATTCATGCTCAGCATCATATAGAGAAATCATCACAGCATAGTATATTAGAGAAAGAAAGAAAGTTTGAGACATCATAGAATCCATCAAAAAATTCAAATGGCAATGGGCTGGCCATGTTGCAAGAATGGCAGACAAATGCTCAACATCAAAACTCGACATAGATCCTCAGAGATAATATGGCAAGGTGTGGCCAGTAAAATACAAGATAGGGGGACAAACTAAACAAGTTCAGAAAGTATTGGTTCCATGACGCATATGATAGAGAAAGGTTTGATGAATCCTGGGGTATGGTCCAACAATAGACGTAAAAAGTTTGGTGATGAAGATGAAAAAAATCAGTTCAGCTAATTCACTGAGTGAATTTCCACCTCAATCATTATCACTATCATAATCCCACAACATTTTACTTGATAGGAGTTGGGACTGACTTGGCATTATTTCATCAGACTGGTATTAAAGGCATCCATCAAAATGATCAAGCGTTCACAAATGAAAACTTTGGTTTGAGATTAGACTGAAATATTTTCTTAAAGAGTGTTTTCTACACAATTGAATAGGTCTAGTAAGTCACTTAGAAACCTTCAGATGAAAAATATCTTTTGGCAGCATGCCATGTTAGAGGAGATCAATTAAAAAATTGTAGAAAAGGAGGATCAATGAATGAGTTACTTCTCTTGCCTTTTGCTGGATCAGCAAAAAGTCCAAATTTTCAAAAGACAAGCATGAACACTGCCAGGCACAAACCTGAAGGCCCAATATAGCATGAACATATATTTGAAATTGAACCCATCTTTGGGAAGGGGCATATATTTTTGAAGAGTAAATGTTTGAATTTTTAGCCCTCTAGTTCCACTGGTGAGCCTATAAATATGACAAAGACAGGCTTCTTCAGTTTTTAAGTGATACTGGCTGGTTGGCTATGTCAAACTGGAGAAACCTATGTCATGAGGCACTTCCTCAACCAAAATTGCTTTTCAATTCATTTGTGAAAAGCTATGACAAACAGCCCATCCTGTTACCCATTACACCTCCAAAAATATTCAGTTTTGATCACTTAATCAATCTTACAGTTACATAACAAACCATTGTAATTTAATCAAATTACAAACTGCATATATTTCTATATATCAAGTGTATTCCAATGCAAAGCCAGAATGGTACATTTCTCTTACAACTCTTCTATACCTATCTGATCCCAAAAGCCTTATCCTGATTTGGAACAAACTTCTCCATGGATCTCTTAAATAATCAAAGAAGTAAAAAAAATATGTATGCCATATAAATATTTTATTGGAATTTGCTTATTTCATCAATTAGCAATTTTAACATCTTGAAATCTAATGGAAGATTAAATGAAAATATATAAAATGGATGTAAACTCAGTAAAAATAATTGAAAAGATAATATTGCCTTGCACTATCAAGATAATCTATTTAAAACAAACCTCCATTTGCAGGTTGTTTTTATGTTCAGGTTAGTGAAAAGTTTAGAACTACTTTTATTATTCATGGAGCATTTCTTGAGAAATATCTTAATAAAAATTAAAAGCACTAACCTGAATAAACCATGAAATTAAAACAAAATCTTATACCTATCTTATAAGAAAAAAAAATAGTTTATAAGTATTAATTGCAAGACATTTTTGCATTCTGAAGTGCAAAGAAAAATGCAAAAGAAGAGAATCGGAAGAAACTTTCATGCTCAACATATTTTTGCCATGTAAACAAAGTATCTTTATCTCTTAAATTGAAATTTTCAGGATAAAAAAAAACTTATTCCAAATCTACTCATTCCATTAAATTAAGTTTTTCAAAGGGATACATACTCTATTTCGTCAAATAGATTAATCAAAAACAAAATGATTAAAATTACTTGGTTTTCAAGTTATACTTTTTCCACATCAGTGATAATTTTCTTTTCAAAATATCAAATTTTCTATTCGATAATTTCCTGTATACATATATT
>OY735201.1:16613355-16773355 GCA_963457665.1 Thysanoteuthis rhombus
TGGAGAGATGAGTTAGACAAATTCAGAAAGTACTGGCTCCATGACACCCACAGTAGAGAAGTATGGCAAATCCTGGGGAAGGTTTATCTTAAACAACAGACGTTGAAAGACTGATGATGATGATGTATAAGAGACCTTATTTATATTTGTTGTGGTCAGTTTGGTTTCTCATTTGAAAATGTAAGGATTTCAAAATATTTATACTTTTATCAATATAATGATATTGAAAAGTAAAAAATAAAATTTGTATCAAATAATGTTATGCAACACTGCTGCTGTAGAGTAGTAGATCAGCACATACATTAATTTTCAAAGTACATTACCAAAATGTTAATACCATCTTTTTCAGTTGGATAGCCTCATGGTAGTTTTTGCTGCTTTTTTTTTTCTTGTACTCACACAGCATTGAACTCTGTAGGGCTTACTTTAGGTAACCTCCTTTAGCTGTGTACACTACCTCCTTCTTCCTACACACTTTCCAGTGAGGTTCCTTATCTATTATTTTGACCTCATTCTAAAGACGCCCATAATTCTTTTTTCCTTTAGATATATGTTTGGGCATGCCTGACTTCATGGTATCAACTAAGATTATGGCTTTCCAGTGTTCAAGCTGAATTTTCAAGGTTTGGCATATATTCTCTGACATAACTGCATGGTATGTTATACACTATTTTTGCCCACATTTTCTTCCTTCACAAGATCAGAACTTTGTTTTGCTATATATAAAGGTTAACTTCATACTTTGGTTTCACAAAGATTATTTACAGACTTAGATCATATGACCTCCATTTGGCCAAAAATATAATTTACTATGATGAAAAAAAAGACCGCACTAACAGATTTGCTTTTCTGGATGTTTTGCAACCCACAGAGTATTGGTTTAAGACATTTGTACACAGAGAGCCATTGCATATGGGATTGTATTTGAATTTAAAATCTTCCCATCTTCTATGTAAAGATAATGTAAGATGATTTTTTGCTTTTAATACATTAGGCAAAAGTTATTAGTAGATACCCTGATGAATTCAACAAGATACATGTGAGCCTTTCAAGAAGTAACCATTCAACTCTAATAATACTGGGATGTGCTAATAGGACAAACTGGGATACCAGTGAATCTACCCATATAAGAACAGTGGTTGATAAAAATCCAACAAATTTGGGGTCAGTGTAGTTTTCCACAGCATTGGTTGAAGGGCAATGATTAAAGTCTGCAAAAATGAGAATACTTATCAGAACTCATTGAATAGTGATTCATCTCAGAATTTTAAACAATATCTACTACATATCCTACAATAATCATTTTTTATAAGAACTCATATTCTAAAATGAGATTCATCATGAAAAAAAAGATACAAAAAATTCTAATAAGTCAAGTTTAGAAATGCCAATCAATAGTCAACGTATTAGAAGTGAATTGCATTACAAATCAGAATGGATGTCTAGCACAAAATCAAGCTTAATGCTAAGGAAGTGTTGCTGGAATACATTCAATATCTTATTTTACTTTGCCAAGTGACCAAACAATTTCTAAAGCTATCCAATGTCACCAAGTCAAGTGATACAATTACAGGCTAACCTAAATAAATCTAGGTGTTATAAGTGTCTTCTTGGATACTATTGTATTTTACTCTTTTCTCAATCTATACTTTTGAAAATCAATCAGGCACAAATGTTTGAGATCAAACATCCAAAATCAATGATAGTCAATTTTTTATTGTCTTTAAATAGTTATCTAAGAAAATGCATACACAAATGTTATGGTAAATAGGAATGACAAATTCATCCCAACAAAGATTACATATGCTTCTTAGAAGGATACACAAAATGTTTGTTCATAGAGAGAGAGAGAGAGAGAGAGAGAGAGAGAGAGAGCTTCTTTTTTTTAAATTCAAAGAGGAATTTCAATGTTTTACATATCCCACACATCAAATGAAGTTTAGTAAAGTATAGGTTGTTATGTCAAATTCCAAATGGGAACTTTTTATTCCATAATATCATCAACTTTATTAAAATATTTAATTATAAACCACACCAGAATAAAATTGAAAAAAGAAAAGCTAGAGAAAAACTGGGATACTTCCAAATGGTACAGACTTTTTACAGTTCAGGAATCCCACCCTGTTTTAGAACATTAGATAGGCACACAAGCTGATCAATGCCAATAACCTTAAGACTCCAAAATTAAGTTAAGCAAACGTAGCAAAGCAGAATTTTATATTCACATCTGACATATCACTGTTGTAACCATATCATCCATAAGCTTAGTATCATCAACATGATATGATTATTTGGCCTTTGTCTGAGCAAATAATAGAGAGGTTGTCAAATATGCTCAAATAAAAAAAATGGACTAATCAATCTAAAAAATACTTCAATCCTTAATCTTCAGCAAAAATCAATACCAACAATGTCTTCTTTTAAGGAAATTACTATTTCTCATCTCTGACTATTCAAATCAAAGCTCTTACAGTTGTCAATGATCAATCTCTGACCAATTATCCCAACTACACTGTTTTGTAGTCTTATTTTTGTCTATATCAGACAGCATGCAATTCAAAGCAGTCTGAATAATGATGGAAAAAATTATTTCTCACCAACCACTACTAACCATTAGGAAATTTTCATGCAAGCTCACATTCTCATCTTCCAGTTATCATAACTACCACAACTTATATTGCGATCAATTCATATAGAAACTATTCTGATCATTTTCGCAACAATTTACAATTCTTGGATGCACCTACTTCCAAAATTGTAATGAGTTAACTTTCTTCCATAGAATATCACTGCATTAGAGCGATTTCCAGAAGCTACAACAATTGTGAAAGATAACCCCCGGGATATTCTGCTGAGTTGAATATCAAGTTCCTCTTATATGACTCATTGCTAAATCTTATTAAATAGACTCACAGCTCAGGTTTCTCCTTCTCATGAAACAAGAAAAATTGTTCATTTAATAAAGATAAATAACAAACCGATTCTGTACTCAATATATAAACCTCATAGTAGCAATATGTTTGCTTATATGTTAACTGTTTACTTCGGAATGATTCTTATATATTTTCAGTCATGTGATAATTCGCAGAGAGTGTCAGACAATTATATTGGAATTATGATTCACCAAGAAACAAATGAACGTTGAGAACCAAGTTAAGTGCAGTCTAGACAAATATAACATGTATTAAGCCATGACAACTTCTGTTGTAATTTGCTCAAAATATCTGTTAAGGATGTAAACTATCTGATTGACACATTCAGCCTCATCTTGTAAAGAACAATTGAAATTGATAGCAGTCAAAAATGACCAATCATTTAAAGAGAGATGATCATACAGAATAGAATTTGTATTGGAATGTACACTCACATAGAGACAATTGACAAGCCACTAAAAGAATCCCAACAATATACATTCTATGATAGACAATCTATCTGAATCATAGAAACCAGTGTATTTAAAAGACCAGATAATTAGAAATCCTAAGCTCTAATTACTTGAATGGTTTGAATTAAGTTAAGGTAGAGTAACACTTGGAAACTAGAACAAGTTTTGTTTTTTAATAAATCTTTAAAAGATTATTCTCTAATGATCCATTTATTAACAAGAGGCTGGTAAACTGCACAACTGAATTAACAAGAACCACATTTGCTATTAACATGGATTATCATGAAATCTATTGCATTCCTTAAAACATTATTCTCCAATATTTCAAAATTGGAAATTTTATAGCTAAAATAGAATTCAATTAACTTAGAAAAAAAGATCGTACAAGCAGCCAATCTATCCAATTTGTAAACTCACTGTGTATCTTTCATGTGACTAATTCTGCTTATACACCAAGATAAATTGCAGACTCAAAGCATTCACTGAGCAGATTAAAGTATCAACCAAAGTACTAGCAATGGATAGAAATATGTCAAATGAAAATTGAAACTCTTAAGATATTCTGTTCTAAAATTATGACTGCTCTTATAATAACAATGCTAAGAATAAAGACAAATGTCTACTGTAATTATACCATCAAATATAGAAATATTGATAGTAATACTGCTTCTTGATAGAATACTGAATCTACTATGCTGAGTTGCTCTATTCTTAGGAACTGTATGCACAGGAGGACAAGCAGACAACCATATCCTAAATCCTGGCAAACTAGTTTAAAATTTAAGAAAATCAGTATAATTCAGGGCTAAACTAAAATTCTCAAGCAAATCAATCAGTCTGCCCCCCTTAACCAAAGAGTTTCACCATATACCAATAACTGTATCTCACTACTGACATACAGAAGTTTTATATAATGATTTCATACCGAGTGCAAATTATTAGGTTGGTGAGAAAGTTTTAGAGGTTTCAGATACAGAATGTTCATAAACCTTTCCAATTAAAAGATATATATATAGAGCAACTCTTCACAAACATGTTTCACTCACAACAAAGGATGTGCCTGCTGTATGATTTCAAGACAGTCTTCTGCTCAAATGTATCAATGCACCAAATCAACCAGACATTTAAAAATGAAAATTATTTGGTATATAATACCTTATGAGTAGTTCACACAGTTCCAACATGGTGAATTTGAGACACTGAACAAGTTTCAAAGTGAATTGTGTCAGGTCATAGAAGCAAATTTACAGTTGAGCAGCTGAGAAGTAGAGCAGCAGTTTAACTGCACTCATCTCACTATTCCAAGTCATCTGGTAGCAATCAGCAAAGATTCAGAAATTGGGAGCAATAATTAGACAGGCAACAACTGAGACCACTGTTTGGACTTGTACTCAATTCCATTTCTAAACCAAGCAATGGAAAGTGGAGCCTATACATCAGCCCAATTTATGAAGCTGAATCAACAAGGATTCTGCTACCAGAGACATATCAAACTTGTTGGCGGAATTGGAATGTGCGAGGCATTGTTTACAAGAATATACTCAATCTGAACAAGACTATCACTGCCAATGTGTACTGCACACAGTTGCAGAGGTTGATGCAATCCCCCACATACAAAATATGCTTAAAATTGTACAATATCTGCCTATTGCAAGAAAATGTCAAACATTGCACAAATGATAAGTGAAAAACTGTTGCATTTTGGTTGGGAGGTTCATTGTACCCAACCTACAAAATCAATTTGACACCATTTGATAAGAACTCTCTGATCCTTGTAGAACTTCCTGAATGATTAGCTTCCAAAATGGCAACATCAGAATAACACTGCAAACATTATTTCATTCAAAACAATTGTCATTCTATCATAAACGGATCTATGACTCTCTTACACAATCGCAGAAAATGACAAATAACAAGAGTGATTATGCTGGAAGAGTGCGATGTATATTCTTTTTTCAAAATATTTTACTGACTGCAAATCATGTTACAAAGCTTTTACCAACCCATTATTTAGCAGTAAAAGTATAACACCTTGTAAAAATACGCTTGCATTTTAACCAGCCATTCGGTAGTACAATATGGCTTAAACCTCAAAACTGATATCTGTTGAGTATGACCCATTCTTTAGTCAAATATCTCTAAATATTGGATAAACCTGATGAATTCTATGCCTACTGAAGTGTGTATGAATTTTCAATTCCAAAAGGGTATAAAATGCATATCAACAGGTAAAAAAAAAAGCAAATACCAGAACTTAGTATATTATTTGTTAAGGCTGGCTTCTCCATATTATCGTCATCAAAATGAAGACTGACATACTCTATACATGAGAGTCCTCTTCAAGAGGGTATTGCGCCACCCTGGATCAAACCTTCTCACACAGTGTGTGTGTGTGTGTGGACGGGGGGGGGGTGAAAGTTGGAACATCAGTCAATAAAGGATAATGATACAGTACAAGAGTTTTATGTAGTCCCAACCTAATGTACCCCTATCATCATCATCAGTCTTTTAACATCCGTCATTGGACATAGACCTTCCCCAGGATTTGCCACACTTCTCTATCATGGGTGTCGCGAAGCCAGTACTTCCAGAACTTGTCTAGCTCGTCCCTCCATCTAATATTCTGCCGGCCTCGGTTGCGCATGTCATTTCAGGGGATCCATGTCATGAGTCGTGATGTCCATCGGTTGTCCGCCATTCTTGCAACATGGTATTATTCTTAGCTGGAAACGGGCTGTCACCAAGAATTTATTCTGAATATATATTTTGCCCAACCTCCTGGAAACATATCCTTTTGCTTCCCCCTAGAAAAAGGTGAGTGGACAACCATATTCTTCAACTAAAATGAAACTATTCTCATAAAACAATCCTGAATACTAATATTTTGATAAAGTGAACAAACTAATAATCAAAAGAGAGATTTATTTGAGTCTGGTTGAACGGGAAATCAATTTTTCCTCTCTCTCTCTCTCACTTACTATGAAAGATAATGCATTTCTTTGTATATTTGCACACCCTGGCAGTAGCATGGGAAGGAATGAAAGATGCAAGACTCATGTCAGGATACAAAATTGTACCTTTACTTTTCTTCTTGAAGACCAAACAAAATCCTCACTCACAAAGAAGGTGAGAAAGTGAGAGGTTGATCAGTGCTATTGCCAGCGGCCAGGGTCTGACAGCCAGTGGACCATCCAACCACTTTTCTGGTCTGCTATGTTCGGCTGCTACTCTGGTGATCAACTTTTGGTCCCGTAGTCAAGGATCCTTTTTCTATCATTATCTATTTTACTAAATCAACTTACCCTCTTCTTTCTCCTGATACCAGAACTAAATGATCATCTACCTTTTTCTTTTCTATTTTACTCCTGTTTTCTTTCATTTCTCATACCATTAAGCTTATTATCTATCTTACTTCTGCCGTTGGAATCCTTCTATACAAGCCATTTTTTTTATCAACCCCTTTCTTGTCAATAAATCCACTTGAGATGTTTCTGTCTGAAAAAGGATAACTCTGTAATTTATCTTATCTTTCACCAAGTATGTATGTATAGTGTTCATGTACCCACACAAGAAGTATCTGTCATTTCTTTAACAAAAATGCTATTTGAAAATAAAATCAAATATTTAAGAATGAAATGAAACATTCAATTAAAGAGTCCCCATTTTGTAAAAACTGTTCACTTCTTTACTTTACTACAAAACTTCCTCATTTCATTATCAATTATAACTGAAGAATCAAGTTAGTAAACAAAACTAGAACAAATGCTGGTGAAAAAAAAGAGAATATGAATTTTACAAGCAAAATGATATTCTGGTGAAAATATTTGGTGGTGTTCTGAACTTTCCAGTTATTTCAAACCAGCAGATTCTTCACTCTACATCTCTCTCTCTTTTACACATATGCACAAAGCTCTCATGTCAAGTTCATATGTCCCTCTATGCTCAGTATGATATCCCATAACTCTCCAAGTTAAAAATGAATAAATACATAAATCACAACTATTACTTCTGTTCCTAAATACCTTGAAATTTATAAACGGATTACAAAAAGACATCTACCATAACATGATGTTAAGCAAGCTCATCTTGAAGACCAATTTACTGGTGAAGCAAGTACTATTCTCACTGGGTATGACATTACTGTAACTCTGTTTACAAATAAACTATAGATAGTGAATAACAATTTAAGAATTATTCATGTAATATGTTTTTCTGACTATTTATGAAAGCTATTACTTTTACAATACACATTTTCTTGGGGGAATTTCAGTTTAAAGATAAACAAACCTTATCTATCTAGCCTAAGAGACTAAGCATAAGACTTTCTAATCTATAATGTTTATTTCTTGGTCTGTTTTTTATTAATTTTAATGAAGAGTTTAGCTTTTATACACAATACATAAATAATAAGTTTACTCCATAGTAAAACAAAACATTCACAAAAATCATTAATATGTTCAAGAGAGGTTCTGTATTATTATTCTCTTTAATTAGAAAAGTATGGGTAACATTCAGAAGTGGAATTGGAGAGAAAAAGCAGCATATCATCAATAGCATGCAAGCATTTATTCATTAAAGAACTTTTTAATTAATAACATCTAAACAGAGAAACAATACTCATAACTTGGTTTTACAAATTGGTCATTGAAAAAGGTGTGTTATCCTAAAGCCTTAATCCTTAACATAATGACAAGAAGAATCTAGTGGTAGAGGTAAACAAACTTATTAGGAAGAGGCCATAATAACTAAAGTTTTAAAAACTGATTGAGCATGTGAAAAAAAAGTACTAACCAAAGAATTTAACTATCAGCATAAACAGTGCATTCAGTTGTCTCTTGTATGAAACCTAACTGGAAGAGAAAAAATAATTGAATAAAATGGTCCTGAATGAATGTTGACTGGGAAATAATTTTTTCCCTTATATATTTTATCACAATAGACTCCCTGCTAGTCATGTTGAAGAAAAAAGTTCATGTAAATTTGTCTAAATGCCAAACTCCAAGTACTTTTCAGATAAACTTCCTGCTCTCATGAACCATTCCTGTAATTGCCACCTCCAATATAAAACAACCACTAATAAATTAAGAGAGTGACATTTTCATTCAGAAAAACCATAAACATGAAAAGGTTCATTGTAACCTAAGTAATTGCTATATGTCACATCTCACTTTAAAACATCCAATTCATTCATATTATTTGCATTTACCCCATACATAAACTTGACTCATATGGTCAGTATTTATCAATTCTGTTTGCCTTTGTCTAGAGTCAAAACTTTATGTGACTTGAGCAGAGAGAGCTAGGATAACTTGATCCAAGAGAGATTAGATTTTAGTATTTGAATGCAATTTCATGACCAAGAGAATAATCCCCTGAAACCCAGTTACTTCTGTGCATATTCTTGTGATTATTCTTTAAAAGTACTTGTCTCCAAGACTAAAAATGATTCTTTTCCAGCTTTTACAAGGTTTGCCCAGAAAGTATCTAGCCATTTTTAATATCTTGAAAACCACTTGCATAGCCTTGTCACTTGGCAACTAATCTAAAGGAAGCTTACTGTACATGAATGAACAGATACTCTTCTGTGGGATTATTCAGTCCATAGTGAGTCACCATTGAATGAACTTGTATATTGTGTGACCACCACATTCACAATGACTGAGTGAGTCAGTCTTCATGTCTCCAGTAGGCTTTTTTAGCAAAACATTGCAATACCCAGATCAGTCAGAGCCAAGTGCAAATATCAGACAGTAGATGAGAAAAAAGAAAACACGATGAGACAGTTGATGACAATCAGACTGAAAGCAGAATGTTTTGAAAAGTGAAAGGGACGCTGGAATAAATGTATGAGGTCCCAAAGCAAGGACTTTGAGGGGGACTGAGTATCACTGCCCTAGGTAAGCTAATTTTTTCGTTAATATCAAACAGATGGATACTTTCCAGGTATTCTACACTTTTAACAATTTTGAATTTTCGAAAACAATTTTTACCACTTTTACCAATTTGATCAAACTTTTTTTTGTCACATGCAAAATTTTATCCCCTTCATATCTTTTCTCTATAATTTGCTTCCAAATATTTGATAAAAAATATTGTGAGCAAAGCTTATTTTGAAATAGTAAGTAATAAATAGATTCTGCTTTTAATACTTGTTTGAAGGGTTTTGAAATCAGAGTTTCATTGAATTAACAGCATATTCTGTGGTTTGACATCAAATAACAAAAAAAGATTACCACATTATAGAAAATTTATGTGCTTCATTTGATATATTTATCCTATTCCTAAAAACTAGATAGCAGTCAATTCTGAATTATTATAATAAAAGTGGCTGATGAAATTTCTATTCTGTACTACTTGATTACATTTTGATAAACTTGATGAGCATAAAAGTGCAAATATCTTATCAAATAGAACAAAAAGAATGTGAGGAAACAATTGAGGAGATGATCACACAAGCAATGTTTATAAACTATATTGCTAAAATACTTATATCTATAAAGCACAACAGACACGTACGATGGATGGAAATAGCAATGCTATCATTCGATTTTTAATTCAGCAATCATTACATTTTTTTTGATTGAATTTTTTCTCCTTAATCTACATACATAGAAAAATAATGTGTGTATATACACATATTTGTGTTTGTGTGTCACTATTTTCAATGAGCAAACAGATACTTCACTCTGATCCTATGCAAAAATGCTGATCGATATGTAAATAATCCCATTAATTTTTACAGGTATTATGCTAGTAGACAAAAGAAATGATAGCTAAAAAACAATAACAAAAAAACAGCATCACAGAAAAATTAACTGTTTAGTATTGATTGTTGAAGCATTAAGTCTTAACATTGAGCTAAATCATCTATTGGCAATTACCTTATCTAGCCCAAGATTGGGTCAATATTAAGCAAAGTTGATTTATAATATGGACAGTTAGTTGGCTAATGCAACATCAAGTCTGTCAGATAAATGGATAGTTAGGTGGCCATTGGTGCTCACAAGAACCTAACTTATGAGAGACAAGAGGCCAGCTGGCAGAAATGATTATAAAGATTAACCTTGTTAAGTGGCTTGAACTAATGAACCTAATTATCATTTTATAGATACTTGGCAAACCATCTGTGACAGCATGGTTCATCTTGAGAAATCATTTACTCTATACTATAAACCATGCTTGCTTCAGATTTTTTCTAAATAAAATAAAATAAATACCTTTTTTGCGGTTTAGAAATTTGAGAATTTGTAAAACACATTTATACCTGAAATATGTTATAGAGCTCTTATTGTAAAGTCAATGATACTTCAACTGTTTGTCAAATAAACTTTGCTTAGACTCTTTCCCACAAACAGCTGATATCAACTCCCGGAATCGAGGTAATAATGCTAAAATCAGTCAACAGAGAAAATCAAAATTAATATCAACCATCATACACCTGTGTGACTTATTGGACAAATCATCAAATCAGTGCGAGCTAGATTATACCAATCACTTTCCTTCCATCCAAATTCCTCCAAAATTGAAAAAAAGTAACTTTATAAATACTATGAAAATTGTTATTCTAAATACAGTCTTCTGCTTATGTAAAATCTGCAATACTTTAGATTTAAATATCATCAAGATATAAATAGTACAGTGCAATGAAATAAGGGTTATCTACACAGCTAGCGGTATTCATTCAATTTGGCATTACCATAGAATTGTAGTAATGGGAGGTAATTAGATAGAAGCTGACTGAGCAAGGCTGCCTCATGGGACCTGAGAGCTAACTATGATTCTGTTCCATGTCATTCAAACAGATGGTTGGTCATACATCTCATAAGAGCTCACTGAATTTCTCTTATTCCTTCTCACAATAGACTGATATGTTACAAAAAAATTATTTAAAAGCAAAGAATAAATGGACCTAATTTCAGAAGGCTGTTTATGAAAAGGCATCATTTTTTCAAATAATCGTCCATTGAATGTAACTTAATCTTATAAGAATTTTTCAACTCTTTTATATCTGTCAGATGGTCTTGCCAAAAATGAATAAACTTCTTAGATCAGATCACAAAGAACCTATACCAATTTAAGATGTATTTAGTACAGCCAACAAATAAATTTAAACTCAAAGCTCTTCATGTGATCCGTCACCTCCAAAATATTAAGCAATCAAAATTACTCAGATAAAAGAGTAAAAGCAGATAAATCAATCCATTTATGCTAATTTCTACATAACAGCACAATCAAAACATTCATACTATATAGAAATTGATTTTATAAATACAAAATATCAAGAGAAGAATCTTTATACAACAAAATTTCCTTTCTCTTAGGGTATGATAAGTCTGATAGAAGAAAATCTTCAGTTTTTCAGTTCTTAGTCTGCTGCTCCAACATTAATTCAACCTTTTGAATGCTGCTGCTTAGAATGTGGAGTTAATTCCCTAGTGAGAATTAACTCAAAGAACAAGTGGAATGAACAATTGGAGAAAAAAATGATGGGAGAGGAAAAAAAAGCCAGAGTGGGGAAAAGGGAACAAATTTGCTCACTGTTAAACATTATGTAATCTTCACCATCTGAAAACTCAATTTTAGATAGATGTTCTTCAAAAGATTACAGGCAGATACTGTTGAACTGCTACACACACAATATTCCTCAAGATAGAAAATTTCCTTTTCTTCACAAAAATATTAAAAAACAAAGACAAAGTAAGATAATTATTTGCATTAATTATCCTTACTTTGTCCCTTGCCACTATCCGTATTCCACAGTAAATCAGACTTTTGATCATACAGATCTTATCTACATCAATTCTTCCATCTTCATTCTAGGAAGAACAACCACAAAGTAATAAAATTAATGGAAGACAATTAGATAGCAGGTAACCAAGACAGTCTGCCTCTAGGGACCTCTGATTCTGTTCCTTGTCATTCAAGCAGATTGCTGAACATATCTTATAATAGAATTAATAGATCCCAACTTCAGAATGATGTTAATAGAAAGGCATGGTTTGAAAAATGATTGTCCCTTGAATGAAAATCTTACATTACTTTTCATTTTTTCCTCTTATATAACTATCAGATTCACCAAAAATTTGAATTTTGCTCTGAATTATCAGTTCGGTTACTTGTCAATGAACTTGATCCTACCATCAACTCAACTGCAATGTGATTTATTCTAATTCAATGTGTCTTCTTTTGTTTTATCATAGATGAGTAAAATGATTGTCATAAAAACTGATTCCCAGGTTTGAATCTAGAAATATGCTATGCATTTAGCTAAGTTTCATGTTCAATTTCTATTACGTTCACACTGTACTGAAACCAAAGGAAAATATATGTTTTTTTTCTTGATTAACACAATAATCTGTTATTTGATAATAAATAGTACTCTGATAACAAAAAACAATTATCTTTGATAGAAATGACTACATCAATTTTCAGTTAGCAAACAATATTGATAAAGCTCATTCTCAGACAGGTGGTTAAACAAATAAATAGCTATAAAAAAAATAAACTTGTCTTTAGGAAAACTCAAGTGCACTATGTTTTAGGGGAAAAAAATTGAAATATAAAATAACACATTAATACAATTCCCAGTAAAATCATAATGAGAAATTTTCTATTTTTTTTTTTTTACTTTTAGAAGACAAGAGAAAGAAGGTCAGGATAACATGACAAAGCAAAATCTAAAATAACTATTCCTTGGTCACAGATGTGACCATGTCATGTGTATAGGTGTAATAAGAAAATACAGATATTCAGTTTGTGAAAATTGAACAATAGATCAAATTGAAAGAACTAAATGATAGTAACATCAAAATCAGAAAATAGTAACTAAGAAAGCATGAACAGAACTCTCGTATTTTGCAAATTGACAGTTACTGGTCCTATTTGTATTCTTAAAAAATCCTTTATACAATAAATATTACCTATTCTTCAAACTAATATCAAAAGAGGCTCAACTATCTTGGAAATTTATTGTAATTACGATTCAAGTTGAAAGTGTATTATGAAATAAAGATATTGATATTATATCTTAAAAAGCCAAGAATTGTATAGTTGGTGTCCTAGATAAGGGGTACCAAAGCTCAAAATACTGATTAATCAAGCAAAACCACTCAAGCAATATTTTCACTTAAGGAGAAGACAAATTTTTGTTCTATTGTTTCATTTTACATAATCTTGATTATGCAAGATATATCGGATTAAAATGTATACCCAGTAGATGATTTTAGCTAATATGATACCAAAGATGTAAACAAATGAAATTATGCAGATAAACTATTAGAATTCTTGAGTAATATCTGAATACACATGAGAAAAACAAATACTTCTGCCTCAAAATATCTGCACAAGTTAACAATACATTGTCTATATCTTTGAGAAGAGTCATTAACATTCCAAATTTCTTTCAGACAATTGAATTTGTTTGTGATTTTTATATTGTTACCACAATGTTTCAGCTAATCAATTTCTTCTTTTTTAGGCGTATAATCTGTAAGAAAAGAGGATAAAAATCCTATTTCTTCAACAGAAAATTAGTCTCTAATGTATCAACATTGTCTACATTATATACATTAACCTATCACATAGATTTTAAAATTACACCACTAAAAATAGCTGGTTGATGGACAGTTTTGTAAATACCAAAATAATGTTTAATCCTTGAAATTGTTTGGTGTGTTTTAATAAATCACTATAAGATCTTTGTATTATCTACTACGGGTAACTAAATGTTCAAAAGGTTTCTGAGAAAGGATCTTATATAGTTTATTATCATAGTTGAATGGATATCAACTTCTTTTGAAGTTAATGATAAACACAACTTGCTAAGTAAATAGGAAAGACTCTTGATAATATTTAATCAGAAAATGTCACCATAATTTTTCTTTGTCGTTTTGTTCTTTTCGATATTCCATTCCACAATCTCAAGATAATAATCTGATATCTTGCATATGTTAATTGTTTCTCAAACTGCAGCATCTTATAGCTTGTTGATGTACTCATCCACTGAAAACTATTTTTGGATAAATAACAGCAGCAGTTTATCAGCTTAGGTTATCACTACCTGTAAAAATCTTTTTTACACTGGCCTAGTTTTAATAAATGAAAATCATCAAATTCTTTATCACCAATATATATGAGTCCTTCTAGACAGTGTATTAAGAAATAAATACAAGAAAGAACATGATAAATACAAAACATACAGCTTTGTACTTCAATATTGTCTAAATAACAGTTAATTAATAAGAGCAATGATAATGACTAGTGACAAGCTCAAGTTATACAGAATTAAACACCCTATTCTGTTTAATATAATAATGATTTTTGTGATATCATACTTCTGAATGTTGGTATAATGTGATAGATCACCAATACATCCTCACTTATATCAGTATCATTATTTTCTAGTGCAAGATTATCCTTCATGTTTGCCCTATTGATTTAAGAATTAGAAACGGGAATTTTTTTCACAAGCTTTCCATTCCAAAAAAACAAAAAACAAATCAATAATCAATTAGACAAATCGACAAAATCATAAATAAGGTTCGTACTTAAAAGTTATTTTTTTAACTTTGTTTATTAGTTCTCATACCATTGACCTTTATGCAGGTATGTAATGAGTGATAGCTGATGACAATCCAACACTATTAATCAGTTACAGTAACATAAATGGCACTGAACAGATGTTGCTGATGAAGTCATTTTTAATGTTTTTGGCAAAGCCAACAGGCTCTCTTCCATGAATTAAGGCAAAGGATAATGCTACCCCCTACTGAGACAGGTAGCACAGGAAGAGCTAATGGTTGTAAGACATGAATACTAATAAGAATTTCTTCAAGCATTTATATCATAACCAATTAATTCTAATTACTGTCATTTATAACTAGCATTTTATTACATCTCAGGTTTTCAGATAAAACTGAATTCTGAAAATTATTCATCAGTCATCATATTTACAGAATGGATACAAGTGTAATTCAGGTAAAAATTAATACTGATTAAGTACCCCTTAACTGAAAACTGAAATGTTCTGATGTCCAAAATATGATGTCACAAGTAAAAAAAATTCCACTCTTAACTTCACTGTAGTATGATTCAAAGACAAGATGAGGCCTATTTCCAAGATATTAGACTCATTCTGACTACAGTAAAAACTTGACTATCTCTATAGCTATAGTTTTATATATCAAAAACAGCAGACTATATTTGCATAATAAACGATGAAGAATGAAAAACTTTCCTATGAAAACAAATAATTGTCACTACATTAATCACTGTATTTTTTTTTTTTTTAATAATCTATCACCTGTAAACACATTATTGAAAATGTCAAAAAAAGTGGCAGATACTCCTATGTGTAATAGCAATGAGGAAGTATTTTACTCATGTCATTATGTATTTGCAAATATTTGAAATCTGGATAAAAAACGAAATTCAACCCTACTGGTCCCAGGCATTTTGGATAAGTTGTACTCAATGTGTAGTAACTTTGAAAATGCAGACTTTGTATAAACATATCTAAATGTGTATAGTCTTATTTAAACATTAGCAGAGCCTTGAGTAAAATTATCTTAACATTTTTTGTTCCACTAGGATATAATCTGTATAATCCTAATGTGTTGAAAAACGTTATTTAATCACTTTAGTTATAAAAGAAAAAATGAAATAAAATATTTGAAATTTATTTTCATTACAAACCTCATATCAAATATTATTTTCATGCAAATTTCACAACAAATAGCAGTCTGAGGGTAAAAATTGTAGTTCTAAGGAAAAAAACTACGCTAATGATTTTGTTTTCTTTCTTGACTTATAGATAACAGACTTCACCAATCAAGTACTAGAGTAAGAAACTTCCAGTATCAGTATCTTCCAGTTTAGTGAGCCACATCTAAGCTATTGCTCCAGAAGTGAGTTTCCAGAGTTGTTTATAGCATTGCTGACTCATCAACCAGAAAAAGGAGTTAACTGAATTACAACCTTCTTAACATTGTGAAAGAAATGATCTAACGTAGGTGAAATGTGAAAGCAATTTTCATCTTCTAATTACATCCTTGAACATTAAGAAAAAAAATCATTAGCAAATTTTTTCCACATTAAAATGAGAAAAAATTAAAAAAACGTCTTTCAAAATAATCTCAAAAGACGTTTTATATTTGATAACAGTCCTCAATTCAAAACTATTCCTGAAGTAGATACCTTCTATAATTTCAAGTAGAGCCTATCATTCCAAAAATTGGTTGGACTATTGAACCTTTTCATTCATTTATTTTCCTTTGTTGTTACCACAATGTTTTGTACAATCCATTTTATAGCCTAGTTCCAGTGCACAATTCCTGAAATAATATCAACTCAGTGAAGAGACATCAAATGAATTAAACTATCCAACAACAGTCAATAGTCAGTTTCCTTATTACACATTTCACTAAAAATGCAAAGTATACATTTAATTCACTATGGTGAACTTTCTTTCAATATTAAAACCAAAACCAAATAGGAATGTTTCTAAGAGATTAAGAAATGTCCTCAATGGTGTAAAAAAAAGCTTTTAGAGAATTTACAAGTCGGAAGCTGTAATTCAAATCAGGCAATGTACATTGTAATTTAGACATGAAAAAGATGGATATTAATTTTTGCTGGAAAATCAACACCTGAGAAATTTAAAAATCTGGTAAAAATCAGCATATTATTTGATTTTGATAAAATTTGATATTTATTAAAAACATTTTTTTTTTTAAATTGATTTTCCATTCCAAATTTCAGAAAGGAAAAATTCTTTCTCACAAGATTCATTTCATTATTTTAATGATTTATTTATATTTTTTTGCTTTTATTGATTTTTTTTACTCATTTAATGAATAAATCCCAAGTAATTATATTTCCCTTTTTAGAAAAAGGCTCTGTAACTGCTTGGACAGGGAGTCTTACATTGGGAATTGAAAAACTTTTTTTTTCCACTCAATATTTTTAGAAAAGGAAAAAAAGATTTTTTATCATTTTTATTGATTATACAGATAATCTGATATTTTTCAGTAGTATGTTTTTTATTCTGTCTATATCGGGTTTCAACTGAAACTTATATGAAAATATTGTAACAAAGATGAATAATTACATATACAATAATAATGGAAATATATTTACCAAGTATATTTTTCAAACATTTTTTCCTATTTATACAAATTGACTGTATTTCAAATGATGGGAGGCTGCAAATTGATGCAAACAAGAAAATACACATTTTCATTGCACAACATATCTGTGGTACATTTTAATATTGTAAATTTCATTGCATGTCCCCTCAGTCCTCTGAAGTCAGCAGAAAATAGTATGTGCGTCAATATTGATCATAAAGATCGATAACATCCTTGGAACATGCTGATTGATAGTGTTAAGTGTTTTTTTCATTTTTTCTTTAAATACAAAATATCAGACATTTCAGCATAGTTTAGTTGACTGATGATGAAACTAAGTATTTTTGCTGAAATTATCAGAATTTGACAAAAACTTTTTCTTGGTAGATTTTTAACTTTGAATTTAGAATTTCTAAAAGAATTTTCTATCATCAATTCTGGCATCATTATTGATTTTTTGCTGAATATAGAAAACATTGAATTCATAACAGTCAAAATCTAGATTAAAATTAACGAAAATGTTTTTCTTTTTGTTTAGACAGAAATTTGGGCTAATTTGTTTTTTGGAAAACATTTTTGAAGTTAAGAATGGAATTTAAAATTTTTTATCACATTTTTATAATCAAGTATCAATTTCACATTGAAAATTGTTCATGCCTATTGTAACTCATATCATGGGATTTCAATACATTATGATTACAAGCAAACCCTCCTCTGAAATGTAACCAATACTTTATTAATTGATACTTAGTTTGGACCGTTTTTGTTTTTTTGTTTAAGTTTGTTTTTTTGCAAATGTACAATCTTAAAAACGTGATGTGTATTTGATGGGATTGGAAGGAAATCCTGTATGAGTTCCTTCTGAAGAACCAAACAATTGATTAAAGTAATGCTTCCAATTAGACAAATTGAAGGCAGCAATCAACAAAAAAAAAAACAAAAAAAATCGAGTAAACTAGCAGCTTTTATTCTAACATTCAACAGAACACATGCAGATAGAATATGCTTATTGAACTAAAACCCTTTTACTCTTGATTGCACATACATCCAGACAGATTTGACTCACCTGCTTTAATATATCCCATGGACATCAAACTAAAATCCATTTTGAACGGGAAGTATACAAAATATTCCATAGAATTAACAAGATTTCAGTGTTAACTTTTACTAATCTTGATTAATTTTTTTTAAAGGTCAAGGTTTACCCGTTTCTTTCCTATTCAAGTCTGAACAATCAAATCTTTTCTTCTCTTCTTTCCTTTTTTTTTCTCTTGCATTTGATCTTTGGGCTCAATGGAGTAAAAATTTAATCTTGGTAGCTACATAAGAATGTTAAATGGTTGAAAACCAAACAAATCCATATGATCATTTCTCTGTTGAAGAGAAAAAAAGGTTTGCCTCTTTCCTGGAATTGTACAAAGGCTGAGGAATGAATCAGCCAAAACATCCAAGGATGGGAAGGAGAGATTTGATTGTCCAAAACAAAAGTTGGAATGTTAATTACTTTTCTCAAAGTTATTGACAATACATTTACCTGTTTCTATTTCGCAAATAGCTCATTTTTTTTTATGAATCAATAGAAAACAAAATTAAGTCTACAGTGACAGTGCAGTGACAGTTTTGATTAGGAGTTTTATAAAAGTACAGATCTTAACACAGAATTTCTGTTAGTATTACTAATGATGAGCAATGTAATTTCTCTAATAGTTTTCATTTTAAAGCTCATTTTTCCTTGCAAAGGCCTATTTTTGTCTCTTTATTTAGGTTTATTTCCAATTTTCAAATTATATTAACATTAGAACTTTTTCAAGTTCCATAGACGTAGGAGGAATGAAATTTTCCATTTTATACAAACATTTTTCATCAGTGAAAAGAATATTTTAAAAAACCTGAAAAATACAAGAGCTCCCCACTCCATATAACTCAAGTAAAAACACATATAACAAACAAAACAATTATTTGAAAGATGTAAGAATCTTCCTTATTTGATGAAACAGCTGGCTCCATAAAGATTTCTTATAATAGAGGAAAAAACTTGATTCTTGTAGGCTTTCTTTACTAACAGAATTGTCCTCACGAATTAAACAGCTTCAAAAATGTTAAGGCATCATATAGCTATTGATTCTTAGAATTTCAGCACAGAGAAACTAGGAGATTCCCAAAGAAGCTGAGAACTGAATCAATGCTGTCAATATTTACATAGTGTATATAGAGTCTTATACAGACACATCTCATACATGTTTATCACCTGCCCTCTTTTTACTAAGGAATAGCAACTATTCAATCAGTTTATACAATATTGAAATATAATTGGTTTTTTTAAAATAAAATAAAGAGCAAAATAAGATGAAATAAAGATGTGTTTTGTTTTTTTGTCAGAATTAGGCAACTATTCTTCTGAATTTAAGCAATACTGAAGTTATGAGAAATGTTTATCAAACTGAAACCAATGATTTTCTAAGATCACCCTCCCCAGGATCCATCATACTTCAATGTAACAGTCAAGTCTCCATTACAAACATTTTAATAACATAAGACAAAAACATACTCTGTTTTATATAATTTTCAGAGTTAGAACTCTGTTCAAATTTACTTCACTATGTATAGCTTAAGATTCAGGAAAAGAACAAAAAGAGATCTTTAGCCTAAGCAGCCTTGACACGATTACCATGCTATTTTTCTCTCAAAAAAATAAATCTCAAAAATTTACCCAGTGTCCTTCAAGCCAAAGCTTACTTCAATCTTATGTTATATTTTTTTTTCTTCAAAATTTTGCAAGTCAAAATTGGGATGCCTCTTTGACACCAGAAAATATGATAATTACATGTTTTTTCCTTCTTAACTTTGAGTTATTTTGAATTTTGCTCAGTAACCTATTGAACAAATTTAGTGAACAGCTAAACCCCTAGGATTTAGGTTGATTTAGATATTTCTAATGTTTGGGGTTTGAGTGAACTAACAAACACAATTCTACTAATGTAAAAAATAAACGAATATTAAAGTTACTTGATTAGAATAAATAAAAGTTCACAGCCACAGATTATACTGGTCAAAAATTAATTTTCATCAGGTATGTCTTGTAATATACTTTGTGTAGTTTCAAATGCTGATTCTGAAAATGTAATCCTTTTTGTATCACATCTAGTTTTCATGATGAGGTAAATGCTGTATATTAGCATATAACCCTCATAATGTACCATAGAGGGTCCAAAGCTTAATATTTCTAACTTGTCTTTGTACATAGTGTCTTCTTTTTATATCTTGTACATAGAAATTTTGATTTTCTGCACTGAAAAGTTCTGACTGATACAAATCTTAGTCTCATTTAACCTTTGCATATATTGTCGCACATACAATAGAATTAAAAACAGAATATGTTCATGGTAAAAATGAGATGTGTTAGAGTGAAATCTATTTAAAATTGGTAATCTGCATTGGAAATTGGTCTAAAAAGTTCTACTGCAACCTTGATGAGGAGAAAAAGTTCAATTTTGTTGACCAGTGTTATTATAAGCACTACACAAAAATGCGACATATAAGTAAACAAGAAATATTCTTAAGAATGAAATGTTTCAAAACATTGTTAGTAGATATTACCTGCAGTCTCGTTTTAAAGTATAATTAAAATTAGCTCTTCTTTCTCGATCAAGTGCACTGATGAAAATTTGAGTTTTTGGAGGGAGGACAACAATTTTTATAGTCAGAATATTTTTTTGCACAAACAGAATTGATATTCCAATTTTTATGCCTTCAAATAAAAGATAAAAGTGGCAGTCATAGCGTCCACATTATCTTTGTTCCCATCGTTCCATGCTAATAATGAAAATGGGTAGTATTAGTGAACCAGTGTCCACAACTTGCACACAAAACTGGTTAAAAATGATACTTTTTCCCAACAGACCATCCCAACTCAAACTTAGTGAACTTTTATTTGAAACATCCTAATCCATGAAATCTACACTAATTACAGAATATAGAAACAACTCTAAAGGAAGTCACTTAATATGATCACTTTGAGAAAATTTTTTTAGATACATATAACTAACCGATAACATTAAGCAAAGGATATAGAAATTAGAGCTATTTAAATTCATTGTTATAAACAAGTTCATATTTTTCATTTACAAGAATTTTAATTCATTTAAAATTAAGTATATGGAAACAAATGATCTTGATAAGAATAACTGTTTGATAACATTAACTGTGATTATAATAAAGGGCTTCTTATGTACACATAAGAATATTCTGCTCAATGTTTTATAAGTTAACATGACTGAGCTTGATTTACATAATACTGTTCTTTGATGCTACTCAATGATTCACTTTTGTTCTAAGGCAGCTTAACAGATAAATCAATTTTGGATTTGTAAAACAAAAAGATTTAGTTTGAGGCTACAGAACTTGGAAAATACTCAATAAAGGATTATGTAGCTGTGCCAAATAGTAGTATTGATTTAGGATACTTATTTTTACAACTATTTTAACAAACTGTTCAACTGAACAGTACTAAAAATTTCATTCTAAATAATTAAGTCCATTTAAGAAAGAGGTTACATGCTGAAAGGAACAAGATTATATCAAAATAATAATTAGCATGTAATTTCGAGAAGTTTAGAATGGGGACAAAATTAAATGAGTTCCTCAAAATGGCCAGGAACAGAGAAACCTTCTATTGGTCTATCAACTGGTCAGTCATTTTCAAGAGGTAGCTTCATCATTAGTTATCTCCAACAATACACAAATATTATTTGTAAATACTCAAAAGTAGAAAGGCTAGAAAACAAAAAGGTAAAGGTGAAATATCACATCTCTCAAGAGACAAACCCCAATGGAGTATGACAGTATGCATCAGCTTAGTGATCTTTGCAAGTCTGATCGAGACTAGAACTTTATACCTACAAATTTATATGACCATCCCCTTGGCGGACGTGCTAACCATTGCACTATCCGAACAGACTAACTGAAAATTATATAAAAATGCAACCATCTTTTGCCAATATCATTCACTTCAAGTGCTGACCAACTTCTGACATGTTCTGAGTATGGGTCGACAAATACATTAGAAGCACGGTACTCTACTACTATGAACTTGTGTTAG
This sequence comes from Thysanoteuthis rhombus, assembly GCA_963457665.1. NCBI lineage: Eukaryota > Metazoa > Mollusca > Cephalopoda > Oegopsida > Thysanoteuthidae > Thysanoteuthis > Thysanoteuthis major. The sequence continues at coordinate 16,635,965 of OY735201.1, forward strand.
TCCAAGCTGAACCTAGGAAACATCTATATAAAGAAATGGTGATTTTCTGGAAGTCCTAGAGTTCAAGTAAAAAAGTAGATATAAAGAATCATAGTAGCACGTATATATACAGATCTAAAAACAAATAAAAAATACATTATATACCTAATCTTTTGAATAGAAATAGATGTCATCAAACTAAATAGTAAAATGTGTTCCAGCCATTTGCGTCTGTACAGTGGTGCAAAGAGGTGCATTTGCACACCCCTGGAAAAAAAAGGGGGGGGGTATTTTTATATGAATTTTTTTCACTTGAAATGTACTTTAATCTTTCCCTTTTATATTGTTGTCTAAACTGAGGTCTAGCGTGATTAATCATCGCTGTTTCTGAACAGTCTCAATTTGTAAGATGGGTCTCTCTCAGATTAACTTATATAAGTCCAAAGCAATATATTCCAAACATAGCCATCAAACTTTATGTCCATTACTATATGAGATATCATAACAGTTTTTATCCAATTTTCGTATTTTTCAAGGAGATGGTTGATTTTTACAGGTTCAAAGTAGCAATTTTGGGATTCTTCAAAACAATTTAAACCTCATGGAAAATTTTGACCGGATCACCCTAATAATAACACAATCTAGAATAAAGAGTGAGCATTCACCGAATATATCCTTTTTGAACCACCTCCCCTCAATATATCCTTTCACACTCCCCCTGGAAAAGTGTCTGCAGACATCCATGCTTCCAGCTGCTTATCCAATCTATTTTTACAATTAACAAAAATCATTCTTAAAGACAAGCAAAACATTTCAACACAAACATCAAATTTAAAATTAACTAAAAATGATCAAGTACAAATGAATCAATAGTAAAAAAATTGAGCCTTCAAGATTGATTCACTTTAATCCAAAATATGTTAAATTATTTGCTGTTTTTTTAAATATTTGTTTTTTTAAAAAGCAAAAAGCAAATTTATAATCTCATACTTGAACAGAAAAGCTGTAATACCTTTTGCACAATGACCAATTCCTAATGGCTGTATGATAGTGCACTTAAAAATCCAACAGGTTTACTTCCCTTTCTTAACCTTGCCTAAAATAGAATATGTATCTAGCATTGGTTTGTAAGCAGTATAAAGTTACAAACAGCTAGCTATTTTGATATACTGATCTTATTAAGTAGAGCTTTAAGAATGATATTACACATCTCAGTTGGGGGCAAGGCAAGAAAACAGAGATAAGGCGGAAGAATTTTGTGAATATCTATTAAGGAAAGACCTTACTACACAGTTTAAATAATTAAAAATTTACATGGCAGTGGTTTAAACTAGTTGCAGTTGAGCTCAATATTGTTGAAAAATACACACATATAAATATCATGCTTGTAAATGTATTATTATCTAAGCAGAAACTGCTAAGGGTTTAGCCAGTATAAGGAAGCTTTTTATAGTTCTGTGTATACAAAAGTTGCACCTTGGTCCAAAAGCCTCCAGTATAAAATTTTAGATTTCCAATAAGGCATCTTCATGGAAAGAAACTGAGAATGGTGCAGACCTCCTCGCCAAAGGCTGTGTGTGTAGATCTTTGCCTCGCTTAGATAATTAAAGTTATTAAAATTGAATCATTTGAGATGGAGATTTTATTGCATCTAACATATCCATTTGACCTATTTTCAATACATTACCACTTCCTTATGAATGAGAATTTCTCTTATCAGGTTAACTTGAAGCTTTCCATGAATTTATTTGTTCTTGTAATAAGGTGACTGATAACTTGCTGCCAAAGCGTAATAGAAGTATAGTAGCCAAGGGGGATATTCTGACCGAATAAATAAATTTTTCTATGAATGTTTTTCAGTTTATTTTGTTTGAATAAATCAACCTGAAACTTTAACTTTTAGTACTCTATATACAACTTCGTTCACCAAGCAAAACTCTCCACAATAGTGAGTTTAAACTTGAAGGTTGTCTTGTCATGTCAATTTCAGTCATACAGACACACAAATTACTGGCTACTAAAGTTACTAAATGCATAAAATCTTGGTGCCCTTGAAGGAGAATTTATAAATCATAAAAATTACTATAAATCTAATCCTTCTATACATACAATGAATAGAAAATAGAAAAAAAAATGAGCATTTCTAATCTTTTTCTATATTCCTTAATTTTAATCAAATGCTACTATATTTAATGGAGGCTTTTACAGCACAAATATCAATGATAAACTTGAGTAAATATTCAATAATCAAGTCAAATGAAGCGTTCTAAAAGCACAAGATATTGAACAAATTTCAGTTTTCCTGTGAGAATCAAGTAAAAATGATGCCAGCAAAAAATGCATTACTCTCAAGATATAAGAATAGGAGAAACCCAGCTAATAATACAATATATGGTTCTTGAATGCCAAAGATTTGTATAAAATATGTAAAATAAAAGACAAAATAATAAAATCACTCCTAATGAATAGTAAATACAAATAAAATGAGAAAAATCTTAGAATTCAGATTATTTTTTATATCTTGGCAAGTTAAAGTCAAACATAAGTTGAAAAAAAAAAAATTAATATTTTACATAACTACTAGAAGTTAACACCTGACACTTAACTGCTAGTGCAACAATTTGATAGGTAGCATTGTTTAGTAAAGTATCTCAAAACACAGCCATCTCAATCCCACAAGCTTTTTTCTTTTCACAATCGTCTGTACCGTAAACAAAAGAGCACTTCACATGCAATTTTTATGGCTGTATCGTTTTATGTAGAAGAGAGCATAGAAATTTGTTCACTCATGAAATCTGCCTGTCTGAAGTATTAATTTGCTGGTTAGCTCTTTACTCGGCTATTGGTAATATTCTTTGGTCATAATAGTAGATGCAATAATCCATCCACTTTATTTGTGCTTACAGTCTGAAACCAAGTCTGCTTTTTCCCCAGAAAAGTTAACCTCCAAGGGCTAAAAGATATTTTTTCAACATTTATACGGTTTCTACTTGGATTTCATCAACAGAATATTTAATATACAGGTTTCTCCTACTATCCAAAAATAGAGCATTCCTCTAAAAAATATTTTATAAGCTGAAATAGCATAAAGTGAAGAAGCAATTATCCTTATTTACATGGGAAGACATTTTTTAGCATTACCAGACCCTAAAAATGCAAGCCAGTAACAAAAGGGTGGCACAAAATTCATGTAAATCATAAACAAATGCAGGGAATTTTGGTCCTGAGATGCTAAAAAATTTAGAATTTTTGCCCAAGCTGCATTTGGCTTGGTTACCCCTTGGTCCCCATCAAACATTTTCACCTTGGTATAGGCCTGAAATGATGAGGATTTTGTTGGGTTGATTGCTTGGAGGTTAAGGTGATGGGAGATACAGGTGACTGGAGAAAGGAAGAGAGTATGCACAGCCTCAATATGGCTTGCTGTCTTCATTCTCTATTGTGGGTGTGATGGAGCCAGTACTTTCTGAATTTGTTTAGCTCGTCTCTCCATCTATTACTCTGCCGACCTTGATTGTGCATGTGATCTCTGGGGATCCATGTTCTGAGTCGTGATATCTATCAGTTGACTGTCATTCTTGCAACATGGCCTGCCAATTGCCATTTAAGTTTTCTAATAGATTCTATGATGTCTGTGACTCCTGTTTTCTTCTTTATAAACTGTGCTGTCTTGCGATCTCTCCATGTGAGGTTGAGCATGATTCTCTCATGTGCGCGTTGCATGCTTCTCAGTTTGCAGGTCTATCTCTTGGTTATGTTCCATGTTTCAGCTTCATAAATGACTATTGGGAGAATTATTGGGATCAACTTGTTTTTGACGGTTGAGCTTGCTCTGCCTAAGGCTTACCATCCTAAGGTGATTCTTTGCTTGATCTCTTCCTCTTTCTCATTCCGATAGTTATGACCTTATTCTCAATGTGATTGTCACATATGATTTTCATTTTACTTAAACTTTTTTGCTTTCTTCATTTAGTTGATCTAGAAATAAACACAAATGCCATTTTGTGTTTTTTCTATAAAAGCAAAAAAGTGATGTAAAGTAAACTTTCAAAAACTAGGGAAAGCTGTATTTGATAACTGTTTTCTTAGAAATAGAATGTTAAATGATAAATATCCACATATTAAGCTTTTTTTATGAGAAACTTCTGAAATTAAGGTAATATGAAGAACAAGAGTTATCTAAGACAATGACCAGGATATTTACAAAAGAAGTATACAGTATCCAATTTGAATAGAGCCGGGGCATTTTTTTCAAGCAAGAAAGGCAAAGACCAAAAAAACTCTTTAAGGACATTTCTGTCATACATCATTGGAAAAATAAAGACTTAATATCAAGTATAACTTAAGATTTGCCTAAGTTGTGATTCAATTTAAAAATGAGTAACATAGAAAACAGGTCTAGGTTAGTCACTCAATGGAAACCATTACATGACCAACATATTTTGGTAACATGCCTTGTGGGGGGAGATCAATCAATAAGTTCTCTCACCTTTAGTTGCATTCTCTAAAAAGTTCGAATTTCAAAGAAACAAGCATAAACATTGCTGGGCATAAACTAAAGGACCAATTCAACATAAATTTACATTGGAAAATGAACCACCCTCATTTATTAGGGGAAATTCTCAAAAACAGAAAAAACATTTTTCTGAACATAAGGAGTAAATTTTTCCAATTTTCAGCCCAATAATTCTACTTGCGAGGCCTGTATATTTGACGTATACATGGCCAGTCAACCAGAGAGAATCACTTAAAAACTGAAGAAACCTATGTTGACAGTTTTGGTTGATCAATTCTAATTATAGATAGTAGCATTGAGGTTATTCAGTGAAACAATAAATAATTATTGGTCCAGTCCTTGAATGTCTTAACCAAGGATATGTTTATCTCTTCTTACTCACTGAGCAGCTTGATTTAAGAATACATTCAGCAAAGCATCTGATTTCTGTTTATAGCTATTTTTATTTATGTCATAATGATGAAAACTACACGATGCAATATTTTTTTATTTGACAAGTATGTTGTCATGTATCGGTAGAGAGATTAAGGTTTTACAGGACTAGATAGACTAAGCCAAATATCTTGTATAATGTACTGAAGATATAAGAAACTCATGGTTACCGATGTCAGAAAAATTGTAGAATCATACCCCATATCAAGACACAAACCAAAACATAGTAATAACCATACAAAGATACAAATGAAAATATTTAAAATTCTTTGTGGAGAACATAAGAAAAATCTTATCTTTTCATATAATCTAGAAAGATTCATGATATTCACTATACAAAGATATAATTCACAATAAAGATGTTATATTCACTATATAATGATAATATTCACAATGAAGATATAATATTCACTCGAGATGAATGAAACTAAAGGTTAGTCACTATCTCTGGATATTAAGGAAAAACATCCAGTTGAAATAACAGTAATTCAGGGTAGGAAGGATTGGCATGTTAGAAAGCAAGCTCCAATTTTTTGGATTTAAATACCTCATTTAATATTTCTTAATTGAAGATTTGGAATGTAAAAGAGTACACAAAATTAATTTAAAAACTAAAAATCACACACAAAATGTGATATTGATTTTTTTTGCTGTTTCATACAAATTAGATTAAGCTCAAAATGATGTCATATATCCCTGTTCATTTTAATTAACGAAAAAAAACCCGAACTACTTCTCAGGAAATATACAGATTAAATTCAAGAAAGCCCATTTCACTTGCCAGCATTTAGAGAAATATTAGGAAATGTTTGAAAATTTAATTAAGAATGAAAATACAATCAGTTTTAAAAATAAAAGATGAAGGAAAGAGCTCGTTGTGGGGTGGGGATGTGCACAAAAGGGGCAAGCCAAAGAGAATTAAGGTTATTGTTAGAGAGTTGAGTAGCAGTTCAAGGAATCAATACATAATGCCAACATGTAGTCAGCTAAACACTGCCTAGAGTTGTATGGAAGTTAATGTTTTAACTATTTTCTTCAAGCACTGGTAAGAGCTCTACTGTTGTATAGAAGTACATGCAACATTGATTTTGTTTCTTTTTAAATGAGCACCCACAACATAAAAACAATTGGGTCAATCATTTGCTTTTAGAAATTACTAGTAAATACCCGTTGCTTTGCTAACAGTATACCTTAAGTGGTGTTCTGTGTCAGTATGCTTTTGTTACCTTGCTGGGAGTTTTGAGAAAAAAGTTTTATGGCAGCACAAGTACAATATTCCTAAGGTTACTTTTAATTACTCTAGAGAGCCAGGGGGATAGATGATCCCAATTTAAACAATAAAATACTGGTATCCCAAGGGTGGCAGACAGATATTGGGAAACAGTTATTGTAGGGATGACTTGATAAGATTTTGAACCACTGATCTTTCAAAAAAGCCCATATTTATCTTCCATATGATAATTCAGACGCAGAATAACCAAGTAATCCTCAGGAATACTGTCTTGAAGCAAATAAAAGGAAAGACATTGTCATCCCAATCTGAAGCAGTCTCAATACAGTATTTTTTTAAAACTTTGTCTTAAAAGTACGATAAAACTTTTCAAAACAGCCCTGGGATTGAAGGTGGTAAGCCGATGACAAACTTCTAGAGATATTCAACTCTTTAAAGACCTCTTAAAATGAGTCACTGGTAAAATTAATCCCACAGCCACACTGAAAAGATGAAGTCAATGTTTCAAATTAATGTTCCTCAGAGGGGAAAATTTGCAAAAATACCAAATAAAATATTCAAGACAAGAAATTGAGAGAGTTAATCAGACGAGACATTTCGTTCAGTCAACGAATCCACAAACAAGACAGTTCGTTCAGTAAGCGAATCCATAGACAAGTTTGTTCATTTCAGGGTATAAGTGAAGAGTATGACCAAGACTTCATGAGGATAAATTTCCCTGTGCACTCAGGAGCAAATTGCATACATTCCAAGCTGTGTGATTAGAGTGGAAGTATCCTTTGGGTTGACTTGCATCCTGCAAAGGGATGGTCATGAAAACTTGTGGTTATGAAGTCCTGGTCTTAACCAGTCATGAAACTTGCAAGGATCATTAAGCCAGCGCATGCGAGGGAAACTGGGACTGTTACCAGCCATCATACTCTATTGGGGGCTGTCTATCAAGACTCTATTCATCGACCACTGTCAGATTCAATGAAATTTTATCATAACTGACTTCATCTGCTCATATAAAATACTCGTGGTATAAATAATTACACTTACATTGCTTCAAATCTTCCTTAAATTTCATTTAAATCTTTCCAAAATCTCAATATCATCTACAAAATGTTTAAAAGAAAACAGGAATTGATTCTATGATTAGTTATAGTCATCATTTGATTAGAGAGATGAAACATTGAAGTCCAGTTTGAATTACTTCAGATGTCTAAGAACTAAAAGAAAAAGGTAAAGGAGCTGTCTCTTAAGAGATGATTCCCATTGAAGGATGAACGTCTGGTGACTAAGTTCTGGTTTCCTTCTTATGCATCAGCTTAGAGATTCTCACAAGTTTCAAGAGCAGGATTTTATTCCTACAATTTTTCATGGCCACCCCTTTGGCAGGATACAAGTCCACCAATAGAATACCTTCATCTTAATCACACAAAGTGTACTTGATTAGCTGCAGAGTGCTCAGGGAAATTTGATCGAATGAAAAGTTTTCCACACTCTTTGCTCATACCAAGAATCAAATTAAAGAATTTTCCCGATTTTTTGCCTCTTTTTTTAAGTTTATGTGTCACTTGACTTTCCAAAAAGAGTATATTTTAACAACCAAACTAAAAATTTTCCTTAATTATCTTCTTTACTGATACAATGTAGGGAATTAAACCATAGACTTCATGTCCTTTCAAATCCTTTACTTACCAAGTTATTTTTCAAAGCAAATCTTTCCTATACTGTCTAACATTAGCAATATAGAACTTTTCCTTCCTGATAGATAAGATGCTATGATAAATCTACAGCAGAAGAATTAATCATAAATTTTCATGAAGCATTTCAAGTGTGTACCAGGAATATATATCCATGTTAAAGCATAATTGAATAGCTTAATTAACATTAATGTGTTCTACCTATGTAGCATGATTTTCTAAAGAAACTTTTAGAAAATTATTTCCTTTATCATTAAGTCAAAGCTCTAGATATAATTTACTGAAAACTCTAGTGGTTCCTATCATAATCAACTGCTGAGTATGTGATACCCAATGACTGATATGAAACTGTCTAGTCAATGGCATAAGGTTTGGTTGTAATGATTCAAAAATAAATAGATAAATAAAAATCAAAAAACCTATTGCAAAGTTATCAAATATTATTCCTGTTGAAATAACTTTGGAAAACTCTGTAATGTTTTATCTACAAAGAATACAACAGAAAAAAAATGGAGAAAAAAAAGGATAAATGTACTGAAGCAGAGAAGAGGACTTGGAAATTTAATCTGTAATAGTTCAATGCAAAACCCTTGATATTTAAACTATTACTTTTGACTACCTATGATTAAAATATTTTTGTTCTTCTATCAAAAATGTTTTTATTGTTTATTCAGTCTAATACATACTTGGCATCTATATTAGAGGTAAGTTATCTCTTACAATATGATCAAGAAGCAATCTCACTTTCTGTATAGTATTTTATTTCAAAGGCACAAAAATGATTGTTTCATAATCAATGGTTTTATGGACACCTTCTGTAACAAATGAAAATAAGTAATTTCCAAGAATAAAATCTTCTGGCCACTCACTGTTATAGCCTTAGAGAAAAATTTGCCTGACTGGACTGAGTTACCTATTTGCCAGACATTTCCTTTAGGCAGCCATCTTATTTTTGCTTATTTATTGAAATATTTGTTCAAGAAATCTTCCAAATGGATTTTTATGCTCCATCTATGAAAGGAAATACATTGTTAAGAGTAGGAACTCGATGGACAAATATATCTGACAAAAACAAAACTCAAGCATTCACATAACAAGCTGTCTAGATGAAAAAAAATGAATAAAAAGGAAATGATTTTATATCATCTTTATGAAGATATTTTCCATTTTCACTTCCTATTGTACTATTTTTTCTTACATCAATCATATCTGACCCAAGCTATTTCCTTAGTGTCTCTGCCACACTCACAGCAGATGTTAACCATTGTGAATCTACTTAATGATAACTGGTGTGATGCAATTTTATGTGATAGTACTACCCATTGCAAGATAACCTATTCATTGTTGAACTTCTTGAAGTAGATTTCAATATAACTCTTTTCACAAGAGTATCAGTAATATAATGAGCAAGATAAGAATTAGCAATTGAATTTTGATTGATAACGAAAACAAAAATGCTTCATATGACGGGCATTTAATTTTTACAAAAATCTATGCAAATATTACATAGCATCCAATGCACTGATATTATGACTAGGGGGTCATCTAACAAAGATTAATGTGGACATTAATGGGGCTTGGGTGAGTTGCAGTGAGCTGTAGTTCACCAAATATGCTTATAAACCATTGGTTTTATAGTCTGGCATATATCAATTGATATATAGCCTGCCTGTTTAGCGAATCTATTATTTCACCATATTCAAAGATCTACTCTAAATGAATGTTTTTATATCGAGCTCTTTTATGAAATAAACCGATCATACATTGTTTATCAAATTACAGATTTGTACTTCAGGGTATACGTATATATATGAGAGAGAGAGAATGAGAGTGGTATTAGTGTGTGTTGTGCTATAAAAACCATCCAAAAATGGGTGCAGTCAAACCAAATCCAGCATGCCTGAGGGAATTTGGAGTAGGTTTTAAAGTAGATAGTTTAGAGGAACTTGGAGAAAAAAAAATGATTTCAGAGTGAGGATCCCCTTTAAACTTTTTATTCAACTTCGAGGACCAATCCATCTACAGTTACTTCCTCTGTATCATAGCCATCTTTCTACAAGACATAACACAATCTCTAAAAATTCTCAATAAATTTCAATGAAATTTTGACTGTTTACCCAGCATAGATGGTTATTTTATCTAGTGATAATGATATTTGCACTGAACAGCTGTGAGCTGGCAGTAAGTGATTGCTGAAGTTATTAAGTCAGTGTCCAATGTTCCCTCTACTTTTATCTAGAACCAACATGTCACACCAAATTTTGTTAAGATACACACTAAGCTTAGCTTGGCACAACGTCACAGGGGTAAAGCACTCAGTGAGAATCAAACTTACTAGCAATGGTTTGCATGACAACCATTTAACATTCGATTTCAGTTATAACTTATACCTAATTTTTATTTGCCTTTTTCTCTTTTATAAATTTTAGGTAGAGTTTGATTAAATGTTTTTAAAAAAATAGAAAAATAAATATGATAAATAGGTCTTAAATAATTCAAAAAGATATTTTCATAAAATTTGTTCATATAACTATCAATGATTAACTTTTTCCAGAATGTCTAATCTTTAAGCTAAGAGGTGGCATAGTAATTTTGTCACAGGTCAATGTAGAATTGATAAGAGAAGAATTTAGATAGAGAGACAGAGGATACAATATTCTTGACCACTTACTGTTGTAGCCTTAGAAAAAATTTCCCAGAGTTACCTATATGCTAGACAGTTCCCTTAGGTGGAGATTTGCTTATTCATCAAAATATTGTTAGAATATCATTATTTATTCATTGAAACATTATATGAAGATCAATTTGTTCACTCAAATTGATCTTCAGGCTTTGCCACAAAATTAGAAACAAATCCTAATTACAAAGATTAGCAGCTTTTTGACTAAGATGAGTTAAATTATAATAGAGAAATTAACATACAAATTAGAAAGGATTGGATGTATAGACTGCTTCTTCTACAAGTTGACTTTTCATGGGATGTCTATTGACACTAATGCAATCTGCATATATTGAGTATGAACTAATTACAACAAAATGTCAGCATAAAACAAATTGATTTCCATACAAGAATACAAAGAAATATACAGTAGTCCCTCCAATTTTACGGACTTGATTATTCGCATATTTTTTCATCAATAAAGGGAAGCTACTCTCACAAACTTCTGGGGAAAAAATTTAGAATATTTATCTAAGTTTTTTCTTGTGTTTGCTATAAAGAAAAAAGTTAAAACATCTGTTTATAAGAAAAACAAATTTCGATTTTAGTAATAATGATATAGAATCAGTAGGTTTCTGTTATTTCTAAATTTTACCTATGAAGCATCAATAATGGGTGTTGACAGTTTATCAACGTTCACCCTCGCCCCACAATCCTTATGGATTTGATAACTCTTCGTTCCCTCCTTGTCATTTGTAGATTTAAATATCAGTAATATTTTTTCTTCCCCTACGGATCTAATGAATTTTTGTTCTCTTCATTCATAGATTTAAATATTTTTTCTTTCCTTACGGATTTATTTGTACGGAAAAAGTATTTAAATCTAAGACAAACAACAAATGAAGGGAACAAAAAGTAAAGAAATCTATAAGGGGGATGAATTTCATCTTAAATTTTTTAATTGCCTTTCTTATCAAAACTTCTATTCAGGCTGGTTAAAAGAATTAAAAAGAAAATCTAAAAAGTTAAGATGTAGGTAAAACGAAGTCATAAAAATCAATAGGTAATTATTTTTGTGGTAGTGGTAGTGGTAGTGGTGGTAGTAGTAATATGTTTAATTAAACAAAAACATTTTCATTCTGGAGTTGGACAAGGTAGAGGTTACCCATAGCCTACTGGAGGCCATTTGAGTAATTCATTAGCCTATGGCAGATCATAAATTTCAAATATAAGATTTAGGGCAATTTTTTTTAGCCTTTTTTTTTTTTCCCCAAACAATAGTTGTATCTTATATGCCATAAAATATGGTAGTTGTTTTTCCAATAATTTTTAAGAAATCTACATGTTTTTGCGCATAAGAAAATGGAAATTTTTTTTATTGCAAAAGTTACATTGAAAATTATCCACAGAATTTCAATTCTACGAGGGGTCTGCACCTTGATCCCCCACAAAATTCAAGGGACTACTTTATGGCAAACCTCCTTTAAAATCAAATAAGATCAAGTATTAATAAGTACTTTTTATAAAATACATCTGATATATTTCATTATCCAATAAATTATAGGCTTAATAGAAGTTATAATTGAAAAGCTTTAATTAAAAGGATTAAGGTAATGCCCACAGATTAAAACTAAGTTCATTCAATCATTTTTTCTTCTTTATATATGTATATATTTATAAATAATCTGATTTTATCAGCATTGTTTAAAACAATAGATACCAGGTTTTAGTATAACTAGCATCCTGAAATAAAAATATATTACTCATTTTCAGTCTATTTAAATCATTTAAAAATTAATTTCATGATTGTTCTCTAAGAAATAGAGTGAAATTTTCCAGCACACATATTTCTAGGGAATTTTTTTCTAAGTTAAAAATAATATACATCTGAGTGAAAATGATCTATAGACACTAACAAAGTTCCAGGTCTAAATAAATAAAAAAGAAAAAAAAAGAGAAATTCATGTAAGAAATCAAAAGCCTGGAACACAAAAGTATATTGAGAAGATTTTTTTAAAATTTGAATTGCTCTAAATGCAGAAGATATATTATTCTTATAATAGAGTGAGATGCAAAATTATTCAATTATACAAATCTAATAATTATTTCACTTGCTCAGAGACCTGTTTCATGGTTATCAATCTTTCATCCTATTATTTAAGAAACCGATCCTTTCGTTAGTGAAATAATAAAAATTTAGAACACTTCTTCCTACATAATTCCAAAAACAAAAAAGTGATGTGGGGAATTCTCTATTGCTAAGTATTTCACTAAATATCAAGTTATCTCCCATACCCATGTGAGTTTGTTTTATTTACTTCTAGTAAGGAAGCTGCCGTTTTGTTTTATGGGATGAACAAATACACACATGCATACAATGTGAAGAAAAGAAATAAGAGTTGTAAGTAATCTTCTGTTTTGAAATTTGTTGAGTGTCATTTGTTTTAATCTTACACTTGTAGCAGATCATACTTTAAAAAAACCAAAAAGACAAGTATTTCATGACATAGCCATTTTTACCATTTTCGAAAAACAGACAGTTTTGTCGTGTGTCATACAATTTTGAAATCTCACAATTCAGTGTTCATTTCACATGGTTTTTAACATTTTTGGAGCATACTCTCAAGAACAACCTTTTCAAACACTTGGGAAATTTTCAGTTCTTTTGATCCTCCCGCACAATAATACAGAAGAGGAAAGACTATTCGGTATTGTCCGCAAAAATAAAACTGACGGTTGCTCATCAATGACCTTAGATGGTACTTTAACAAGCATTCTAGCCATTAAGTCAAGATTTAAGGATTCAAAGATTCAGGGTCACAAATGGCAACCAGATGATGACCTTATAAAAAAATCCCACAATACAAGTCAACTATAACAATGTTCATGAAAACTGATATTTTGATTAAAGAATTGACATTTAAGGAAAAACTAAATCATGGGTTTCACTCATTTTTACTTTTTTAGCATCATCCAAAAATTTCCAGATTTTTTTGCATAAGTACCAAGATTTTTGCACCCTCGGGGATGGCAGGTATGTAAAACGGATATCATGAATGCTGATATTTCCATAATTGAAGAAAAAAAACAAAACAAAGATGATGAGAGATAATTACATTCCTGTATTTGAAGAAATAGAATTACCAACCTTCTCCCCAGAGAATTATAATGAGTGACGGGAAGAAATGGCTATACATTCGACATTATCCAACTTATACACGAAGTTGGACAAAATATTTTGTGTAAATTTGGTAGAAAACACTGACAAAAATAATGATGCTGAAGAAGTCTATGAGGATGCCAATAAAATTATTGAAGAAATAACTTCAGAAAAAAATGCTGAAACTACCAAGATGCAAAAACAGAAGAAAAAGAAATCATGTAACAAAAACAAATAATTATTTCTATTATTATTTGGACTATCCTCATCTTAGTTGTTTTTCATACGTTTCGGCCGTTGTACTCTATGGCCTTCATCAGGTATCATCTGGTAGATGTGGGGAAGTAACAAACCGAACCCTTTATTTAACCAATGGGGGTATATAGATTGCACTCCCCTCTTAGCAGTAGTAGTATTTTCAAATTATTATTGTCTCACACAGGGATTGAACCTAGAACCATTAGATTTCTTGCAGTAATTCTGCCTGAATCTCTAACCACTACACTATGTATCCAGGTGCAAAAAGATTGATCAAATGGCACTTTAGTGTGATGCTATGATGAAGCACTGTTATATATGCAGCCTGTTTAGTCATATTGCTAGTCAGTGTGACAAGGAAATCAGGAATAGCGACCATTTCAACAGTGGAAGCTTTGGGTATATCTGGAGAGACCGTTTCTCCACAGACACCAGGACTAGTTACTGGTATGGGAAATTGGCTAGATTACAAAAGAGCTCCTGAACTATGAAAGTTCATAGATACACCAGAAGTTATACCACTGTCGGTGGCCTCATAGCACATGATCCAGAATCTGCATTGGATTTTAATTAGGACTCCTAACCTATTAGTTAATATGCCGAGTAACAAAAGAAAAAAAGCATCATACACTACAAAAAGGAACTTAGAATCTTGAAGCTGGAAAGATTCATATGAAAGAGAAACCAGAGTAGCATTAAGGTTAGATTTTGATAAAGGTCAACATTGAAAGAAATCCTTACTATTCTTCTGAATGATAGAACAGTTGATACTAACAAGATTCACACTCCATTGTACTTCAGGGCTCTCCCAAGTAAAGTCAGCCAAAAATAGCAAAAGGAAGAGATGCAAGGTCCTAAGCAAGACCCCCAAATGAATCTGAGAAACTGATACGCAGTGAATGTCTGAAGATGCCAAACAAAAAATGCAGATCTATGTTGGGAGTACCAGCTTGGGGAGAAGTCAAATGGCCAAAGGTGGACTGAAACTGAACATATATACAAAGAACGGACTTAATTAGTATCACAGTCAGATAACCAAAGTTTTTTTTTTATCACACAGTGAAAATTCTTGATACTAAAATAGGAACACTTTTTATGTAAATTCAACTTATCTAAATTGATAAACCTGAACGTCATTTCAAATGTAACCCAGAAGTCAATGAACAAATCAACTAACAGTCCAATATAGCTAAGGATGCTGTCAACAGATGGCCAGACAATGTGTTCATGACTAATTCCTGAATCAAGAAATCATTTTTTGTAGAAAGCTTTCATGATAAACCATCATTTTGAAGTTCCATAAGATTTTGCTTATGCTTGCCAGAAGGTTAAATGTGTCATGTTGAAGGACTGAAGGACAATCTGTAGAAAAATGTTTTTTTCCCAGTATTTAGTGGGACACAAGAAAACATTTCTATTATCATAGACTGTGCTCACCTCTAAAGAAAGGAAGGGAAGAATTGTTAATCATTTCACTCAATATGAAGTTATCTCTCTCACACTGGAGAGCTTGTTTTATTAACCTCTGGTAAGGAAGCCACCATTTTGTTTCATGGAGTTAACGATGTGAAGAAAAAAAATAAAGAGTCGTGATTAATCTTCTGTTGTTTTGAGTTTTGTTGAGCCTGCATTTATAATTCTTACAGTGACTATTTATTAATAAAATATCATTTTAAAATAAAATATTTAGTCAAAAGAAAAAAAAAGTGAGAGTTGTAGTTTCCCTATAACTTGAAACGTTCCTGTTAGCAATCTGTTAAAATTGTTAATCTTATTGGTTCTGTATTCATTTCAGTTGCTGTGGATAGAAATGGGCTTATATACACTTATCAGACCATTCCCACTTTCCTTGAAGTTAAAAATACATTGCCAAGATTTTGGAATCAATGCAAACCTGTTATGTATGAAATGTACAATATGAAAACTTCCAAAATTGCCAGGATGATTTATTGGATCATTTCTAATCAAAGCCAAAATCTAGGAGTAATACTCCATGTTTCACATCCACTCAGATTGTGTAATGGTTAGCACATCCGCCTCACATGCAAAAAGTCCTGGGTTTGATTCCCAGTATGAGTGAAGAGAGTGAAAAACTCTTTATTAGGACAAATTTCCCTGTGCATTCAGTAGGTAATTGAGTACACTATGTGATCAGGGTGGAGGTATCCCTTCAGTGGACTTGCATCCAGTCAAGGGAGTGGTCATCTTGAGGCTTGCAAGGATCATGAAGCTGATGCATGCAACAGAAACCGGGATTTCATCTTCACTTGTCATACACCATTGAGATTGTCTCTTCAGAGACAGGACGACACTTTACCTTCTTTACTTCAGGTAATACACTTTGTTTTCTATTCTATTTGGAAATTGTTACTGAAATGCAATTTGGAAGATCTTACGATCATAGGCTTTTTATTGTGGTTAGAATTATCTTATATTCAATGGAGCAAAAATATTTTTACCTTTAAACATGAGAGAATTTGAGTTGGGTAATATTCTGGACCAATCATCACTCTTCTGAATTCAAAGGAAAGTTACAAAAGAAAGTAAAAGATTTATATTCAATTTGATTTCTTGAGGACTGGGTTGAAATGACTTCTTTGGAAACTAGCTTTGCATATGGCCAGTCCATCTAAAATGAAACATATACATTAAGACGATTTGGAAGCAGATGTATTAATATTGAAAGGATAGCAAAATGCAGTAAGATGTGGGAGGGGAGTAGTACTTAAGATTACTAAGAATATATAAGACTTGCCAGTTTAAACAGAAAAGAGATAGATGAAACTATACAATGATGAGGTAATGATCGAATGTATAGCACTCAACTGAATGCTATATACACAATTGAAAGATAATCTGGCATATAAATGGAAATAAATCCTGGAGATTACTAAATAAGTATCTAGGCAAATCTACAAAGTGGTTTCAAAGAGAGACAACGGCGAAAGAAATTAGGTCATCTGAAATTTTACTAAAGGAAAGTAGATTTCTATGACAAAGCAAAATAGACAAGTATTCATAGCTAAGAGGATTTTAGAAAAATGGAATGAATAATAATTCATACAATCACACTTTAAGGTCTGATAAACAGCTACATTAGCAAGGTTCAAAACAATATTTTTACTTTAAGGCTTTCTCATGAAAAAAAATCTAATTAAAATCTGTAAAATTTTGAGTGGTTTACCTGGGTTAGTGGGTCATGTCTTACATTCATTTCAAGAAAATCAAGATTCAATTTGAGTAATATCTGCATTAGACAACAGCCTTATTGATCCATCATTGACATTCTCACAAGTATAGTTAAATATCATTAGAAACTAAATTGAAATTGGAAGGGAGTTGAATGCATTATTATAAAAGCAACACAAAGATTCTATTGAGAACTACTTACCAATTCATAATCTAAAAATAGAGTCTTTTATACCACCTGGAATGTGCTCAGAATGACTGTTGATGACCTTTACTCTAAAGATTGGTATCCAACAGAAAGTGTTAGCCAAATACCATCGCAATAGATAGAGTGGCACTTCTTAACATGTCCCCACTCAAAAGATATTAGATTCCAAGAAGATGGCTGCCAATAAGATACAGAAGAGAGAATAAGAAAAAGAAATCAAATCAGAAGCACAATAAATATGTCTCTGCCAACCTATATAAATATACAGCATGAATAAAGAATTATATTTACATTGGAAAGCCTCTCATTATAATATAATCAAAGGAGCAATTCCTAAAATCAGTTCTTCAAGAACTGATAAAAAAACCTAAAATTTTATAGTGCCTCAGTGAAAAAAAAAAGGAAATTGACAAAAGAAAAGTATTTGAAATGATTAAATCAAATCCAATTTTTGACTGAAGTTCCATGAAATTTGCTGAAGTACTTTTTCCGGCTAATAGTTGGTAAAGAAACATGAACTCATAATTTTAAACATTAACTTAGAAAAATAAGAAATACAAGTTTAACGATGCATCCATCATCTATGGTAGTAGTAGTGGGAGAAGAGGAAGATGAGGATGGTTCATCCAAAGATCTGGACCAAGTTTCATATCAATCCAACATGATATGGCTAAGAAAATTGATATTTATCATTTTATGAACTGACTGACCTAAAAATGAAAACGCATGAACATATCTAAAAAATCCATACTTCAAATACGTCCTACATTTTGCATAATCATTAGAATGACTTACTGATTTAAGCAGTGGCATTACAGTAACAATGTAATAATATGTGACAATTAGTGTTACCATGGAACTACTGACAGCAATAAAACCAAAAATGAAAGAAAAACTAATAATTTCTACACACCAAAAGAATAAACCCTCAATAAGAGAAATAAATAAACCAAAATGAAATAACACAAACATTTTATGAAAGAGTTGATAGTAAGAATAAAGTAAACTAGATGGCATAACAACAGTAATGTCTTGAAGTTGTAAAAAAATTAATAATGATAAAAAGACTTCTATGGATATCGATATTATAAATATGACTGGTTAGTCAATCAATGGAAACCATCATGTGACCAATGTCTTTTCGCAGTATGTCTTATTAGGGGTGATCAATTAAAAAATTGGAAAAAGGGATCATCAATGAATAAAATACTTCTCTTGTCTTTCATTGGGCAGCGATTACTAAAAGACTTTTCAAAAAACAAGCATGAATGCTGCTGGACACAAATTATGGGACCAATTTAGTATAAACTTACATTGCAAATTGCCCCCCCCCCCAATTTAAACAAAAATAATAAACATAAATTAAATGAAAGTGCAAATGTTTAAATCTTCAACCCTCTAGCTCCATCGGTGTGGCCTATCTACACAATAGTCAGCCAGCTCACCTCAAAAACAGAAGAAACCTATGTTGAGAGTTTTGGTTGACTGTTTCTAATATTAATAACTAACTTAGCCAAGATGAACAGAAAAGAGTCTCACTCATAAGAATGGCAGCTAATCAATTTTTTTAACACTCAAACTTAGTACAATTATGTACTTGAATGTACTAGAAATAGGCTTTTTTTGACAGCTATTAATTGCATCATAAAACCAGCTACAGTTTAACTGAGGAGGAATTAAACTAATAAGAAAATTGGCAGACAAATTTGGTACGTCCGATACCAGTATAAAAGTCATTTTTTTCAAATTTGATGTTCTCGGATGTGCCCATCTTTTCACTCGGGTTGTTCCATGCATTTACTACTCTTACCAAAAAGAAATTTTTTCTAACACCACTAGAGGTTTGAATTTGTAATTCATGGCTGTATCCTCTAGTTTTACTGTAGATAGACGAAGTTAGCATTTTCTTATCAGGGCATTTTGAGAAATGGACATCAGTATCCACTATATGTATATTTTTTCAGATTCTATAGATTTCCAATAAGTCAGCTTCAGTATTCCAGGGTCTCTAGATTAATCTTTCAGTTAGACATATTTCCCAGTCTCAGAATGATCTTGGTGGCTCTCCTATGTACTCTATGTCATCCGAGTTGTATTCCATGAGAGGAGACCCTATGCAAGGAGCAAACTCCAGATTGGGGCATACCAGAGATTTATAAAGTAGAAGGAAGCTCACCTCATTGATGTACTTAAATGAATCTTGAATGTAGCCAAGTGTTTTATTCACTGTATTCACTTTGATTTGTATGTGTGCACTGATGTTGTACACATAAATGCCAAGATCTTTCTCTACTGTGATTTCCTTCAATGTGTGTTGTGTTCTGCCATCTTTAATCTTAGTATAGTCTCTATAGTTATTTTTACCAAGGTGCTTGACCTTGCAATTGTCATGAGAAAATTTTATCTGCATGGATTGGGCCCACTATTGTAAGGTCCTCCATTAACATATCCCCAGTTACATCAGACTGTTAATGAGGAGAAGATCTTTGTCATCAACAATAGTTATGAGGGTATAGATATTCTTTGGTAGATCATTTACAAACAGTGAGAACAGAATTGGCTCAGGGATTCATCCAGGGGCCCATTCCACTGGAGACGTTTCTCCATTCATCCAAACTTTTTACGTCATTGAGAATATGAATTTATGTTGAACAAATGGTACAGGAATGTAAGATTCTTTCTTACAATTGAAGTCTTGAAGATCCAAAAGTTCTGGAGCTTTTCAAATGAAATTAATACAAGTTAATTTACCATTATCATCATTCTCGTCAAAAGTAGTGGCATTACTATGAATGGGAGGGATGAAGATAAGTAAGAAAGATGAAAAGGAAGAGGAGTGTTACAAGAAACCATGGGAGAAGGAAATGGTGGAAAAAGAAAGTGAAAGTGGGATGGCAACCAACAGATGATTTATTATTACTAGATGTCATCAAAAACTGGCATTATGGCAACAATAATGAACAAAGTTAATTTAATCAAAACGGTATAATAAGAATTGCAATTAAAAGGCAAGTATAGTATCACAAATAGTTCAATTCTGAATAATATTTAAATTCTGACGTATTGAATTCTACACGTCCTTAATAAAAAAAAAGACAAGGCTCTCAAAAGTTGAAATGATATTCATTATTTGCTAATGTCCTGGTTAATGTCCAAAGATACAAAAAAGTAATACATCAAGGTAGATTAGTGTTGTCTTTGAAATCACCAAAATTGATGCAATTAGTACCAAAAGCCACTTAATATTCCTAACAATTAGGGAGAAAAGAAAAAAAAACGCATAACAATATGCGATATCAACATGGGGCTGAAGATCGAAACATGTTGCCCATAATCGATTACAGCACTTTCAATTATATGTGTGACCTAGACAAACAAGGGACTATTATATCACATCAACCATGACACATGTGTCTGTCATTAACAAAGGAGGTGAACATATTTATTAAATTTACCACTTCTGGTACTGTGGATTTGACAAGTACATGGCTGTCGGTAACAACTCGAGACTGGTGCAGCAGGTAAAAAAGAAAAAAAAATAAGCAAGGGCCTTTAACAAAAGCAGAGCCAACTCATGTCGTAAAACATAGCTAGCACAAGAAGGGTGAAAGAACCAAATGGACGATTTTGAGCTATAGCGCCCACCCTCCTGAAAGCAATGACGGTGTAACAAAAGTTAAAGTACGGCGGTACTAGTGACCCTTATCGGAAACAGCAGCATTTTGACTTAGCAACAACATAAAGGCATTCATTTGTAAAAGTTAACAAAAACTGACACAAGGGGAGTATACCCTCTAAATACTTGTGAGTGTGTGTGTGAAGCATTTCATTTACCAACGATATGCAGCTGTTGTTAATGTTAGCCACAAGACTACACCAGCTGCAATTTGTGGAACAAGAAGAACAGCAGCCGATCAACACATTTTTTACTGGGAGACTATTTCAGTTTTATTCAAGTTTGTTCTTCCATTTTATTTGGCTACTACTTACGAGCATCATATTCACATTTTTGTCGAGTACACTTAACCGTAAAATTGGCTAATAATGTGATGAAATAAAGAGAGTAATTAATTGGAACGAAATGCAGGGGTGGGACAATAAGCTCAGAACGGCTTCTGGACCAAACTAACAAAACACTCATTCAACAGTTCACATGTAGTGCTGTGATAAAAAAATATATATCATCATACAAATCATTACAAGTTTAATTATGCAAATTCAACTGAATATTCAAGCTCATATGGGAATAAAAATTGAATAGCTTAAAAAAGGGGGGGTTAAATATTGCCAGTGAAATTCACCACACTATGTTGTGGGTTTATTAGTTCAGTTTGCAAGAAATTATAGGGCAAATTTTACTATAAAAATGATTTTTTTATAACTGACAGTTTGTTTTTGTAGACAGGACTATCAACTAAAATTTCTACCGTAACCTCAGAGTAAAAAATCATGTAATATACTAGAACATGACTATTTCTCAAACTAAAAGCAACTAAGAGAAAACTGATAGATACATTCTTCTGACTAACCTTTCAGACAACATTATCAGCAGAAGGAAAGGTGAAAAAATATTCAAATTTCAGAAAAGTCATCTGGAATTAGATCACTGAAATGAGACACCGAAAAGCACAAAGCACGTATTATTGGTTCAACAAAGCCTTCATGTGCTTATTTTTCAACGTACCGTTTTTTGCCGGTTCAAATAAGCTCAAGGTTTCTGGTTTCGTTTTCTTTTGACTTTCAAAAACAAAAAAATTAACATACAAGATTAAGTTGATGAAAATGTTTTAAACAATCGTCATCAATTATCTAACAGCTCTCACAAAAAACGTCTCAAGTTTTTCGATTCCAACGCCTGAAATGTTATTTTTCAGATTGTGTGGGACTCGAAAAAAAAATCACCGAAAACTGATTAAAAAAATAGACTAGAATTACCGGTTTGATATTTTTGGAAATTCAAGAAATTTGCTATTTTTATTCTTTAGGAGATTTTTTTAAAAATGATCAATGCAACAAAGAGAATTCAAACTTGTTTGTTGATCATTAGAAGGAAAGAGTATTTCAATAATCAGGTAACTGTTTTAAGAATTTGATTTTAAATTCGCTACAAATAAATTTGGAACCCTAATTGCCATTCGTTTTTAACAACAACAACAACAAAATGAATAACAAAACTACTGTTCATGACAATTTTACCATTTCAAAGTGGGACTTCACTAGTATTGAAGCTTTTCATATATATATATATATATATATATATATATATATGAAAATCAATTTTGAATTTTCTAAATAACGATCAATATTTTTTTCATTTAGCCTTTTTAAAATTTCCCGATTTATGAGGAGCGTATGTGTTTGTGATCTGTGAGTGTACCTGCTGTGGTGTGAAAGTCAATCTAGTTTCGTTGTAGTCTTCATTTAAAGTTCTGAAGAGAAACAAACCAAAGCAAATATACATTAGATGCTAAAAGGGATGGGGGAAAAATAAAAATAAAAATTGCATAGTTGGTGGCAAGTTGCCTCCTCCTATCATTTGCCGTACGTATAAAAACTAAATAAGGTAAACACGACGAGTGAAGACTGCTAACTAGAGAAACTACTCTTCGCTTTATATCATTGTGAGTGAAGTTAGACGAGACAAAAAATACCGGCAGTTTTAGAGATTGAAAATTATAGAATAAAAAGAAAAACTCAGAGATTTCGATATTAAAATCATTTCTCACCTTGAGCGATCGAACTTGACAATTTAGATAGAATAAAAATGTAACCAGGAAAGACGTTGAAAAGGATTGCGCTGTTTTTAGTAGTTGCGAAACGAGATAAGTCGAAATGTGTTACTTGTGAATAATGTGAAGGAAGGATCAATTCTTTTTCTAACCGGGTGCGAACTAGTTTTGTATCGATAAAGTTTTTCTTTTAATATTTTATATCTACAACCACATTTACATTATAATTTAAAGATAAAGCTTACCTTTCGCACAAAATTAGTATTCATCCTTCAATCAAGAGCTTTTTTCAGTTTAGCGTCGCAGCACGTCTAAATATCCGGCCATCTTTTTTGTTGTCCTGGCTAAAAATCCTACTGCTAATTGAAGACCCAACTGTCATTGAAAAATAAATCGAAGAAACATTACCAGTCCTGTTTGGATACACAATTCATTTGGAAAAAATAATATTTGAATTGTAAGATCGGTTTGCAAGCAAGAAATTACATCTTTTACATTTCTGAGAGATTTTTTGCTAAACTATTTGTGCTTGCTGTAAGCGACATTTTGAAAAGTAAGTGAGTCACTTCAAGGAAATCACCTGCAGACGACACATAAAGTGACACATGAGTTTTAGATCACTTTTATTTCAACGTCATTGAAAGCTTTAAAAAGAAAAAAAGCCAGTAAAGCTTAATACCGAAAACTCTTTATTGGACTGTCAAAATTAAAGCTTCGACATGCATCCAGCTTTACCTATTTGCTTAGTATTTCTCGGCTGTACTAGCAATGTCGTATTTTTGGAACTTCTGGTCAGGTGAGAATCTTTCACTTTTTACCGAATTTTTATTTTTTCAAATGAAATGGGAAATTCCTTCTTTATTTACCAAGTTTCTAAATTTACACATGTTGGACGTCCGCCGAGAAATAAATTCAGGGCCTCTAAAAGGAATCATATCGAAGGGTACAAAAGTTTCTTTTTTGGTCCCCCATCCCTTCTCCATTTTTAGTCATTCTGTACAGATATTATATCAACTTATATGCGAACTTTTTCAGGGATCCCATGGAATTCCTGGTCCACTTTTCGAACCTCAGGCCCAGATACAATAAACCTTCCCGTACACTCCCTGTCATATGCCCTGAATAAATCAAAACTTAATGTTCGATTTGCTTTTGGGGCTTCAAAGCTTTTGCTTGTCGTCCACTGGTGTTTCACGTGTGATTGTGACCTCAAACAAAACACGACCTTGTTTTGAACTGAGCCATATGAGATGTTTTCATCAAGCAATCAATCGACATTCACCTTTACTGTAACACTAAAGTGATTTGAAGATATCGACTGCAACTAATTATTTTCATGTTTTTAAGATCTGTAGGGAGACCAAATATTGCCAAATATAGACACGATATGAAATAATGATCAACTTGTCGACCTCCTGCAAACCTTGTAAAAACATCTCGACTTTTTTTTTTCGTCACAAGTAATCGTACCACTAATCAACACTTCACACTAATAAACGAACGTTTCTTGAAATATTTTCCTCATTTTCAGTGTCGTTTTGCTTTAAAAAAAAAGAAGTGAGGGAACGTAGGGCTGTCTGCTCTGGGAGGTAGGGGCGTTTAAGTTTTCGGCAAAAATCTCTTTAATTTAACGAACTACTAGCAGTGGCGTATGGTGCTTCGTATCCTGGATGTGCTGTGAGCTACGGATGCACAAAAGCGCAAAAATATTTTAGTGCCTGTAAAAAAGCAAGGGACTGTTGAAATCTTTTGGCATAATATAAGAAAGGTGGTCCCCAGTGTAAAATTTTTAGAATCAATGGAAAAAAGAATTTTGATTAGACTTTATTATCAGTGGATAATACTGTCCAATCCAAATTTTGTTTTTCTCCTATCAATTCTCTCATTTGTTTTCATTTATTCACCATTTGTAAAATTGAATGAGCGAGGGTGCAAAATTTTACAATTCACAATCAGGACCACCTTCCCTACATTGTACCAAAAGAGGCTTTTACTGCCTGTTGCTAAAGTATTTAGTCATTCTTGTGCACCCATAAAAAACACAGCACATCCAAGATACAAAGCACCATGCACCACTGCTAGAGTAGTGCCTGTCCAAAAGGTACATGTTTGGAAGTGGCCTGACTTTATGGTCTGTAAAAGCAGCCTGCCATAATTGTCATGTAAAATCATTTTCAGTCAATTGTACAAAACTATGGCTTCAGAGTATTTCAGTTACTTTACTTCAGTGTTGCAAATTTAGATATTTTCTGTCTAAATTCAAATGATTCTCAATCATGGAAGTCAAGTGGGATGATTTATAGAAACTATGAAGAAAGATCAATAATCTTCAATTTTCTCTTATTTCTCCAGAACCGCTGATCCAAACAATTTCAAACTCTACACTGTACTGCCTTTTGTGCTGATTAACATATCATGTCAATGTCAACTTCATACAATGGCCAGTTGTCTACACAGACTTTGTCCATTGTAGTTAGATTTCAGAGATGTTTTGAGGCATAGGTGTGGGGTTTCGCTATGGTGATGGCCCCACAAACTATACTAAACCAGCCGTGGTTCTGGGTTAGTAAAAGAAGGCAACAAGACGGAATTTCGTTTAAATGTTTTATATAGAATATTGATTATCAATATCTCTGGAGACGGGAAATGCCTATTCGCAGTTGAAAAGAGAGGAGGCCAATTTTCATCTTAGTCAAACTGACGACTGGTCTCTCATGTCACGAACGGTAGTCTACTGAATGGTAGCAGCGGTTGACGGTTACTAAGGGCGGCGTCTAACACGAGAGAGCCTGGCAGCGATTCTCTTCTCCAAACCCAATTTTACTCTGCTTGCTTGTTACGAAAATCCCTCCTATTTAAGCCCTTGGTATCAACACTGTATCTCTTGTAATTGACTTCCCTTCTCTCCCTCTCCTGCCATCTCGATCTTTCCGGAAAACCCCAAACATTGACCCTCATTCATCTTGCGACGCAGGTCTGTGCAAGATCATGAATTAGTATCCCCCTCTCTCAAAGACTCTGCAAATAACTTTTCTTTCATAAGCTTTACTCTTTCTTTCATAACCCCAGACACTGGCCCTTATCTGGCCTTGTTTTTGAAACCCAGGATTTGACAGATGACACTAGATTGAGAAAGTACAGGTGACTCAACTTTTTATAGTATCTCGAAAAACACATTATCCCTTTTAACACAGATAACTCCTTGTGTAATAACCATAGTAATTACTGGTAATAACCATAGTAATTTTTGGTAACAGCCATAGTAATTTTCAGGACACGGGGGACTCCTGGCCCCCTAGTGTCACATAGGCGTATAAGCCTGAAGGGCAGGGGCTCTTACTTCCCCAATTCAGGCAAAACAAAATTTTGGGCAAAGTTAAATTTCGAACAAATATGAGTAATTCAGGAAAAACTGGAAAAATTCTGAGAAATCAAGCTTTTTGCTCTCCTTTTAGGAAGAGTTTCAATATGCCTATATTTTGAGGCCATATGGAGTGAGTATTTGGACATTAACTGACTATGTTAGTGAATTGTTCAAATAGAGAATTTTAGTAATTTATAGAATGAGAGAATACCTTTCCCCCTCCTCCCTCCCCATCCAGAGTAAGGGAATGCCCCTCCCACACATTCGCACAGAAGTACACTACTGCTGGTTTTCAAACAATTCCTTTTTATTATGATACGATGAGACTGGTATTATTGTAAATCATTTTTTTTAATTATTTCCAAGCAGTATGCTTGTAGCAAATTATACCTATTCCAGCTCATTTGACATTTACTTCTACTTATTATCAAGAACTTTTACATAATTATGGCTTGTTGTCATGTTCATTCACTTTATTGTATATACTTTAAAAATGTATACAAAGTTTGTAGGTGAAGTCCTGTATAAAGGTTTCAACTTCATTTTCGCTCAATAGTGGTAATATTTTTTATTTTGTCTTTGGGGGGTTTTTTGACATTTTTTTTTCTTTAAAGACATTTTTTTCTCTCAAAAAGGCACATTTTAGACTCTTAAGCAGCTTATGACATAGGGCTACTTGATCATCTAAATAATCATCTTCATTTCAACAGGGAGCAATTTTTTCTTTTAAACAAAAAAAAAAGCTCTCCTCTTCAACTTTTTCAGGATAAGTGAATTATCAGGAAAAAATTATTGGCAGTAATAATTATGAAAAACAGGGATAAATAAATCATGCCATAAAACTTATGTCCAACAATTATTTTGTTCTTATAATTATTCTCATACATAAAAAGGCTCTTGTTTGAGAATATAGGTGTCTATTTACTTTTATCATGTCTCCTATATATATATATATATATATATATATATATATATATATATATATATAATCTCAATAAATACGTAAAGTTTTTATATAGATGTTTAGGAATATTGGCTATAAGACAAATGCCTTTCATGAACATTTTATGCTTAGAGTTTGACTTCCTGATATAACAAAACACTATGGTTTTGGATGACTGGAAACTTTAAAACAGTTATTTAACCTACTTGGTTATTTTATATACATTTCATACTTATCATTTTCTGTGTTAATTTGATACACCACCAAGATACATTTGATGATAGATACTTCAGTAAAAAAAGAAACACTGCATATTTACTTTGACAATTAATCACTGCTACTCACAACAGAATCACTGTTGCTCAGTTTAGGTTATTCATATGGTCTGACATCTATATCTATCAATCTGGACTTTACATATATATCTATCAATCTGGACTTTACCTGGCCATTACTGTTCATAGTAGGAACTTGAAATTTTGCACACAAACTCCTCTCAATGAGTAGGGAAAATGCTTTTTGTTTCTTTTTTTTGTTTATTGGAAATTCCCCTCCAAACTCTTTTGATAAATTGGTCACTAGTTTGTGCCCACTTGAAAATTCAGACTTTTTTAGTGATCATAGCCCAACAAAAGGTTAAAGAAGTATCTTATTCGCTGATCACCTTCTTTCCCAACTTTTTAATTGATCACCTCCAACACAGCATACATGGGTGGTAGTGATTCATAATTTCCATTGGAATGCTAGTTTTTGTTTTGTTTTGTTCTGTCTCAAATGGAACATAAAAGCTCAAAATTTTGCTTCATATAGCCATTATTCTTAAATCTCTTTCTCAGACTAAATTGCCCTTGTTTATACTATATATTGAATCATGTCAATTATTTGTCTAGACAAATAGGCTACTACTTATTGTGATTGCATCCTGTGACCAAAGATATTTCAATAAAATGTATTAGAGCATATTTAATCTATTAATATCGTTGGTGGCTATGTTTTTGCTCAACGTTGAATTATTTGGTTCATGATGAAAAATAATTGATCCACAGTATATGCCAGTACATAAGATGGACATTTGATTTTTGAAAAATTAAGCAAATAACACAGCTTTCAATGCACTTGTATTATGACTGAGGGTGGGGGCATCTTCAGTTATAGGGTTTGAATGAGTCATAGTAAAAGACAGTTCTCTGAATACCCCTGTAAACCATTCATCTCATAGTCCAGCTGATAGAGCATATCTATATCAGTAAATGTTTTTTTGATCTTTATATGCCTGAACTTCTGAAATGCCCGGACTAATTTCAAGCAGTCTGGATATTGTAGCGAGAAATTTGCAGACAGATGCTTGCAATAGGTATGATATAGTTGATATTTTACAAGCATACTACCCGGGGATCATAAGCTTTAAAAAGTATAGTATCTAACACATAATACACAGTGTATGTCCAATTTCCTCACATACTACTTTCTTCTTTCCCACTCTCCAGCCAATCACAGCTGCACACTGCTACCCTCCACCAGCAGAGCAACTCCCAAATCAACCAATTGTAAAAGATGGAAAGGGGATAGCCAAGACTTCTTATAAGAGATGATTTTATTCGTTGAAAAGTACAACTATGATTAATCTTGCATAAATTTTCTATGACACAGGTACTAGTAAATTAGTAAATTGTGATCTGTTATAAACTTCTTAAAGTATACAATAAAGCTATTTCATACATTATCTGTTCTGAAAATTCAGATATTGGAAGCATTCATATTTAACACATTTTATAAGTAAAGAGCATCTCATTATAAAACCAACATTTTTGCTGCTGGATATTTCGCTTCAAAAGGAGTATGCATACAGCTATTGATTGGGCTTAATGATATTGACAATTATGCATGTAGTCTGCTTTGATTTTTCTGACCCTTTTGACACAAGCTGTATGCAAACATTTATATTTTTGTGAAGTTCAATAGCTGATTCACTGGTGAAGAAATGTGTTTTGTACATGTTCAAAAAGCTTCTTTCTTTCTGAAAAGATGGATTTGACTTCAATCCCTCCAAGAATCTTGGAGCTATGATGAAGGAGGATTTTGAAAATGTCCTCTTGGACTTACCAAAAGAATAGCAGTATTCTCAACAGTATTTAATGGAGGTAACTGATAAAGTTGTGATGATAACTATAATATACAATATCAGATTAGATTAGGCCAAACGCCTTTCATCTGCTCTTTTGAATATGTCTGTCTATTACTTTCAGTACACTTTGTGGTTACGGGTGAATCTTCTGCTAGCCCAATGCTGGTCAATTCTGTTTTTGAAGGTTTGGAGTGTACTGGCTTCTACCACTGAATCCAGGGAACTAATCCATGGGTTTACTACCCAACATGTCTAAGACTTGTTTTGAATCTTAGTTTGTTTTTTTTTTGTTTTGTTTTTGTTTGTTTTTTTAGTTTTAATTAGTGACCCCAAGTGGTGTTTTTATTTTTCTCAACAAGGGGACTATCTACATTATACAATCCATGTATGTATTTCTATGTCTCTATTGTGTCCATCCAGTACTGCATGCTTGGTATATTTTTTTTCACACGCCCCTCTTCATAAAAGCATTCATGCTTTCCTGACACTAGCTTTGTTGCTCTCTGCTAAACTCCCTTTATAATAACTCCTCTTTTTTTCAATTAAAAAGCAAACAATAAATGTTCAGAAACCTTCCTCGTTTGTGCCATTCCTACTTGGCATACATACATAAGTCAAACAACTGTGACTATGTGATCAAGAGAAAAGTCCTTTTCTATTATATATCAGATCATACTTTTGGCATGTTTGCGTGTTTTTATATAGTAAATTTATCAGTATGAAAATGGTTCTCCTGTATTGGCATTGATATGGACCACATGATTCTAAACAAAATTAGTTTACTCATTGATTAATATAGAGATATATGTGTTATTCTTTTTTATCTTGCTTATCTACACAAGTCTATGAAATTAAGTTGTCCGTTGGCTAAAGTTAAAACTAATGGAAATTTAATAAACTATTTTGTTTTATTTTTTTTTTTTTTTAATGAAAATCATCTCTTGATTTCTGATTTAAGGTGAACATTGTAGGTTCTCTTTTCTCTATTCATGGAACATCTGGAAAATAATGTAAACTCTTTTAGGAATTGCACAGTAAAATAAAAGACCATAGAAGAAGTTCACCCTAATTTGTTACATTTAACTATGCATTCAAAACTTGTCTGCTTCATGAATGGATAAAAATGGCTGTCAAATCTTTAGCCGTCATCTTTTTGCCTTGTGTCTATGAGAATTTTCTTTTTCATGTTCCTCGCAAGCTACTCATCATATTTGTAGGCATCTAAATCATAAAAAATCTGTTTTGCGTGTATATATACCAGCACAAATGAGACAAACGCTACTTCAAAGGAAATTAAGAAAGAAATGACACTGACATTGTAAATATGAATCAGATCTCCCCTTCCACAAAGGAGATATATATATATATGTATATGTATATGTATATGTATATATATATGTATATGTATATGTATATATATATATATGTATATATATATGTATATGTATATATATATGTATATGTATATGTATATATATATGTATATGTATATATATATGTATATGTATATGTATATATATATGTATATGTATATATATATGTATATGTATATGTATATATATATATATATATATATATATATATATATATATGCACATAAAAAACTAATGAAATAGTTGAAAAAAATGGAAATCTTTGGAAATTATCAACAATCTAGCATCAGAATGATTTCAGAAATGGTCTCTATTGATGAAGAGATGATTCTTCACATGTTTGGGTGTCCACTATGTTCATAATTTTCAGCATCCTCTTAACCTTCAGAAAATCTCTTGAACTACTTGAACACACATATACATGACATGCATTCTTCCCCATAAACTTCAGTTATCAAGCAAAATGATTTGATAACCATTTTGTTCAATTTCACAGAATATTTTTGATTGATACATTTCTCAATTTTTGAACTGATCATTTTTATAACATGTTCTTCTGACATGTTATATTTTTGTTATATATATGTTTATTTCAGTAATGGTTTGCACATTGCATGCTGTGTTTCAGCTTACATAAACCATGTCTTGTTATATAATACTTATTCGATGTCACCACTATTTCAGTCAGTAAGTTTATGAACATCATCAGTTGGAAATATGGGCACAAACGAAATTTATATTTGAATTGAAGTTAAGTCCACTTCTCATATTGGCTCATCACTTGAACACAACATTTCAGCCTTTGTAACTGAGGATGCTTTGGAATGATGAGACTGAGGGCTGCCATCAAAGTGTGTGGATGAAATGTTCTCATTCTGCTGCCTAATTTCTGTCCGGAGCAATTCCTAGGTCATAATAATGTTGTTTTTTTATGTCACAATCATGCTGATGTCTGAAGCTGGTGCCACAGGAGTGTTTTCTGAGATATCAACCTGATTATGACATCAAAAAAAGATCAGCAACATTGTTATGACCTAGGAATTGCTCAAACCTGAAATTTGACTGCAGCATTCTGAAACAATTCCAGTTATGGCATCCACCTGGAGAAGGCTGTTAGGTACAACGGCCAAAAAGTTGTTCAATAGATAAACTGAGATGAGCATAAAAATAAAAAAAACCCATACATGATGATCCCACCTCTGAGAAATTCAGACAGAGAAAATATACTATATCAAATCACTATAGCCCAACAAAAGTCCAACCAACCAGACAAGTGGGGATACAAATTCTTCCCTCTTGAGTGTCTGTCACTCCTGGTCATATTTTCGGGGCTACAACCTTGAAAATTTGCACCAGGCACCATCTAAAAACTTTTTGATTTTTTTTTTGGGGGGGGGGGTCTCAAAAAAGTTCTAATTGGGACCAACTATGCCCAAATCTTGTGTTAGTATTTTTTTTCTTTTTAGATAATTAGTTCTGGTACATATGCAGGCTATGGTCATTCATTCATGGGAGATATGGATATCAGTATTCATGATTCAGTTTAGAAAATATTCTTACCTTTGTTTTCCTTACTTATTTTATTAGAATTTCAATCTGTCTATCCCACTAGTCCTCATCACATGTTATAGGGGTTGGATAATACAGCTATTCACATCCAAATCCTGTTGGAAAGTAATTTTAGTACTGTTAGACAGAAGTGGAAATGAACAATACATGATGCTGAGTATAGACCCTCAATTGCTGGTCAAACTATGACAATGAAAGGAAATCCATAGGAAGATCCTATAAGATTGCATGTGTGTTAAAAAATTATTGTGTGTGCGTGTGTGTGTGAAAGAGTGAGTATTTGTCTCTATTGTCATCAAATATGTATCCTGTGAGGAAGTGTGTGGGCACACATTTGTGTCCGATATTCAGAAGCTCTTCAAGGATAGTTTCCTTGTTTTTAGTCAAATGATCATTTTTCCTATACGAATAAAATTTCTGAGGAAACTGAGGCATTTTTATAGAATTTTACATGCTGATTCATCAAAAGAATATGCTTTGCTTAGCTTAATGTTATTTTCTGGAAAATCTTATGATAAATCCTCTTCTCCAGACTCCTATAATCATTTTAGATTTTCATGTGACTTCCAAATGCTTTTTGTGTACTTGTAGTTGTATAGAATCTGCTGTTTATCCCAATATTCATCTTATTCTTGAAAGAATCCAAATTTTTGAAACACTCTATTTCTTTAGATAGACTATTCCATATACATACTATGCTGATATTGAAATTATATTTTCCTATATCCAGCTTGGCTCTTTGTTGGTACATTTTCTTCTGTTGCCTTATTAACATAATTAATAAACAGATCTTCATTCTGAATTTTGTTATATTTATCTGCTCTTTTTTATTCTATACATGATTATTATTATTCATGTTAAATGTGAACAAAAATTAGTCCCAAAATTTGAATGAAGCTATTGAAATCTGGATAAGGACTTACTAATTATGTAATACACCTGTTACGGTGCGTTCTCTGATTACCTTAGTAGGTAACCATGATTTGTTCATTTTTTTTTTCTATTTCAAGGCAGACATTGTCTAGTGATACACCACCTTTATTGGGTGTTTTGACTCTTAAACCACAAAGCCCTCCAGGTGGTGGGTTGGCAGCGGTGGCCAGATCATTGTCCATCTGGCCCTGGTTTCCAATTTTCATCCTCTCATCTACTCCATATCCAACACAAGGCACATTCTGCTTCTTCTCCCATCCTTGGAGCTGCTTGCTTTTGTCTGTTTTGGTTCAGGCCCAGGGCTGATGACAACTGCCACACTGATTTTGCTGAAAAGCCACAACAACTAATTTCCATGGAGGACGACCATGCTTGCCATACTTTATCTCTGCACTTATCGACCAAAAGGTTCTTTCTCCTGTTGGCCTCTTTACAACCTTCCTTCCATGGCATGGTTAGCTCAACCAGAATAATCTCTTGATCTTCAGTCAACCACAGAATGATGTGTGGACGAAGGCTTGTGTTCACCACATCCGGGAATTGTAGTCGCCTGCGCCTGTCAACCCTCATCTCCCAGGATCTGGCAGTTAGCAGTAGTTTGGGCTTCTGTTTGAGAAGAGCCTGGTTCCCTCCTTGATGAAGTCCATGCCAGTTGGCCTCTTCTTGCATCTCTTGTACTCTGGTGTGTCAGCCAGAGTCAGGAGCACCTTGTCATGGTACCATTTATACCAACCTTGAGTTGAAGATATTTTGCATAGTCAGTATGTGTGCCAGCATCCCCTCTGACCACAGTGCAGCTTCTCTCTAAGCACCCGTGTTCAGATGTGACAGAGAATGGAGGTTGTCATGAACAAACAACAAAATGAAAGTAATGCAGAAGGGCTCCAATCTTCAAAGCTCAGTTCATGCAATCTTGCGATTGGGCAGATCCTACCATGTTCATCCACCTTGGGACCCCTAATCTTTTTCAGCCACTCTTCAGCTTGCTTCACAGCATTGGTGACATTGGTTCTATCTATTAGAGAAGCATTTTACCACTTTCCCAAGCATTTCATTGGCTTTTCTTCAATGTATGGAATGATCTCTCTTTGAATTTTGAGGTGATTTTTGCCTTTCTTCCTCACTATACTCCTGGACTAACTGGCCTTAAAGTACATCCTTGCCCAAGTGGCAACATTGTCTAGAGTTTCCAGCACCGATTTTGTTTGGGCATGTGACACTGTTGATATTGTCTATGTATCCTCTTAAAGCCAGCTGAGTGATGCCTGACTCCAGCATAGGGTCACAGGTAACATCCTCTGCTGCTCATATTAGGAGATTTATTGCCATGATATACAGATTGGGGCAGATGTTACACCTCACCAGGATCCCCTTTTGGAGATCAAGTCAATTGGTTGTAAATCTGAGTCTGATCCAGAATAATGTTTTGATCTTCGATCAACCACAAAAAGATGTCTGGAAAAAGGGTTGTGTTCACCACATCAGGGAACTGTAGGTGCCTACCCACATCAACCTTCATCTCCCAGGACCTGGCAGTCTGCAGTAGTTTGGGCTTTTGTCTGTAGTTGAGAAGGGCCTGGCTCTCTCCTTGACAAAGGTGATGGTCTCCTTGAAGTCTATGCCAGCTGGCCTCTTCTGGCACTTCACACGCTCTAGTGTATTTGCCAGTTCGGGTTCTGTCTAAGCTCCCCTGTGTGCAGATATGATGGAGAAGGAATGGTGTCACAGACGGACAACAAAAGGAAAAAAATGCTGAAGGGCTCCAATCTCTAAGCTCAGTCTTGTGGTTGGGCAGATCCCACCTCATCCATGCACCTTGGGACACCTATTCTACTGCCTTTTACCATTTGCTTTTCCTCCTCATGGATCTGTACTTCTGTCTGAACCATGTCTTGCCTGTTCCTTGTATTCACATTTTTTGTACTGCTGTGAGTGCATAAAGCCAAAGCCTTATCATCTGATGCGGGGCTGCTGATGATGTCTAATACTTTATTGATAAAAATAATTATTGTTGTTGATAAAACCTGATAGTAAAAAGAAAGCAAATAGGAAATCGAACACTAGTTTTGGTGCCACTTTTTACAGATACATTGAGATTTGCATCTCTTGAAACATCACCACAATAATCAGATATTGGTCATGTGCATCACAAAAGTTCTCGATTGCTTTAGAATTTCTATTGTAAAATACCATAAAGTTATCTACTGTAATTATTTAATCCAGAAACAAATGACAGAATCAGCCTGTGTGAGTTTTCATTCTGTCCTGAATATTATAAGCTAGACAAGGGAAGGAAAAGGGGCATATGAAGAAAAGATGGACACTTTTAACAAAGCTGGCTTGAGTTATTAATTTTGATGATGTTAGGCATCAGGTTAGTTTACTCACCTTGCAAGCCATTTATTTGATACTCATTGAATTTGGAAAAAGTTTGACCTTAAGATAGACTTGGATGAATTAGTTTGCGTTTTCATGCCATATACTAAAAGTTAATTAATTGAAGGGGTGGGGGTAAATGTTAGTTTTCATTACAAAAGAGGATATATTTATAGGATATTGTCTCAAGGAATCAACTTGAGTTAAAATAAGTAAACTAGTGTCTTTTAAACAGTTGATTGTTATCTAAATCTTTCAATTATCAGAAACAATTGATATAAAACCCTTCTCAGTCATTTGAATAAAATGAAAGTTCCAAAATGGCTTTGAATATTGGTAATTATAACTTTAAAACCTTACTAAAATTTCAAATGAAAAAAGTGATGCAACTTTCAAGTAATGATTTATTATTCTAATGGTCTATATTTTGAAGAGCTGAATTATAAAAAGTGTTCCTTTCAGTGAAATCAAACAAATATTTTCGATAGTAGAAAAATCCAATATTTTATGGACTTCGGTCTCTTTTTGATACACTTCTATTTTAAGTATTGAGTTATCTTAACGGCATACTTTAATCAAATCAAAGACTTCCTTGATCAAATAAATATAAAATATATTGTTGAATACATGAAAAAAATGAACAGAGTATAAACCTGTTGAGACTGCAAAAATAAGGATGTAAATCTATGGAAATTAACACCTTTTCATCCAATTATAGAAACATGAAGCTTGTATTCCTGAAAACTTTTGCATGTGATTGTCTCAGCCACTTTCATGTCTGCTTTTGTCCAGAACCATAACAATAAGTATCACTCCAATGCAATATGGAACAGCAGCAAACAATGAGCTGCTCTTCTCTCCTCTTCATTGCTTTATTTTGTGTGCTTTGGACATGGAATTCTTCCTCTCCACTATTTTTCATCAACAATAAGTGGATCCAGTTATTCTAGAGGAAAGTATTTGCATGTTCAGTTGATGAGAAAGATTTTTCACCTATCTCAAGAGTTCTCTTGAATGGAACTCAGAGTAGATGTGTTGATTGTGAAAAACTGCTGTTCTTTCTACAAAACACTCAGAAACTTGAGACAAAGTTCATGCAGAAACTATTAGTTTGTTATTTATAAAATTTCATTTTTTGAAGATGAAAACAAATAATGATGAATATGTAATCAAAATATAGCCCATTTAAAGCAATAATCTTTTTCTAATGACCCTCCTACTAATGATATGTCATCTCTATAAAATTCTTTTGATTAGTGGTCACAAATTCAGTAAAAGCACAAATTATAGCTTCCTTGTTGATAAACTTCTTACTGTAGATATGAAGTTCAAAATGCTTATAAAGATGATAATC
Source organism: Thysanoteuthis rhombus (assembly GCA_963457665.1). NCBI lineage: Eukaryota > Metazoa > Mollusca > Cephalopoda > Oegopsida > Thysanoteuthidae > Thysanoteuthis > Thysanoteuthis major. The sequence continues at coordinate 16,673,051 of OY735201.1, forward strand.
TGTTGGAGTAATAGCAGGTGAATATGGAGAATGTTGCAAGACTATATATCCCAATTTTCTAAGCTTATGCACAGTCAGCTGAAAGGTGGAGAGTCAGGACTATCCAAGAGCATTCCATTCAGTTCATGTAGGACCCGTTATTACAGATATTTAATGTCAGTGCCTTGAGATAGTTTGATAGGGTCACTCTTAAAGTCCTGAAGACTTCACAAAGTGCTTGATGTGTTATTTGTGGATCCTTGGCCACTGCAGTCAATAATTCTTCATCATTAAGGTTTATTATTGATATCCAGATTGCCAGACCAAAACCTACTGAACCAATGCTGACCAGTTTGCGCTGTATTTGCATTCACTCCAAATGTTTTGTTGACATTATCATCAATTTGAACAGCATTATATTTTTATCTAAAATCATACTTGAAAATTAGTGTAACATCTTTGGTAAACACCATTGCTATCAAGGGCCCCAAAAACCTCCAATAATAATGAATTATGTCTCTATTCACATTAAATCTGCAAAAACATGAGTGGATCTTTTTTTAGCATTATTCTTCATGAAATAAAAATGACATGTGTAGTAACCAAGTATCTTATCTTATTTCTTCTAGATTCTTTCTCCCTCTCACTTTTTGTTGAGTATTAATACATGCATGCTAATTCATATGTATGCACAAAAAAGAATGAAATAAAATGGTATATTCAAATCAAGATATGAAAGAATATAAGCTAAAAGTGTAGAACTTCATTTCACCTAGATACAAAGATAACTAGAAAGCACTCACAGAGTACATACCTCTACCAATGCCATTGTCACTCACTGTGTGGTGGAGACATAGCTACTATGTGTGTGTGTGTCGGGGGGGGGGGTAACTGTGCATGAATCTGCCAAAAAATCTAATTACTTCTTCTATAGCCCATTGACCACCCTCCATAAAATTCATTGAATACTTTTAGAAATATCAGGTGGACAGACAGATGGAAAGACGGCCAGACACTGGGCATTACCTTAATACCTTTATTGGCAGAGGTAACAAATGTATTCTCGTATATTTACAACATATGTAGAGATGGAAATAAGGTGGGGCTAAAGTGTATAAATACTTCTCAATTTTCAGGTTTTTTGTATCTTCAATGTCTACTGATAGACATTCCCATATACTATATTCCTTGTCCTCAAAACCCATTTCCATCATTGCATATGAGTAAAAATGGGAATAATACTTTCTTGCAAGTCTGTGAGAGAATCATAACTCATTTTTAAGATTGAGTATCAATTCATATTTTATAAAAATAAATATTCCTATCATTTATGACAGGTTTAGTAATTAATAGTAAGAATTTGATCTGCTTCCAAATGATCAGTTAAGCTCCTGTTTCAATTCATATGAACTGTCATCTGTATTCCTGTATCAACTACTATACCTACAAAATCTATGATATACATCTAAAGAATCTTAGATTAAATATGAAGAAAAGGCAAAATTTTGCAGAAAGATTGCATCTCAGCATCCAGAAGTTATTTCCTTGGAGGGAGCGCAATAATCTTATTCTTCAACAAGATAATGCAACTGCCCATACTGCAAAAACAACCAAAAAGTGGTTAGAGGACAAAACAATAAAAATCATATACTGGCTAGGTCAGGGTCCAGATTTAATTCCCACAGAGAATCTACTGGCCATATTCAGCAAGCACAAATGGTTTGCAAATGCTAATCAATTCTGGGTAGCCATCAAGCTGGAACAGTACAATATTGACATTTCCAGTTGTAAGAAGCTTCTTGCAAGAAGGATTTGAATGACTCAAGAAATGTGAAAGTCAAGCAATCCCATACTGATTATGAAGAGATTTTATTATGTTTGATTTGTTCATTTTGTCTTATGCACTTGAGCATTCGTTTGTTTTTTGTACATCTTTCACATTGTCTTGCCTCTCTCTCTCTCTCTCTCTCTCTCTCTCTCTCTCTCTTTTTTGATCCTGAGCTTATGTGCATTAAGTATAAACAGAATATGTGTTTATGAATATTTATCTGACCTTCCCTTTTGACCTCTAAGTCTTAAAATCCAACGGCCACACACAAAATAATCTTACTAATTTTTGAAAAGAAACTGCTATAAACCTATTGGTTATCCTTCAGAAGATAAACTCAACTGTCTGAGAATGATCCACAATGAATAAAATTCCACAATCTGTCAATTTACCAAAATACTAAATTTATAAATTTACTGGAATTGTCCCAAGACTTGAAAGAGGAAAGAGTTGATATTGATACCTTTTTGGTACTACAGATTTTACAGGTATACTAATGAAAGAAATGAGATGTATGGGACTTGCTCAAAACATGTTTGACCTTTACAATACAATGGGTTAAGGAACTGATGGTTTCATTAGATGAGCTAACGAAAATAATCAGGAGTAGTAATAAGACATTGCCCAAAGGAACCCAAATTATTTACTGTCCTTGACTTCATAGGCAGGCCCAAGTATCAATCTTATCCCTGATCAATACAATCATATTCTATTTTATGATACATCAAGAGCTACATCCATCTTGATTGATTTTTTTCTTTTTCAACTGACATCTTATACTTTCAAGGATGATTACTATGAATCCGTATGAATACTGAAGTGGAGAGGAGATATCTTTGACACATTTTATCATTAACAAGTGACACTATATGCAAGTCAATGAAAGTAACCTGATAGCTCTCTAGTTCTAAAAAAAATTACATTAAATACCATAAATGATAGCATATAATACTTCCCATCCAACGGGGGAATATTACAAAAGAAAAATACACATTTCTCTGAATTCCCCTTATTTATCACCCAGTTTTTTAACTTCTCAATTTCTGGTCAATGTGGGACTGAAAAACAAAGGTTACAGCTACCTTTAGAGCCTTTTTTTTGGAGGGGGGGGGTAAAAAGGATTTTTTATATGCCGTCAAATTCAATACTTTAAACATTGTATGGCTCTTTAATGGATTCTGTCTAACATTTTCATATGACTTCAATATTTCATACTATTACTAAGGGTACATCTTTTAATTTACCAGTTGTATCTTGTAAGAGAGGGCTCAATTTTGTGTGCTGCTATAAGTAATATTCCTGACATTAACTGTTGTTTAAACCCACATGAATTTTGCGTCCGTTGATTGATACCTCATACTCTCTTGGGACTAGTGCTATACAATCTTCCTCCAGCAGTTATATTAATGTGAATGTAAAATCTGCAGTATTCATGAAGTATGAATACCTAGTTTTAACCTTTTCATCTTTGCTAATTTCTATTCACAGTTGTTATGTGATTCTTACATTTTTATCCTATTGATAGAAGTTTTCATAAATCCCTAAGAAATAAAGAAATATTTTAAAAGGCACTCAGATCAAGCAGAGGCTGCATCTGCACAAATCTTGCAATCCCACACTGTGATGGAAAACAAACAGGACCTGGTGGTATTGTGAGGTACTACTAGGGCATCTTTGGTGGATGGTAATGATGCTCCAGCCCCCAAACCATGCCTGGCCCCAGGGTCATCATTTGATAAAGGCTTTGTTGAAAGCACTGCTGTTGTTTTTGCATCAGTAGTTTTTGTATGAATTGATTCAATTCTGGTTCTCCCTCACGGTAAAGAGTGACCAAGTGATTCACCCAAGCACTGGGTATTCACCCTCAGACATCACCACCCTATTGCAATTGAGAAAGAGGATCAGGGTATTTTCTAATATCTGCAGTTAAGATCAGGGTACCACGGATTATTTTTTAAAGTGCTTACATTGAAGAGGCTCTGTATTATATTCTTTATTGGACAACTGAAGCCACTAAAGGTGGTGATGGGTTCTATCCCTTTTTATTTGTGCATTTGTTTGTGTGTTCCAACATTCCTAGCCATACTGTTTTGTCTGCAGACTTAAAATTTGGTGTCAGTACTCCACTAGACTCCTTCTAAATGTTTTTTTTTTGTTTGTTTGTTTTGTTTTGTTTTTGAAAGGCTTTTTTGACCTTTTTGGGGGGCTTTATTTTGATGGCTATATTGATAACATCTATGAAATCTTTCTATTTTTATTTACTCTATTTTAGATGTTTTCTAGTGGAAAATACCAGTGGTATAAATAGAATTTATTCTGATCATATCTATTCTCTGATGAAATTTTTTTTCCATGACTTCAAATTTTGACACTACGGTTATTCAATTATTGACTGTGATAACAAGTTACTTGCTTGACTGTTATTGCAATCCATGATATCTAAATATGTGTCTTTTTATTTTGATGTGTATGGATTTCAGTGAAGATGAACAATGAAACAAACATAAGTTACCATCAAAATTTGTCAAGTAATGGAAAGAGAAGATAAGAGAATGGAGGAGTAAGAAAATACAAAGTTTATGATAAAACAACAATTAGATAAAAGGAAAGAAAAACATCAGTGTGAGGAATGGAAATGAAAGTTATAATGTGAAAGAGGAGAGCTGATCTCTGCAAGTTTAATTCAATATTATTTGCATTAAAAAGAAGTTTTTTCTCTCTAAATTTTTGAGATGAGGAATCATTGTTATTATACACTGATTTTTTAAAAAATTTCTTTATTCTTATTTATTTATTTATTTATTTTTTTTTTTTTTTGGACTAGTGCTGTTATAGTCACAACATTTTATCTGTCGTACCCCTGACCTTCTTCAGGTGTCTGTCATAGTGGGTAACCTTCTGGGAATTTCAGTTTGATGAGGGTTTGGTTCAAAATTTCCAGAAGATTACCAACTACAACAGACACTTGAAAAACCCCCAAAACATTGTGTCTACAACAACCAAAAGGAGGACACTTGTCCAAGTAAATCAGTGTATAATAGGAAGAAGTCTCTTCTATAGCTTGTATTCTTTATAATGAGATTTATTTAAATCAATTGAGTCGTTAATACACAGAGCAGATAAATTTCTGATTTTTTTAAATATATTTTTAAAATCACAAATACTATCAAGTACACTGATCAGTGTGGCCCAGTGGTACAGGGCTTGCCTACAGTTTGGTAGGGCATGGTTGAATCCACCACAGACATATACCAAAGACTTAGAAAATGGTACTCAATGTCTCCCCACTCAGCATAAGGGCTATGATTGAGGAACCTCTCCCTGAGGCTAAGGGGTTATGTCCAAATCATGTTTGATACACACAATTGTACTCGTAAGATCACCAAAGTTGAACAATGTCAAGCCTGGTTAGTACCTAGATGCTTGACCATTGGGAAATACCTGGTGCCACAAGCAGGATGAAACTTTGAATGGCCTGACATACCAAAAGTGGGTCTTACGAACACTTGCCCAATCCCGCAACACCTTCAATAAGGGTATAAGCAGAGAGTGATCATACATACATACAATCAAGTACAAATCAGTTGAATTTGACTGCATTTGATAAGCAAGGTACTGAAGATAACAGAGTTTTTCATTTGTGCTATATTTTCATTATTTGCTTTACGAATTTCTACTTCCAAATTTGATAAAAGTAATCCTATCTTTCTCGTAATTTTTACATAGGGAAACTAGCAGTATATAAATCCTATACACCATCTTAATATCTTACTATAATTTTTGGTTGAAAAAAAACAAACATGATCTTTACAATATATAGATTGCTTGTATAAGTATTTACTTGTGTGTATTTGTATACATTAAAAAAACCTTTCTCATCATTGTATATTAACCTACGGTCCATATAGCCTAAATGTATGAACTGCATTCTTTTATTTGGATCAAGGAGATGTTCCCTTCAGCAGATGATTTAAAATAATCTCTCAGAATTTTCATTAGCAAATAATGATTATAACCTCTTTGTGTTGAAATTCAATCACTATCATTTTTAGATAACATTTTTACTTCTTTGATCATTTGAGTCTTCTTTTGATTATCTTTCTACCTTGGGACAAGAGTAACATTGAATAAGCATTTATTTCTGCCTTGTTTTTCACTTGTGTGTAAAATTGAACTTATAGGAATTCCTCCATAGGTATACATTTGATCAAAAGCTGAGAGATGTCAAGGTTCACCTGAAATATAGGGTCACTGGAAAACATTATCACATTCTCTTTTGAGAAAAATTTCCAAAAAAAGAGGAAGCCAATTATTATAATCACAGATAATGTTATTAAATGGTTATTGTAATCAAAATCAGTCAGTCCCAAACACTTTGTTTAAAATTTAATCAAAAATCATTATAAATTTCTCATGAATTTTTTATCTACATTTTTAATGTAAATTTGTTTCTAACCATGAATTTAATAACATAATAATGAATCTATAACAATGAATGATGAAATAAAATCTTTTCCAAGTGATCAGATTAAACTACAATTAACTCTCAATCAACCTCATTCTTAAAACAAATAATGAAACAAGCCGGGCTGTTGCAGGGTCAAACTCCACTCCTACTTCTATTCTGACTGAAGATGATTGCTGCAGCTTTCATATTATATATATGATAGATAAAAAAAATATAAAAATGTGTGACACTATGGAGATGAAGGGTTACTTAGGGAAATGACACTATTAAAATGGAGGGCAAATTAAAAAAAAATCTGAAAGTTGAAATATGATAACCTTGCGAGGTTGAGTGTACTTACAAATCAGAACGATTACATATGGGGTTTTCAAGAGAACCCAGATATATGATTAATCGCCTTTGAGAGGTTTAAAAATCCCTGAGTTAGGAAAATATTTTTTATTTCCGGGCGGCTAAATTAATTGCCAGAGGATCTGGCACCGCCTATCATCTATGCATATTTCAAAAAGAAAATTATGAATTCCCAAATTAGGAGAGAGTGGTATGAAGATTGCTCAGGTTAGCATGATTTCAATATTTACCAGCTGAGAGGGGAAAAATCAATCATAAACCCTTCAGCCATCAGCCCCGCATACAAAGGGAGCCGACTATCATATAAGTCAGGTATTTTTTAGTAGCAGCAGAGAGTGGGTGCAGAAAAGCCACCGGGGACTGCATAGAATTCCACATTCCTTGTCACCACAAATATCCTGACCCCCAGAAGATTATATCTTTGATGAAGCCCTACCGATAGACATACCAAGAGACATCAAGTGGATTCCCTGAATGACTTATAGTTTTGACTCGAGAGCTTTGTTGAAACTATACAAATAAACACACCAAACGACATCAAGTAGATAACCTAAAAGACGGACTGATAATCATTCCATAGTGTCCTCACCCGCATTGGCATATATCTTGACTAATCATCCTTTAATAACACTGACATAAATCTTGTTGCATATTTATATCCTCTGTCAATTGTTCCTTTTTAATTTGTGACGACCCTGGGGGTCTTTGTCCCAGCACCACAAAGTTTTATAGCCAACAGCTGCACCCCCTCAGATCTGGACACAATGTGGGCGAGGTGGGGGTGACTTGAGGCAGAGATACATTGATCAGTCAACTACGGCCTGACCAGCGCTACACTCACCAACTAGTGAGGGGAGATTGGCTGGAGGTCCCCATCACAATGTATTTTTTAGAATAGATATTTTTATTTATTAGAAGTAAATGAGCCTTTGCCTGTCTGTAATGAAAAATTTATAGATATGTAAGATTTGTCTGTTTAGCACAGTTGATGAGAGAGCGGTAGGGAAATGTTAATTTAATAAATGTAGTTATTTATTAGAATGAAATAAGCCTTTGCATATTCCTAACATAAATTTCAGTAGATATATAAGCTCAGTCAGTAAGAGACACAAGTACCAATCATTCAGTTGTGATTTTAAATCACAGTAGGAGAATACTCCCCTAAATTTGGTGAGATTTGTGGTTCTTGTTATGGTTGAAAAAAACAAAGTCAACTCCAGGCTTGTGCTTATAAATGAAAAAATATGTTTGTTTTTTTGTTTTTTTTCATTTTAGCCTATATCAGTATTATTGGACCTTAGCTTCCAAACTTCTTCTCTTCCTTGTCTCTTTCTCTCTTACATCTTCAGCCTTTCGCAAGAAAGAAATCAGCCTTATTCTTGTTCTGGGGTAAGACAGTGCATGAAATAAAACAGTTGTGACTGGTCCCTTAAGACTCCAACGCTTGGGCAGCACCTCCCTACTACACTAAAAGAAGATGATGGGTCACCTTGATACCTTTACTGCAGCGGCCATAAGAACTTGACAATTTTTGTTTCTACCCACACGTATACTTCTAAAGCCCCACATTAGCTATGACTCTGTCACAATTTGCTTTGTGGGAGGCAAATAAACAGTTTCACTTTTTTCTCCCCTGTTCCCTGAATTATTTTTTTTGTCTACTCCTGCCTGTTATGTAGCATAGATTCATGTGCACCATACAAATACAGAGAATGAAAACTACTAACTATTCAGCTAATGCAATCATCATGAACTTCTCAATTCCCCACATAATACTTGGAGATCATCAGCTCTAAAGGAACTCCTTCATAAAACTTGTCTTAATATTACATTTGGATATTTTTTTTCCTAAAATTTATTCTAATTTTCCTGCTAAATGTATTTTAAGGTACTACAGTAGCCGGAATTATCTGTAACTTAATATGTAACTGTTTATAAAAATTGTACATATCTCAAATATATAAGTGAGAGGTGTTAATGTGTTTGTCTCTCACTCTATAAAAAGTACCTAAAAATGGGTGCAGCCATACCAAATTTGGCATGTCTATTCAGTGAAGAGAGGGGGTTAAAACAGAAAGTAAGAAAGTATAACGTAAACTGAACCCTTGTTTTCTTTTCAACATATACATATACATGCATAAGCCAGTGTCCATTGTTTTGTCCCACACAAAACATGCCATGCTATGTTTTTGTTCTTATTTAAGAATATAGACCATATTTTGTGTACACAACTCTAAAATATATCCATATAATTCTTATGCTGCTAGTCTCAACTATGTATGTACCAAAAACTTTACAAATTGTGGCAAAGTTTTGACTTTTGCAAAAATATTTAAAAGGTATTACAATAATTTAAATACCCCTTTTTAAGTTTTAATTTTGGTTTACAGTGATTGTCTATTACCTGTCAACTAAGTTCAAAGGTTAAGTGGGCATTTAATCAGCTTTTATTACCCATATCTGATGAAAGTCTACACAAATTTACAATGCATGGAACAGATGAAATATGAATGACCAAAAAGGACAAAATTTTGTATTACCAACTATGACAAAAATATATTCCCAGCATCAAAACAGTCATATGCTCGTATTTTTATATTTGGAAGATAAAATAAAATATGGGATATCTGTAAAGTAAATAATCTTTATATATATTTTTATTTATTTATTTTTTGAAATAGACATTATAATATTATAGAACAGAGTATGAATTAGATATTTTTATTTTGTATAAAATATTTTCAAAACAGGCAATTCTTTTCAAGAGCCTTGTCTAAAAATACAAAACAGATTAGAGATAAGAGTATGGATTAATGGAGAAGTTAATTTTAGCTGTTTTTGCCATCAGAAGAGTTGAAATATAGAACAGAGTAAAATGAAGAGCCAGTTGTTTACCTCTAAAAGCAATTATGTATTTGAAGGGATTCTGTGGAATTTAGCCATGCTATCAAGAATATTCAAAAAACCAAGTTGAGATAATATATCAAGTACTAGAAAATATTTATTTCTAGTAATAAATCCAATTGTTTTAATTGTGAGGCTTTTCTGGTAAAAAAAAGCTTTATATGTACGAATGAGTCATAACCGAAAAAATCAAATCTTATTTGCATGCCAGAGCCAAACCCTGGCTCCCAGAAGCCTAGCCCAGGCTTTGCCAAGGCTCTCAAAATTTAATCTTAATTAATATTATTCCTTAGATTAAAAACTTTGTGACAGTTTTTTTATATCCTCTACATATACATATATGCACACATAGAAAAATGATTATTTCAGAGAAAGATTTTTCTATGTATATAACGCGGCTCAGTCAAAATTTGTATCTCAATCGGGGCAATATCAGGTTAGTAAGATCAAGCAATGGAGTCCTACTGTGGTTTATTATTTATCATACTCAGACATTTGTGAAATTTGATTTAAATATGTCTATGTTTGGAGAAGAGATTGTGGCATCTGATAGTTTGTTCCAAATAGGGACAGATCCGTCTGAGAGGTACTTTCTAACCCCAGTGGCTGTTTGGATTGGTAGCTTCTTGCTGTGTCCTCTATTTATACAGCTTAGGGATGGTTGTAGCATGATTTTATCTGGATAGATGCTGCACTTATAGTTTTGGTCAATGGTGTATAGACCTGAGATTATCCTGTACATTTCTAGTAGATCAGCATGGGTTCCTCTGTAGGATAGTGTCTCCAGATAAAACTGTTTTAGCCTTTCCAAATATGACAGATGTTTAATGCTGGGGATCATAAATTGTGTTCATGCATGCGTGAGAAATCAGGGTCCAAATTGTTTGCCAAATATATACACAAGGTCAAATGCCTGATTCTATTTGAATGTGTTATTTTTTTCCTCACAAACAATCATGTTTACCTTGAGATTTTCTTTCAAATAAGTGTCTTTGCCTATAGAATATTAAAGTGGATACTATTTTATAAATAATAATGTATTATTACAAAATTCAAATGTGTAAAATAAGATCGTTTAATAAAAATACATGCTCTAAAACAGATTTTTGCATTGATGCTATTACTATTACATTTCTGTGAATGAGTGATATTATGAGCACCCTGGTGGTTATTCAAACCAAGATTATAGTTGTTACATTTTTAATATGTAAAAAAAAAATTGTATAAAACAGCATATTAAACTGAAATATTTTTCATTCAAACTTCCTGAATAATTTCATTTTGCCTATTTGTAAATGTGCACTGTTCTATTGTATTTATACATACACACATATGGTTGTGTGTACACATATATGTGAATATTTATAAAAACATAACAATTACAGTGGGTTAAATATAGGTTTGTCAATAAATACACAGCCTGATATGGGGGGGGGTGAAAAGTTCTTTGCTTGAGAAACAGTGCCAGTTCTCAGTCCAACCCACCTCCCAGAATCTGAGTGTTATTTTGTCACTGTAACTGGAAAGAGTGTTCTTTCAATGTGCATTATACTTGTGTTTATTTTTTGATTTGTTTCTTGGTCCTTCTTGGTCTGGCTGAAAATGTTTTGGTATCCTTCATAATGAAAATATTTTACACCACAAAAATTTATGATGTATGAATAGTGTCATGGTTACAAATGGTACAAACTGTGTAGGGTTAACCCTCAGTGTCAAACACTTCCATGCAGATGGCTGGGTAGCAACCCACTATACAAACACCTACTTATCAGTGTATACAAAAATGAAATTCAGGTTTTAAAATGGCATATGGTGGTCTCAAATTTGGATTTGCATATTTGTTATTGCTATTCAGAACTGAGATCAGCTGATAACCAAAATTGAAACGGAAATAAGATAAAATTAGCAATGCATATGTACAAAATAACAAACAGATATAATTACTTATACAAAAATATCACAAAAGAAATGATATGAACACGCATTCCTCTCTCAACACATTATAATGGCATTCTACTTTCCCCACTTTAATCCAGTAACATTGCAAGATGAAATCAATTTCCATAAAATGTAGGTCATTGCCAGATTATAGGAAACACTCTTTTTTAATTGTTGAATATGTGTATATAATGTATATATTTAGTGTGCATGTGTGTGAGTGTGTGTACGTGTGTATTCATTCATGTGTATGTTCATGTATATGTGTGTGTATTCGTATATGTGTTTATATGTATGTGTGTGTGTGTGTAAATATATATACATATATATATACGGTGAATAGTGCAGTTAATCCGTTCCCAAGGTTTTCCGTACTATTCAAAACCACACTGTTTAAGGTCTTATTACAATTTAATGGGGTTTTTTTTCAGCTTGTACTTCACATTCATTTGCATAGCAATACCTTAACTGTACTACATCAAAACAGCTATTCAAGGTGTTGCTGCATATGTATTTTTGTATGTGTATGTATGTATGTATGTATGTACATATATATATATATATATATATATATATACATATATATATACATGGAAGACGCACAAGCAGGAGAGAATGTAGGAAATGATTTTATTTCATTATTTAAATCATTATTTCCAAAAATTATTCCCTGGCTGGTTTTGACTATACAGCCATTTTCTAAGGGAGGGAGTGAATGAATCGGGATTGATAGTATCAACTTTTTTCCTATCTGTTTTTCTTTTGTTGATATATATGTGTGTGTGTGTGTGTCATTAAGAAATTAATACATAATCAGACAGAAATAATTATAAATGCATTATATTACTTTAAAATTCTATTTGAAATGATCTCCCATTATTATATGGTGAATGTATCATTTGGCTGAGACAGTAAATAGAACAAAAACTTATAGAAAATGCTTGTCCTTGGCCTGATGTTTCAGTTAATTCTTTAGATCATTGAAAAAACTGATTGATTCTTCAATAACTCACAGTTGATTTATTTTGATTTGGTTTAGTTTGGTCATGTGAGATGTTATTGGATCTCAGAAGCAAACAAAATGATCTCTACACCAATATCATAATTAAATAAAAGTATTTTAAATTACATGATATTGCATATCTAAGTAAGACAGAAAGCATTTTTGTAATTACTACTTTGTGTACCCACAGTAAGGAAAGGTTGTGAAGGTGAGAGAAATTAAAAGGAAGAATAAGAAATTGTATTCATACATAACTCTGTGTGTGTGTGTGTGTGTGTTAAGGAGCATTATATATGTAAATAGACATCAAACATCAAATTTTATATTTAATGAATGTACATTCATTGTTAATTACTCAATATACAAGGAAAAAAAACAACCATGCAGCCACTTGATAATGCTTCATATTCTGCAAGTTGACTGAGACCATCTGAAATTCGGCTTTATATGATGAGACAGATATATTGTAATCTAATTCACCAAAAGTCTATCTATAATTAGACAAAAATTAACCCCCCCCCCCAGAAATAAAATAAACACAACATAGCCCCATGAAATTTTCTGTGTGTACCAATGTATGTTTTCACAAAACAGTTTTTGAAAATGACTCCCAAAATATGCCGGGGGGGGGGGGCTAATTTACAATGTAAATTCTGCTAAAATCAACACATTTTATTGTGCCAACTTTTTCAGTCAAATGACCTGGGTGCTGCCGGAAATGAGCTGTAGGGACTTGGTATTGTTCATGGAGAGGTAGGCTGAGTAAAAGGGAGAATGACTGTTTATCAAATAGAAAGGCTGATAGTAAAATGAACAATGGCTGTTTGCTTATTTTAAGCATTGTTTATGTACTTTTAAAGTTCCCCTGAGATTGTTGAACAAAAAACTTTAGAAGTCACTAGTATCACTTTTTCAAAATCAAATTAAATTAAACACTATCTGATTTCTATCTGTCTATCTATTTTATTTATTGTCTTTTCCTTTTACAGCAATTTAACCAACCCATTGGAGCGGGAATTTTATCTAGTACATGTAACGTGTGTTTGTAATAATCGAAATCTTGATAAAAATCTTTAACCTTCCATTCAAAATGCTTAGATCTTATAATTAAGAATAGACAACAGTGCATATTTTCATGAGAGAAAAAATGATCTTGGCAAATCTGGCCAACAATGATCAGGTTGAAATATCTTTCTAGATTCAAAAATGTTCATTTTATCAGAACAATGTTTGATCTATGTATAAAAGTGCTCTAAAGACTAATCCTACATCTCTCAGCCCCTGCATCCTTCTAGAAGAGAACATACGCAACTGTAATTGAGTGGAGAAGAGAGACCCAATTATTTGCACCTGTCATACAGTGTGTCATGACATTTTCCTCGCTTCAGATCAAATTGTTTTGTCTGTTCTTTTTAGTTTTATTTGGAGCAACTTTCAATCTACATTTTAAGAAGTTAAAATGCCCAAATGAAAAATGATATCAACTTGTTTTTATTATGGAATGTATAAAAATGTTTACGCATAAAGTTCCATGAGAAAAAATCATCCGGTTGTTTCTAATATTTTTGTCTAATAGATTCATAGATAGATAGAAAATGGATTATGTAAATTTTTTGTTAGTTAAATGCATCTACTGATATTTAATTGTGTGTGAGAGAGATCATTCACTGCATTTATGAATAAATCAAGTTTCTAAATATTAATTTAATTTAAAATGTGTATGTGTAAAATCTTAACAAAAGTAACCGAGTGATTGAAGACATTTTCGAGTTATAGAGTGCTTGGTGCAATGGCAGACTGGGCTTAAAATTTAGTCAATCTAGTGTATAGGTAGCCTCTTGGGTGGTTATGAAATGATTAATTTATAGTATGTTCTTATTTTTTAGATTCTTAGATCCATATGTCATTATTTCACATCTTAGTTTTGTATCTTACTTATATCTTGACACATACCTCATAGGCTTGAATGACACCAATAACTAATTGAGTACCTTATTTATATCTTCAAGCTGTTAAATTCAACAAGACAGATTATATGATATTAAATCATTTGCAAAATTATCATAATTTTCACATTTTACCATAGTAATCATCCTGCTGGTATTGCTCTTTGTATAATTGTTCCCATTTGTGATTTTGTATCTTGATGTTGCTTATTTTTAAATCAAGGTATATATCATTTTAAATTCAATGCGTTCTATCAAGTAACTTACATGCTGTAGAACCAATTACTTTAAATTTAATTATCAACTATAAACATTAAACAATCTCATAAAAAAATTAATATAACTACAATAAGTAAAATAAAATGTGAAATAAATTTTTTCTAAACAAACATATCCATCAATAAGTATTCTACCATTGAAGAAAGGTCCAACTTGGAGGAGGCCCATCAGGAGATTTCCCAGTATCCTGTTGGGCCGAAATCAGCAGGTCTCGATTTACCTACAGCATGGACCTTAAGGTTGATGTCTATGATGGGGTCTGCTTTTGTCACTCTCCGAAAAACAGGTCTGCCTGAAAATATATTTTCTTGGTGTTTTTTTTTATCTAGGATTTTCTCCAAAACTATTTGATTAGATGCATCAAATCAAATTATATGTATGATTTGAATCAGCATTATCCAGGATGTTTCTTTCATCATTTATTTAAACCTACTCACATGCAAGTGGATGGGTGGCTATGCATTTTATAAACATTCATTTGGGCTGTACTTCCAGGTTATAGTGGTTCAATAGCTGAGTGGTCAGAGAAAAAGAATTGGTGGACCAAGTTCATACTCCGGCTTTTTTTTTTCTTATCAATTTCATATTCTTACAAATTTTCTATAGTGTTTTCATTCACAGAAAAGAAGTGCGCACTCATAAGTTCTTTTTTTAAAAATTTTTCTTTTTGGACTGTAATTACAGTTTCAAAGTCATGATGGTTCAGTAGTTGAATAAATAAAACCTCGGAAAGTAGAATTGGTGGACTGGGTTCAAACTCAGACTGAAAGTTTTTTTTCCACTCGGTGCTTATGTTATTTTAGGTATGTCTATATTATTATATATGAAGTGCATAAATTTTTATTTTTTTCTTTAAATTTCATGTGCTTTCAATTAATTAGACTTTCAAACTGTCTGTAAATTTGGCTTGTTTTAGAAAGAAAATATTTTAAGTTTTTATAAGAGAGGATTCTATTTCCACTGTAGCTATAATGCTTTAGCAACGTTAATTTCCTTTCTCTCAGTTCTTATGCAAAGTTGCACGCTAGCCTGTGTGGGTCAGCATTGGGATACATGCTGGCCCAATCGGTGAGTTATCATAGAGGAAAAACAAAGGCATATCCTAAATCAGCAGATCACAATTTACCAACATATCAAGTTGAATTCATCAAAAAAAAATAACGTCACGCTCTCATAATACGAACTAATTTTAGCACTAAAGAAATCTGTGAGAACAACGATACACCAGTGTTTAGATACGCAGTAAATACAATCAGCGGATTGAGTTCAGACCCTGTTGGGGGAATTTTCTTTTTTTTCTTTCAGATTTTCTGAAATCTCTGTTTTGAGAGAAGATATATTTGAAGGTTTCATGATGGGGATTTCTATTTACAATGTACCTATGATGCTGAACTGCATCCTTCTTTACTATTTGTCATAGGTGACCATGTACATGAATCTCTCTTATCAGTGCTAATACCAGTTTGTCAGAATCTTATTAACCTTAAACTGACAAGAAAACAATGTTTTTTTTCTTAGAGCAAAAACAATAATCCTAATCTGACTTATCCAAATTCAAACATAGCAATAAAACATAAGCACAATTTAAATCCTGCTGTCCGACAAAAGTGATCAGATGGATTCTTAGTTTTAAAAAAAATTAGATTTCATGGTTTTATGTGGGGCTATCTATCGTTTTTATAGAATCTATGTGAAATATCTCTCATGTTATGTTGAAAGATTTTTTTTCTCAGAGCAATGCTGGGTACTAATTCTTTTTTTTTTCTTTCTAATTTTATGTGCTTTCAATTTATTAGACCTTCAAACCTCTT
The DNA here is from genome assembly GCA_963457665.1 of Thysanoteuthis rhombus. NCBI lineage: Eukaryota > Metazoa > Mollusca > Cephalopoda > Oegopsida > Thysanoteuthidae > Thysanoteuthis > Thysanoteuthis major. The sequence continues at coordinate 16,689,558 of OY735201.1, forward strand.
TGAATTTGTCAGGTTTGAGAATGGAAATATTTAAAGGCTTTATAAGAGGGGGTTCTATTTACTATGTAGCTATAATGATAAACTGCAGTCTTAATTTCCATTTGTTAACGTGTCAGATTTCATCAAACATTTTTATTGCACATGATTATTGCATCAGATTGCCTCAGCTTTTTTCTGGGTCAGTTAGTCATTATTCCTTTACTTTTTGTCTTATGGAGAGTCAATTTCAGAGATTATAAGTGGTCATTTGTAACTGATAAAATGAAGCACCCTCTCTCAGCCTGGTCCAGAATACCCAAATCGTTATACAGTACAACGAAGGCTATTCAGAGTGCAAAATTAATATAAAATATGGTATTAAGAAAACAGCGATTCATAATGCAATCGTTGATTTACTGGACTTAATGACAGGAATGTGAAGATCAGTATCAAATGATCATTTGATGAAAAAGATTGAAGTGCGTTTTCCAACCACTTTAATTAAAAAGATACGGTCAGCTTTGTTGGCAAAGGGCACAAACGTGAGTAGAATGAATGTTTCATACCATTAGAGCAATGAATTTGGACTGAAATCATTTAAACTTGCTCATAAACAAGAGTGTTGGTTTCAGGAATGTATTGAAAAACTGCAGGGTGGTCTTGAACTTTTGGACAATTTTTGTGACCATGTATATGAATTTCCCTTTCTCTCAGGGCCTATGCCAGTTTGCCAAGGTTGCACACTGGCCTGCCTTGGAATGTGTGCTTGCCCAACTGATGAGAGATCACAGATGAAAAACAAAGGCATATCAATAATCAGCAGGACTCCATTTAACCACAACACATGTTTCAAGGTTGAATTTTACGAAAATTTAATCCATCGATTTATATGGAATCTTCATTGTGCTCACATGAAAAACTAATTTTGTCACTAGAGAAATCAGTGGGAGCAACAATACACCAGTGTTTAGAAACATGGTAAATACAATCGATGGACCGATTTCAAAACCTGACGGAGAGAAAAAAAATTTTTTTTTTTCAATTTCATATGCTTTCAGTTAAGTAGACCTTCAAATCTTCTGGAAATCTGTTCATTTTAAAGAAAGGAAATATGTAATGACTTTGTAAGGGAGTCTTCTATTTACAATGAAGTTATAATGCTAAACTGCACCCTTACTTTCCATTTGTCATAGGAGACCATGGACGAGAATTTTTTTATCTCTAAGTGCTTATGCCAGTTTGGCAGAATTTCTCAAGGAATCTAGCCCTAAACTCTCAATAAAACATGTTTTTCTTGAAACAAAAACATTGCCCCTGCCTCTCACCCTAATCAGAACAATAAAACATTGGTAAAATTTAGATCCAATAGTCTGCTTTGACATGTGAACTACTAACGCCAAAAGTGATCGGATGAATTCTCAGTTTACAGGAACATGACCTGATATGAATAATTTCTTTTATCAGTTTGATAAAAATAAGCAACTTCAAGTGCTAATTTCAAAATCTGAAAATATCCTCCACAAAAGTACTTGGTGAATGTTTTTAAAGGTTTAAAGAATCTATTTTAGAGTTCACTTTTTGTTTAAATGTTGGCCAGATAAGTAATTGGCTGTAGGAAAATTGAGTTGTGCCATTTTTCCAAGTGGAGTGGGCTTGCCTGCCTTGAAAATCAGAATTTCCCGCAATGTGTAACAAATGACCCACCTTTGTGTTCATTTCTATGTGATATTAAATCAAGTAATAAAATAAACATTAGAACTTAAAGAACTGTCTCTTCTATGCTTAATTACAAAAATATTTACGATCCCTTATACTCATTTCCAAATTGGGATCTGTGATTTTTTAAGGTTTGTATATAACTAAGCACTGATAACACCTAGCCAAAAATTGCTCGATACCGTCAGCAGGGGGTTATAACATGAGTTATGATTTTCTCCGTGGTTCATTACAGATTGTATATTCTGTTTCTCTTTACAAAGATTTTCAAATGAAAGGAGAAAGTTGGTTCAAGAGCTTTCAAAGCTCTGACAAAACTTGAGACGAATGAAACATACGTAAGCTATTGCACTCTTTGATAAAAAATTTGAGATGCACTGAGTAGTTTCAAGTCTTTTTCCTTTTTCATATTGTCAACTTTTCTACAACATTCTGTCGGATCTGCATCCTTTCTTCTCTTATATATATACATGGTGACTTTAATAGATGATACAGAAAACACAAAATTTTTGTTATCCAGCAGCATTCACACTTCTTATAGTGATGACTGATCAACAAAAAGCAAGAGAAGTTACTTATTCATTGATTTTTTTTGATTTTTTTTTTCGATTTTTTTTCATTGACCACCACAAACACAGCATGTGTCCAAAAGACATTGGTCATGTGACTGTTTCTATTGAGTGACTCACCAGACCTGTTCACTTTACCATTCTATTCATCTTGAATACATTTCAAGAAATAGTAGTTAACATTTATTTACAATCTTTGTTGGTCAATGTGAAAATAAAATGCTTTGCGCAATAGTTTCATTCTATGAATAAATCCCAATTCTGCTTCATCAACAAACCTGTTAAAAAAATTGGAACTATTACCAAATGCAAAAAATATTCATTTATAATCTTCTTCAGCATTTATAGTTAATACAAGAGTAAATAGCTGCACTTATGCAATGACAACTCTTTTTGCCAAAAATATGTGAAGGGTTTGCATAAACCATACTTATTAAGACATGAAAAAATGAACAAGACCTTTTTCTTCTATATTACCCATTGAGATAAATACATTTTTGCCTGTAGTTATGAGTCATATAATGTGACATGTATTAATAAAGTCAAACTGAAACAAAGAGAATAAAAAGACTGGTTTGGTTAGTTACCAATAATTTTTGGCCTCAGGCCATGTTGGGATAATTAATTAAGAAAAATTAGGAAACAGGGTGATCAATGAATAAGTTACTTCTCTCTCTTTTTGTTGGGCAGTGATCACTGAATTTTCAAAAGAAAAGCATGAATGCTGCTGGATACAAAATAAGGGATCAATTTAACATACTCTCACATTGCGAAGTGAACAACCCCTCAAAAAAAAATTTCTGGGGGAATTTTGAAAAAAACCCAAAATGAACATTAAGGACAGAATGTTTAAATTTTTAACCCTTTAGCTCCATTAGTTCAACCTGTACATGTGACATATCCATAGATAACCAGCCAGTCAGGCCCACTTGAAAACTGAAGAAACCTATGATGATAATTCTGGTTGACGGTTTCTAATTTTAAAAGTAATTCAATATCATTAGTTGTAGAATTCCATGTCTGATTGTGTAGTGTTATGTGCAGAATCTCGTCTTTATCTCATAAAGTCATGACAATTTATGGCTCAGAGAGGTTTCAATTTCTGTTATTTGGGTCAGTAGGTGATCTGTCATGCAATGATTTAAGCAACAGATCATTTGCTTTTAATTTGCAATTGATACGTAGCATCAAACCTAAATTGATTCCTACTGCAGTTACTTGCGGCCATTTCACTCCATAATCAATAATCTTTTAAAGAAAAATTATTTTTGAAAAATCTCACATCAGTATCCTTTCAACACTGCTCTCCCCAATCAGCTACCAAAATAGATATACGGGTAGCCCCCCACCCAGACTTTTCTACAGTTCACTTTACACCATTCCTTGGCTTTTTACAAAAGAAAGCTAAAAGCAAAAACAGCATTCAGCAAGCCTTTATAAAAGGAGTGCACACCCGCTTCCACTCTCTCCTACACCCAAATTTCTTGTGCCTCCCACCACCTCAGCCTCCAACGATTCAGCCTTACATGCTATCACCACCATTTTTGGATCTGGGAATGCTCAACCTTTTTTCCCTCCATGATTGCTTCTTTGTTTTAAATCATTTCAGTTTAAGAAAGGTTTTTATAGGAAGGCTTTTCTTTCAGAAAGCGGGAGGAAACCTGTGTCAAAACTAACCAACATTTAGTCCTCATCTAAATCAGGTTCCCAACTGGGTTAAATTTCACTTATCTAGGAGGTAAATTTACTGAATCCGCATTTGTACATTTTTTTTTTTTTAATTGTAATTTTTTAAAAATTAGTGAAAATAAATAAATGAAAATGGAATAACATCATGTGCTATTATTATTGTTATTTGTACTTGAAAAAATAATGTTGAAAACAACAGTATTTTTAAATCACTGGACAAAACAAGATCAGGGTAAATTCACTTTGAAAAAGTTGCCAGGATGAAAAAGATTAGGAACTCCTGATCTAAATGATCTTCTCGAAGCATTTGATATTTAAATAGATTTCAGATATCATTTACTAGAAGATTATTTTTTTAACCATAATAGTAGCCTTTTTTTTCTTTTTTTTTACAAATATGGATATTGCATTAGTGAAATTACAATTTCATTTGGAAAGATGATCTTATAAAAGAGAAGTTAGGAAGTTATTTTTAAAACTGTTTTTTTTTTCCTTCATAGAAACTGATACGTTCTTTAAAAAATTGTTCAGTATTGGATAAAGTATCAACATGTAACATATCTGGTTTCAAATGTTGTCATGTCTGGAAAAATAATTATAAAGCTAAATTTATTCTGTGAATAGAGTAAAAGAATCCCTCAGTATTTTTCTATCCCAACATGTGGACAGGGTTGGATGAAGAAAAGTTTAGTTTATATTTTTCTTAGAATCAGAAGTAGAGATCTTGATTTTTATCAATTTGATGCATACTTATGTAATTCTATCATTATTTCTTTTCGAAAGAGAAGAATCACCTAAAGATTAGAGTTCATTGTATTTGATGAGAGATGTACAAAAAGGTTAATCTCTTGCTGTCTTTAGTTGAATGAATTTGCAGCAACCAAATAAATAGCTACTGTAAATGTGTAAAGCCAGAATACAGGTTTTCCTCACTATCCGAAAGTACAGCATTCCTATAACATTTTGTAAGCCGAAATGACGTAATGTAAAGATTCAAGTAAGATTAATTTTCATGGGAAAATTTTGGGGGCTTTCCTGGACCCCTGAAATACTAATGTTGGTTTGTTTGGCTGAGTTGACTGTGGTTTAAGTGGTGGGAGGTACTCAAAATGATACCAGGAAGTGGGGACTCTAGCATATTTGGGAATGAGGGTGACTTTTTCAGTACATGTGCAGAAACACACACTCACATTCACTCACACATCACACAATAAAAGAAAAAAAAAATTGAATGAAATAGTAAAAAGTGAAAAATAGATATTGTTACAGAAATGAGATTTATGCTGCTGATCTGTAAAATTTACAATATTTTGTGGTATGTATGTTACACCTTTTTTTTTTTTTTTTTTTCTAAATCACCCTGAATCCTACGCAATGAATTTAGGGGGTGTCTTATGTGCTGCAAAATATAGTATTATTCATTCACATTTTTGTAACATTTTTTTTTTCATTTCCTTTAGCGAAATGCCTGGCAGTGGTAACATCATTACCTTTTCCCAGTTCCTGTTCATTGCTATTGAAGGCTTTATCTTTACTGCTAAATTTGGAACAGTGGCTCCATCTATACCTATGAAGTATGTATTAATTGCTTTTTCCCAACTTTTGCCATGTAAATACCATATCTCATAAACAGTATGTGCGTGTGTACATATATGTATTCTTTTACCTATCTCATTAATTATTTATCATCTTACCTTGCTCCTTACAACACTAGTTATAATTACCAATTGAAAAACAAAATTTTGAAAATCTAAAGGTTGCTGATTAAACACAGCACACAAATTAACTATTGTAAATATTTTTTAACACCCTAAGTAAATTTAACCTGCAGAAAACAAATACAGTTTGTAGCTTTCTAATCCAGTGCTCTGTGGTCCAGCAACTTGCATGGCCTGGAACAATTCATTAAACTGAATGTGTAAAAACTCAACTACTGTTTGAAACCAAATCAAAGAATTCTAAATTTAACGACTTGTGATCTGTTTTCTCTCGTACAGTTTGAGGTATATTTATTAATTTTTTTCTGAATCTTATGAATTATTTTTGTTACAACCAATTAAAAAGCCTAAGCAAACACAAATAATTTTAATTCATTATAATATAATTTATATTACTGTATATTTCGGCAGATAAAGCACTCTTCAGATAGGACAATACCCCTATCTTAGTCTGAATTTCATGGTTTTAGCTCATGATTTATTCACTGTTTTTGTATCTAGTCTATAGGATGACCCAATATCTTGTGGTGTTTTTCAGATGCTTTTAGATGAGGTATTGTCTTATCCACCAATATATATGGTATATAAATTGTATCAAAAAATACATTGTACTGTTTTCGACACTAGTAGAAAACTTCTGTTTTCCAGCATTTTCTGTAGTCTGGCAATGTCCAAAAGTTGCTGGATTAAACTGTATAATAAAATCATTGGTTACTATGCAAATTTTAATTGTCTAGACAAAGCAGAGATTTTAAAAGGTAAGTAAAGACCAGGGTTTTAGTCAGAAGTTTAATTTTACTTTGAGAAAACCTGGTACAAGAAGTATATTCTGTAGTTATTGGTTATATTTTTAAAATACTTTATATGTAATAATGGAAATTCCTCAAATGATGATGCAAAGCTCGAGAGTCTTTATGCATGAAAAAATAATACAGCAAAATGAAGTCATATATATTTTTCATGTTTTGTAGAATGGATTAGTAGTAATGGACGGAAAATGGAATCAGCAAACTAGATTTAAGTTTTAGTCGAGGCTGCTCTGCACTAATGCCCTTGGGAAAAGCATGGATCCACTTCTCCCACCCCACTATGGGTAAATAGCAGGAAAGTTGCAGCATGTTAGCCTAGTGAAGCAGTTCATCTTTAGGGCACGAGGCTAGCAACTCGATCCTGTAAAATCTTCTTGGTTTCAGTTGAAACCACAGTGCTGATTCCTAGGGAAGTTTTCCTCCGAATAGAAAATATTCACCATCAATATGAAAACTGTGCTCCTCTACGGTTCTGAAACCTGGAAAATAACTCGAGTCACACTCCATAGCCTCCAGACATTTACCAACATATTCATTGGTCAAAGAAAAGAAGTCTACAATAATAACACAATAATACAATATAATCACATTGAAGGAAAAAATAATGTTACAGAAATGATACAGAACATATTTAGTGTTAAGCAACTACTAAAAATTACATCTTGGGTTTTGGTCAAGGTTAGGCTTAGACATAATAACAGATTTTGGGAATGATTTACAAATCTAAGAATGTTTTATCAAAAAGTTATTGTGCCATTATGGATCTCATAATGGAAAACATTCCAAACTGATTTGAGTTTATCTCTTGTCAATATGAAAATGTACTTTAATTTCTTCATCTTTTTCAGAAATTATGTTCTCATGGTGATAATGTTCTTCCTTGTACAAGTTGTCAACAACTTGGCCCTTAATTTTCACATATCCATGCCACTTCATATGATTTTTAGAGCCGTAAGTATTTTCCCATTTCCTCTTTTTTGCAATGTATTTTACTTTCTATCTAAATTCCTATATAAATTTGATGACTTATTTGGATAGATATGGTACAAATTCACCTATATATATATATATATATATATATATATATATATATATATATATATATATATAATGTGTACTTTAGAGAGTGAGACAGACTCGGGAGTGAAGTTTTTGGTGGTAAGGTTTATTAATCCTTATATGTCAATAGTCCATACATGTTTCGGGATTCTTCCCATCATCAGTGGTGTGTGCTGTGTGAGTGTGTATTAAAATGTACCATGTGGAACCAGAGTCCACTGCCAGGAGCTATGCATTGTGGGTAAATTTTGTTGTCAGGGCTACTAGAAGCCTCCTGCTGAATGGAAGAATGACCAGCAGGTATCAGGACTTTGGTAAAGCAGGTCTTGGGGAGGGCAGAGTGTGTCAAGGTAGGGGGTAGTGATGTGGAGTTGGATTTTTTTATATGTTTGGGGTAGTGTAGAAGGAGGGGTGGTTAGGTCAAGGAGCTACATAGGTATCAACCTTAAAAGTTACTGAAAATGTTTTGGCTATGATTTGGACAGGGGTTATAACAGGCTAAGGTGAAGTTTTTCCTATGGGTCTAGGTGACTTTAAAGCTTCCATTATTGAATGTGTATTAGATGTGGGTGTGAGGATATTAATGATAGGAGTTGTGTATATTAGTGTTCTGTGTTGTGAGGGTTGTTCAGTTTAGTATTTAATCCATTAGGATTAAAAAACCCTACATCCTGGCCAAAAGTCATCATGGAGGAGATTGTGAGGAGCCCCCATAATGACTTAGAAGATGAAGAGCCACTAGGACTGTCATCCCTTTTCTGTTGTCTGATGCAGTACTTTGCCCAGTTGGGAAAGGGACTCATCCACCTGATTGACAACTCTGAAAGATTCAGCAATCAATGAGCCCAGTGGAAACAGTTGACAGCTACAAACAGCTATGTCCAAGCCAATGATGATGAGATTATTTTGGGGGTGTGAAAAGATCTCTTTACTAAATCACTAAGATGTATGAACACATAACCAACAATGCAAAGTCCACATTAGATGTAACAGGTTCTTTATTGTGGCCTTCATGGAAAAAGGAAAATCTGTTTATTGATGTTGTGTCTGCTTCAGTTGATAACAGTGGTTCACTATGAAGTTTACTTGAACAACCATAATTTAATCCATTAATCCTGTTGATCACCTTACATCTTTTTTCTCAACAGGGATCACTCATGGCAAATTTAATTCTTGGAATCATAATCTTAAAACGATCGTAAGTAATTTTGAAAAGATCTTTCCATCATTTATATTTCTGAGAACTGCTGTATACATTTCTTTCTTTATTGATATGACAATATATTACTAGGTGATACCAGTGAAAAAATTCATGGATATATTTGAATTTCTATGAAAAGATTTTTTAAGAAAAAAAAATGAGTGAATTTGTTTCAGTTGAAGAGTTCATAGTTTCAAATGTTGAGTAGAAGGTATTCCTTTTAGCAAAATTTTTATCTCCAAATGGAAGAGTCTAATATTACAGAAGGACAAAAAGGTCACAGTGCTCATTATATAACTATATTAAATTAGCATGAGTTGGTATATGACCATTAAATGTGGGAGATCCGATGAGAATTGAACTCACTAACAACTTCCAAAATAAGATTGATATTACTATGATCATCCTGAATCATTTTATTTTTTTTCATAGTTTTTCTATTTTTCATGTACAGCTAACTGATGAAAATCACCATATCATTATTAGAGTAGTCTGTAAATGGTAGTTTTAATTGACATGGTACATGCTTACCAGCAACCAGCATATCAGTCATGTAAACTTTATATGACATATTGACAAGGTATGAAACTGTGTCATGTTAGAACAAGACCATAAGAAAATGATTAGGTTGTTTGCTGATCGATACACTATATCAATAAATAAATGTAAAATAGAATTTTTTAAAAATCTTCCAGAGATAGTAAGTAGTCGATAATAAGGGAAGCTACTCCTGCTTTAAACACGTCTTTCTAATCTTGATTATTTCCCTTGTATGTATTCGTTCATCGCGATGGAAAAACGTGACCAACATCTGTTGAAGTATGCTTTGTTGGAAAAAATGGGTGATCAATGAATAATCACTAAAAAGGTCTGAATTTTCAAAAACAAGCAAACAAAAACGAAGTGATCAATTTAGCATAAACTTACATTGCAAATTGAACACTTTGCTAAAAACTGTTTTAGAGCGGGAATTTAAAACTTTTTTTGTAGACATTGTAGTAATAGTAGGAAATTTTCAGCCCTCTAGCTCCATTAGTAGGGCATGTATGTGTATACATACATAGCCAGCCAGACCAACTTGATAACTGAAGAAGCTTTTGTTGACAATTTTGGAAACAGTTGTCGGTTTCTAAAAAAATTATTTTCTTTCTTCGCCTCTCCTCCTACCCTCTAATTATACTACCTAACTCCTTTTTCTCCCCTCTCTCTTCCTACCCCTTCAATAAACTATCTATCTTTTTTTCTCCCCTCTTTCTTCCTGTATAATATAAAGAATATTTGAAATAAAACTAGTGGTATTTTAATTCATATAATTTATAGTAATTAAATATTTATAATAAATTATAAAATTGGAAATTCTTTTTTTTTTTTGTTTTCAATGTTCTAGACATTTATTTCATAGATTATTCTTAAAATTATAAAAAAGCTTAAAAACTTCAAATTCTTACAAACATAGATCTATCTTATGTATTGTTATTATTGAAGGATGCTTTTGATATACATGTCATCTACTTAATTCAAATTTCTGCATTCTAAAATTCTCTCTCTCATGATTGGTCAGTTTTTGAAAAATTGACAGAGCATAATGGACGTAGATCATGACAAGATAGATTATAATATAGATTTTTTTACTCTTATTTCTTTCATCTTAATTTCATTTGCTTTTTATCATCATCCCTCTATTGTTAGTAAGCAGTGTGAATGGGAAATGAAGAATAAGCCTCCAACAAGACTAACTTGCACCCATTATTCTCAGGGAAATGCCTTTATAGGGCTAGATTTGAATGACTATTATTCATTAGCCTTTTTAATCTAATTAGTGTGGCAGTTGCCATAAAAAGGCAAGCTCCTGAGGATTGGGTTTGAGCTTCATTGGAGGTTTATTCTTCATTTCCATCAATTTTAATTGAAAAAAACATTTTAAAAAATTCATAACTGTTTGTCACTCTCCTTTAATTTCAGATATAAAATGAGCAAGTATCTATCAGTATTGATGATAAGTGTAGGTATTGTGTTGTGTACCATAGCGTCCTCAAGCGAAGTGGTAAGTCTTTTCATTTTCTATATATTAATCCTAATCTACTGAAATGTTTAATTCTTATGAACCAAAATCAATTATAATTGTCTCTTATCGATTATAGTCTTAATTTTTGCAATTTGAAAATGAAATTTATAGATAATTTGTAAAACATTAAGTTCATATTTCCATTCTCTGTAAGCTATGCTGTACACAGATAACATTGTTTTTATATTATGCATTCTTTATCACTGTAATTTTCTCTTTCTTTGAACACAAATCTACTTTATTGATCATATCCTCTCAGTTACTTTCTTTCGATATCAATATGTCTGAATCTCTTTAACCAATCTTTTTCCTTCTTTATTATTCATAGTCTCTCTCTCTCTCTCTCTCTCAAATCTATGGACTTCAGAAAAGATGCATTTTAATCAAGAGTTTTTTAAAGCAAGTCCCCCTTTCTTTTTCAGTAAACACATAGGTACCTCTTATAATAAAATAAGGCAAAATCTCCATTTATGCATCTGATCTTAGTTCTGTTAACATGAGTACTTTTAAAAGAAAAGCTTTTATAAAAAACATTTTCTTCTCTTTTAGAAAAGTGGTGCTGAAAAAAATGCAGAGAATGAAACTTATGAATATCTGATGTGGTTAATAGGTGAGTATATTCATTAATATTAGATCAAGAGAATTTCTACAAAATCACAGCATTCTCTCATTTAGTTACTGTCATTTTTTGAGTACCCCTTATTCGAAACTCAGAAAACCAAAATGTTCCAAAATCAGTAACTTTTTGTGAGCCAACATGACATCACAAGTGGAAAATTCCATACCATACCTCACTATAGTATGATTCAAAGACTAGAGACAAGGTTGATTCCCGAGACATTTAACTCATTCTGACTACAGTAAAAGCTTGGTCATCTTTGTGCTACTCCTTAGAAACTTAAAACTTGATTTTCATCACAAATGGTGAGAGATGAAACAAGTCTTAATCAAAACAAAATTTTGTTACCACCAGACCTCTATGCATCTATCAATGTATTTTTTTTTTTACTAATTCTCTCACGTGGTCAAAGATATCATTTGAAATGTCAAGAAAGGCTATTGATACCAGCATAAGTAACAGTGATAGGTAAAAGAGAAAGTGTTTATGTATATCTCATTATGTATGCATGCATATATTCCTAAATCCCCCAAAAATGTAAAATCCAAATCACGCCTGATTCTTGGCTTTTCAGGTAAAGGGTATCCAACCTGTACTGAGTTATTTTCTACTCATCATCAGATGACATAGATTAAGTTACTGATCCAACCACTTAGATATATGTTTCATCTCATCCATGTAATCTATGATTTATAAGAGTAAGTTCACCTAAATGTTTTAAGAGATTTACTTGCAGGTTGTGAAATCCCCCCGAAAGAAAATCTTATGATGAATAAAACATCGAAAGTGCTCTAAAAACTCATTAGCATGAAATTTGTTTATTTTATAGAGGTTCTCAATCTGGGAGGGGTTGGATTCTTCCTGAGGGTAATAATTTTAGAGTTTAGGAGGAGGTGGGGATTGGCACTATGAATTGGTAGATTCAAACTATAGATCTTTTGACATAGTATGGTTAAATCAGGTTTTCTTTTAAAAAAAAAAATAATTTGAGTAAATGTAGATGTGTTTATATGGAGAAAAAGATTTTCAGTTTTGTATGCATATTATTTGGAATACACCTTTTGAGTTGGATAATCTTGGAAGGAGGGAATGACATTCTGAAATATAAATGAAAAGAATGCATGAGCCAAAAAGGTTGAGAACCTCTGAGCTAAGGTTGATAAAAACATTGAGAAATAGTTCTACATGTACATATTTCAGATAAAGAGTAAACTTGAAGTTATCTGTTATTCAAAGAAAATAACTGAATTGTCAGTAATAAATGTTAGTTTTTCTTCAACTCTAAGAAAGAATACATTTTCTCACTTTTTTATAATCAAGAATAAAAACCTATATTCGTAAAATATGTCTCTTTTTAGATGTCAGTTCCAGTCTCAACCCAACTTTGTACTTTATCATTCCATTATTCCAAGATTCTTAAATAAAGTATCTCGGATTAGCTTTTAGAAATATACATATATAAATATACATTGCCATAAACCACAAATTCTGACCTTCACTAGTGTTAGAAAAAAATTTCTCCTCAGCAAGAGTTGCAAATGCATGGAACAGCCCTAGTGAAAAGATAGCCACATCTGAGAATATCAATTTTTATAAAATAACCTTTGTTCTGATATTAGTCATACCAAATTTATCTACCAATTTTCTTATTAGTTTAATCCCAGCCCAATTAAACTGAAGCTAGCTTAATGACATGATTAACTGCTGTCAAAAAAGCTCAAATACACAAATATAGGTAGATAGAGGGGTAAAATATAATGGCAGGTGGAGCCCTTCAGCCTTGTAGGGTAGGTCATCTCTTACAAAATTCTTCTACTTGGCAGTCGCCTTGGCCATCTCAGTTGGCCAAAGTACTGGGTTAAGGCATCAAACTTGGAGAGTCAACTTGGTGTGCGTGAGCTGATCTCCAATTTTAAAAAATAACCAGCACAAGTGGAGGGAGAATCTTCTCCTGATTTTCACAAGTGAGGAATAAACCAGCAGATTTTTAGATTTATATAGATATGTTATTTTTGGTGTTAACATGTTTTAAGCCATAGACACATGAAATAAATCTCAATGTACAGAAGAAAAAATCATTTATTACCCACAGTTATCTAATGCATTATTGTTATGTGCATTTCTTCCTGAATTCAACTGGATTCAAATAACTGAATGAAGCATCACTTCTTCCCCCAGCTATAGGTAAATAGCAGGAGAATTGAAGCTCTGTAAGGCAGTCAATCTTGGGCATCAGGCTAGCATCTTGGACCCATTAAAATCCACAATTGCTGGAAACAATGAATGGGTTTCTATTGATCATTCAACAAATAGAGATTTAACCATTGCTTCATGTCTCATTTGATGTTGGGAGCAGCTTTTTTTTTTTTCCTAAAGAAGCTTGACCGAACTGAATATATGTCCTGAAATTCACACAAGACAAAAACTTCATAATTCAAATATGTATTGTTTTTACCTCTCTTACGATTGTCAAAGATGAAAGCTTTGAATCTTAAACTAGATCTACTACACTTCTTGTACTGCTGGTCTAAATAATTTATTCAGACCTAGAAAAACTTGGAAAGTGATTTTGATAGTTGTACATTTATAGGCATTCACAAAATATAATAAAATAAAGATTAGTGCCTATTTCATCTTTGTTCATTGAGGTTAGTCGAAGTTTTATTCAGGAAATGACCCCAACACTATTATGAATTTGAGTTTTACTATTTTTTGCATTAAAAATAGCATCAATGTATTGTTTTGTTTTTTCTTTCAGGTATTGGAATGTTACTGTTTGCTCTATTTATGTCAGCCAGAATGGGAATCTTCCAAGAAACTATTTATTCAAAATTTGGAAAACACCCATCTGAAGCATTATTCTATAATGTGAGTATTTATATAACTCCTATTTATATGAACTTGCTGATTCAAATAATGAAATAACTTGTTTTTGTTAGAACTCCTCAAAATTGTTAATTCTTTTGATTTTGATATATACAATTCAGACAGATTCATGTATAGGATTTTTATGCATTATCTACAAAAATGATTATCAAATCATTTTAGCCCCATAAATGGCCTGTCTGACCAACCAGCCTAGTGAACTACAAATTCTTCTCTCTTTGCTTGTCTGTGAGTGTGTCTCCAGGTACTCCTGGTCATATTTTTGGTGCTACAAAATTTGCAGGAGTCCACCACTAGGCACCATCATTTAAAAACGTTTTTTTTGTTCTTTTCTCCCAAAAGTGCTTTTTGGGGACTCTGTAGTCATTTTTGTAGCACTGTACGGAATAAAAATCAAATATGGAATATGGGTATCCCATAAAGCTCTGCGAACACCCATATCTACTTCATCAAGAGCAGATACAATGGGTACTAAGAGCCAGTGGAGCTCTCAAGCTACTCTGATTGACATCAGCTGTGTCTAGTCGACCAGACCCCCTGCCATCACGTCATGGGCCAGCATGGCAAGGCATGACCCAACACTCACCATGGTTCACAATGGTACACTGTCAAAATTAAACCAGCGGTTCCTGCTGGGTCATCAGTCTAAAAAGGCCCAGCTATATCACTTGCTTTGGGTGGTGTTGATGTGCTCCATGGGTAACTACTCAAACACTACACCAGGAAAACAACCGTTTCTGCTGGGCCATTGATCTCAAAAGACCCAACCAGATCACTTGCCTTGAGTTAGAGTGATGTGCTCCAACAGTGACTACCCAAATAAAACCTTAAAACTCTCACCAAGAGAACAACATAATACATTGGCATCTACAATGTCAGCACACTCTTAACAGAGATGCACCTTTCCCATCTAAAAAATGAAATTAAAAACATCAAATGGGACATAATCGGTATTGGCGAAATGAGAAGAACTAATTGAATTGAAGAACAAACATTTTTTTTTACAACTACAGAAAAGAGAAAGAAAACAAAGCAGAATAGGCCTTCTCATGATTAAGGAACTCAAAGAAAATGTATGTTTCAAAGCTGTCTCTAACTGCATAGCCAGTGTGACTGTACAACTCTCAAAGAGGTACAAACTAAATATCATTCAAGTCTATGCTTTCACTTTGCAGTCAACCAAAGAGGAAATGATTATGAGACTGACGCGCTGCTAATCCTAAAGAGAAGGGTGTACAACCAATGCATCCTCCCAATAGTCACTTATGGAGCTGAAACATGGAACTTAACCAAGAGACAGACCCGTAAGCTGAGAACCATGCAACGTGCACATGAAAGAATAATGCTGGGCCTCACATGGAGAGACCACAAAACAGCACAGCACATTTGGGAAAAGACAAGAGTTAGAGACATCATAGAATCCATAAAAAATCTCAAATGGTGGTGGGCTAGCCATGTTGCAAGAATGGCTGACAATCGATGGACATCACGACTCACAACATGGATTCCCCGAGACCACATGCGCAACCGAGGCCGGCAAAATGTTAGATGGAGAGACAAGCTAGACAAGTTCAGGAAGTACTGGGTCCGTGACGCCCATGATAGAGAAGTGTGGCAAATCCTGGGGAAGGTCTATGTCCAACGACGGACGCTAAAAGACTGATGATGATGATGATGATGATGATGATGAAAGAGGAAATAGACTTCTTTGATGACTTAAAATCTCTGCTCTAAGATACCAGAAATTACTTCAGTGTCATCATGGGAGACTTCAATGCACAGGTAGAACAAAGAAATGAACATTTTGTCAGTGAGTTTGGATGTAACATACAGAACAAGAGAGGTGAAGATCTTGTAAATTTTGCAACCACAAACAGGTTCAAAATCATGAACACCTTCTTCAAGACCTAATAAAAATGGATGTAGAAGAGCACTAAACATGAAACCTAGAACAAGATAGACTACATCTTAGTGGACAAAAGTGAAACCATCAAAGACATCCAGGCCCTAAATCAAGTCAACATAGGAAGCGACCACAGAATGGTAATATGTCAAATGCAAATTAACACTAACAAAGAACACAGGAAGATGTTCCACAACAAACTGCAACTACTAAATGTACTAAAAGAGCTCACTCGATCTTTCAAGCTTGAACTAACAGCCTCCTTAATTGAAGTCACCACTTAGTTAAAACCAAAGAGCATACAAACCATCAGTAAAATCTCAGATGAAACCAAGGATCTTGTGGAAAAATGCAGAAATCTCAAGCCACCGACGACAAGAGAGAAAGTTGAAGCAACAGAACTAAATAGAACTATTCAAAAGAAACAAAGAGAAGACGAAAGAAGATACACAACAGCAATCATCATGACAGAAACAAATAACTAGTATAATCAAAGAAAATGGAGACTCTACAACAGACAGGGACTGAACTTTTGAACATGTCCATGAATTCTACTAAAAACTACTCCTCCAAGCAAGGACCACAAAGCAACAAACAGGATGCATAAGACGCAAGCAATTAGTTCAAGGATTTACCAGAAGTTAAGCCCTAGGGGGTAAAACAAGCCATCTGGACTAGATAACATCACTATTGATCCCCTTAAAAAAGCTGGTAAGATCATCACTAGGAAACTAGCTATTCTGTTCAACTTATGCCTAAAACAAAGCAAAGTCCCAGAATATTGGAATACTGAAAATATTTTGCTGTTATATAAAAAAAGGAAACCCGAAAGACTTAAACAACTGCAGACCAATAAGTCCACTCAACTGCATCTACCAACTTTTCACCAAAGTTATCACCAACCAAATTACCAGAACACTAGATGAAAACCAACCACGAGAGCAAACTGGCTTTAGAAGAAGCTCCTCAACCATGCACCATCTCCATTCGATGAATTGACCGAATAAAAAGCAGCAGAATAAAAAATGCCACTTGCTGTAGCATTTATTGACTTCAAGAAGGCCTTTGACTTTACAAGGTGTCAACCCTGTATACATCAGAGTACTGCAACATATATACAGTTACAGCAGATCCTTTATTAGGCTACTTGAAGGTTCAGAGCTCTTTCCATTCCAAAAATGGTAAGACAAGATGATACCAGTTATTTCTGAACAACTATCAAAGTGCTTAAATGACAATGGAATTAATAGAACACTATAACTATATATGTCTATGTATGCTTGTCTGATGAGTGAAGTGCATCCTATATTAAACAAATATGATAATTTTCCCCTCTTCTAAATTGATTTATCTTCTTTTCTTTTTCTTGTTCTAATTTGGTCAAATAAAAATGTATGATTTTAGAATAAAAAATGTTTTATAGAACTATTTAATGAGAACTTCACTCACACAGTATTCTAAAGATACTTTCAGCATGTTTGCATATTATTAGGGATGAGCCAGTGTTTAAAATAATCAACCTAGAAGCTGAATACGTACATCAATGCTGGATAAGTAATGGTTTCTTAGATAAGTTGTCTGTAAATATCTCCAGCAACTGAAGCTAATACAAATGACCAAGAAGAAAAAGTTACTCCCCTTGAATTTTTTTTTCTTATCTTCTATGCCGGATATACATGGAGACAAATCCTAACGAAAAGGTTCTTGATCTGAGCAACATAATTGGGTGCTGAATAAAGATATTTTTCATATGATTTCATTCGATGAAATATAAACTATTATCATTAATTTTTATAACTACTTTTTACCTTCAGCTTACTTCTCACTTGAGATTTTATCTTTTTAAACTTTGAGCATATATGTCAGGCCATGAAATTTTTTTTTCAATTTCAAGGGGAGTATTTTTTTCTTCTTAATCATTTGAACCCCGCTCTTGAATTAATACAAATCAATGTTACATGATGCATGGTAAATTTAATATTTCATTATGGGAATGTTATCAAAACTGAAAGAAATTGTCTAAAAAAAATAATAATGATCTTAAAAGCCTCTTTTAACTGTTGTCAACAATGTTGTTATACTTTTCTTTGCTTATATCTACAGCATGCACTTCCACTGCCTGGTTTCTTATTCTTCACTGCTGATATATACAAACATTCTCTCATGTTTTCTCAATCAGGTAAAATGTGTTTGGTTTTTTTTGTTTTTACTGCAAGATTTACACCATATGGGTATTTGTGATTAATCATTGTAGCCAGCTTTAATTTATAATTTTTCTAAATCTTCCACTTGGAATTCAAGTGTCTCAGGGAGATGGAAACAGTGGTCTCGTTATTTTGTCCATCCATTTTTATTCTCATTTTATTCTCATTTATTTTAATTGAGTGACTTGTTATAATCCACTTCTGGCTTGTTAGGCCCATCAGAGCCCTGTTAACCATATATTTTCAGGAATACATTCCCTACTCTGTCAATTACCATCCTTTCACGATGCTGGACAAGGGTTTAGACATCCCCAGTTTGAATTTGTTGTTATTCTCTTAGATTGGTTGCCAAGGTTGAAGAGCCCAGTCTGCCTTGCTATTTACCTGTAGCTTTGAGAGATTTATGTCTTTCCAAAGGGTATTAGTACAAAGTGAA
This sequence comes from Thysanoteuthis rhombus, assembly GCA_963457665.1. Lineage (NCBI taxonomy): Eukaryota > Metazoa > Mollusca > Cephalopoda > Oegopsida > Thysanoteuthidae > Thysanoteuthis > Thysanoteuthis major. The sequence goes on from OY735201.1 coordinate 16,708,411, forward strand.
GGAAAACTTTGAGTATTAGGGCAAAGTGAAAGCAAAGTTTGAACTCTGTTTGATAATTCCATTTTATGTGCTGCTAACCATTCAGCCACCTGCACCTGATAATGTATTTGAATCTTTTAACAGCACAGATCTAATTCAAATTAACCACAAAAATAACATTTGTTATCATGTCATACATGCATATAAATACTTGTTTGAACTAATACATTTTGTTCATTATTATTATGTAAAGAGCACTAACGCAAAAGGCATGAATACTACCCTCCCTTCACACTGTCCCATCACCAGAAATCCTCACAGAATGTTTTGGTTGATGGTTTGGGAATGACTATTTCTGCCAATCATTTTCCATTACTACCTGATATATTCAGGCAGTAGCAGTAGAAAGATGTTATCCCTTTAGTCAATTTGATATATCACAGTTGCTTACTGGTGTGCAAAAGGCTAATTGACAAGGACAAAACTTTTACCAGATGAGCTATGGCACCTTACTCTAATCAAACCTTGTTTACTAGCATAGTACCCATCAGAAACAACTGGATTATTTATCTATGAAATGGCACCTCTGCTTAGGATTGGAGTAACTGTGTGTTCTGTCTATGATCAAAGTGACACTCCCCAGCAAACTTCCTAGGATCAAAATGTTGTATCTGTGCACTTACACATACCTTGTTTCATACACATTGTGTTTTATATATGCAGATTAAGATTTATCAAAAATATTAGTATCATTTATTCATTTGATCAACAAGAAATATTTAAAATTTTGAATTTGATTACTTTTAAAATTCAACTAGTATTTTGTATGAGCTATGTTTGTCACGGATTTAAGTAAAGTAGACATTTTTTTTTTTCCATCTTAATTTCTTAGTAAAGTTTAATTTAGATTATCTGGTATATTCGATTAAAAAAATATTAGCATAACTTCTTTCATGGAAGATCTGTCATTTTGTGCAAATTTCATATTCTTTAATCTTTGTTTTGATAATTTCTATTGATTCTTATTCCTGAGTTTTATGTAATTTTCTTTGGCTCTTAACATTCAGCAAAAAACAGTTGTTGACATTGTATGAATATGTCTTTTTTTCTTTCAGCTCCAATGCTCATCCCAATATTGAATATTGCCATGCCCAAGATGTGGATTTATCTCATTGGAAATGTTCTCACTCAATATCCTTTCATGTTTCCAATTAGCCATTTGCAAAGTTCCTCTTTTATTTGCTTTCACTTTCATATTGAGATTAAGTTCAAATGACCTGAGTGAAAAATGAAGGAATATACGATAGAGTACCTTGAATAAAATGGAATTATACACTCATCCCTGGCCACAACTTCGGAAAGAAACTATAGGTTATTTTGAATTATTTCTTCAATTTGTGTCATCCTTTTGACATAATTGCTTATTTAATCCTCTGTGAGGAAACCAGTCATGAATTTTGTGGAAACATTTTCATTTTCAAAGCTTTTGTTAATATTCACTGTTATGAACTCCAAAACAAACCTGTCACCTCAGATATCTCATCTGGTGATGAGTTTCATTGATTGCATGGCTAACTTGAAGATTTTCATAATTTTGGTTTGTTGAAGGTCAGTCAGATCATGGTTTGCCTTCAAATGACATTCCATAACATTTGAAACAAAAATATCATTTGTAAACTTGTGATTTACCTAAAGAAAAAGCCACGGGGAGCAGAATCCATGTAGTAGATTGACTCAGAAAAGTATCAACTTGTAATAACTAGTAGTGTAATATTCTACTGTCTAGTTTGCTTGTCATATTTGAATTCCAGTTTGTATGGGTACCCCTTCATATGATCACTGGTCATCTGCTCCAAAGTAGTTGAAACCAGATGCATAATTTATTTACTTGTGCACATATATAAAGTGCCTAAAATACTTAGCAAGCACATTTCAGAAAATTTCACTAATGTAATGAGTTCAAGCTTCACTGTGGCTTTTTGCTAGATTAAGCTAAGCTGAGGAAATAGATAAGATTATATATATATGTAGCCATCCTTTTATTATGTCTATCAATGCTGTGTAGCCAAAATAAGTGTACTATATATTTATATCAATATTTTGATACTTCAAGCATTGTAACTGTCAAAAATGACAGGATTATTTATCTATGAATCCATACTTTTCCCCAAGATCAGAGTATCTGTGCACTCTGATCCTGGACTTTGATCTGAGGCAGATCTGTTTGCAGTACATGCTTTGGCTTTGTGCTGGTGTAATGACGTGGCCAATGAGACTAGGATTTGTCCTGTGTCCTTTAAAAAGAAATGCCCAGTTTCTGGGAAGCAGTACAACCTGGGGCACCACCATCCATTGCACTAAAAGGGATGGGCTGGGCTTGCCCTGACAACTCCGTAACACCAGCAATTTTTTTAGCTTTCCTGTCTACAGAACCCCACATTACAGACAACCTTGTGTCACATCTTGGTCTTGTGGGGAAGCAAGTTAATACAGGCCAAAGTATAGTATCTGCTAGCAGTAGTACATTCTAGTAAAGATTCATCCCGTGGCCTCAAAAATAACTCTTCCCAGTCTACGGGGATTAGTACCTTCCCATTGCACTAAAAGGCAAGGATCGGGCTTGCCCTGATATCTTCGCAACATCAGTTGCAGGGATTGGAGTAATCTTTTGAGCTTTCCCTCGCAGACCCTCACATTAAACCAATAATTGGATGTCCCCTCTCTACCTTCTGGGCATCTTCTTGACTTTTTCCTCTTTGAGGCTGTATAAGTAAAGTCCTGACCAGTCATGAAACTTCCAAGGATCACTAAACTGACGCATGCAAAGGAAACCAGTAATTCATCCCTGGCCTTTTGTACTCCAATGGGAGTCGTCTCTTTAGAGATGGATGCTTTACCTTTGAGATTGTTTCTTCCTCTTTGGATTGTCTTCATTTTATTACTTACATATCACGCATGTGGTATGCCTTTGATTCTGTATTATGAAAAATATCACTCCCAATAGTTCTTTTTCCTTAATTCCCTTTTTCAGATATGTGTGTATCCGCAGTGTGTTCATCTTGACTACAGAATGTACCTCACTAACTGTGACTCTTGTAGTGACCTTAAGAAAGTTTGTCAGCCTCATCTTTTCTATTTGGTATTTCCAGAACCCTTTCACAACATTCCACTGGATTGGAGCCTCCCTTGTCTTCCTTGGTACATTCATCTTCACTGAAGTGCTACAAAAACTACAGGACGTCATAGCACCTAAGAAAAAACAGCATTGATAAAAATGGGCATTTTAAACTTTAAAAAAAAATGGGTGTAGAGAAAATTTTTTTTTTCTTTTTTTTTTCAAACCAATCTTGGGGTCTAGAAAATATGGTTTGGGGAATTTTAAAATTACTTTACAAATTTTAAAGTAATGTACACATTTCAAATTATAAAGTTTAAAATTTTTCACTAACTCAGAGATTTATTTGGGCCAATATCTTGTATTTCTCTTTTCACTATCTGTGTTCCTACCAGCTGTAAACTAATAGTATTCTTGATGCATCTATAGAGTAATTTTTTTTGCTTTTCTGGACTCTTTGTATAGAATAGGGCAGCATTGTGATTTCAGTAGCAAGTAGGTGGAGTTGTAAGCCTCATGCCCTTAATGGAATGATTTATGGCTAAATGGCTCAAACTACCCTGCAATTTACCCATAGCTGGGAAGGAGAAGTGAATTCATGCCTTCCACAAGGAATTAACATAAAGTGAACAAAATCAGCCTTAGTCAAAACAGTAACTGCAATGCCAACCCGATGAAATATTTTAAGCATAATATTGACTATTTACATTATGGGGTAGTTGATAGCTTAAATAGTTCATAAAAATGCTCTTCTTTTAATGGCAAAAATCAAATTTGATTATTTTTTCTTTCAATTAACACTTTTAGTATGCCTTTTTAAAATTGTTATCTGATGATATTATATGGGTCATACTAGAGAATATATCTACCAAAATACTTTCGTTGAAGGAAAGAAAAATATTAAAGTAAAAATGTTGGTCCAGATAAATTCCTGATTGGCAATGTGACTTCACATCATAAAACCTCAAGTTTCTCTTATATTTTTTTCTAAATTTTTGAGTGCAATCATTTTGGTGATAAATGACAGCATTGGTTATATCACGTTTATTACAACACCTGATAAACTGTTGGTAATATTATAGAGAAAATGTAGCATTTAGTCTTGAATATAAGTAATCATAAATTGAGAATTACTTATTCATTGTCAAAAATGTGTGCATGTGTATGAGTGTTTCTAATCAAATGTTTAGATGGAATTGTTCTGTTTATAAGAATTAACTATCTTTTATATATTTTATATTTCAAAAATTACTTTGTTAAAACTTGGCAGCATTACAAATCACTTCAGGATGTAAAAGAGCTATCTCAAAAACCCACACAGCCAAATTTTAATTGTGAAAAGCAACCACGTAAACAAATTAGGGAGAAGCTGAAATCCAGTTTCTAATAGAACTTCTGTATTTCCCAATGTTGAAGACTTTTTTTTCTTGAAAACTTATCCTGCATCCTACGGGTAAAAGGATATTTTTATTTTTTAAATTTTTTTTATATTTTTTTTTCGAAATTTTGCATTGCATCAAAATTGGGGAGAATTTTTGAGGCTCTAGCATCCTTAATGCTGGGAAATAAGGTATTCACTACAAGGGGATCATATGACAATACTTTTCTTTCTAGATTAGTAAGGAATAATCCACATTTGTAATCTGAATAACTTTTTTTAAACATTTTAAACATAACTGCTCTTATAAAATTCACCTGTGTGTGCTTTGATTTTTGTTTATTAATGATTCTCAAAGGACTGTTAAGGCTCTCATTTTTTTTAAGATAATGTACATGCTAAAACTTAGTTAATCACTTTGAGAGTATTGAGACTTTAATAAAATTATTCCAACAATTTTTCTGTTAAAGTTAAGGAACAGTGAAAAAAGTATTTTTCTCAAGTATTTATCAAATAGGAAAATATCTTTATATGATCAAAAGAATATAAAGATTAAATCTCTCAAATTCCCAGTAAATATTTACAGAATTTGAATTTCACAATTTTTTTAAAGATATTTTATTGACCTTCAAAAAATTCATAAAATTTTTTATAAGCAAATTTTGTTTTTGCTTTTGGCTCTAGATTTTCATAATTATTGATAATTACCTAATAATGAATATAATGCTTACTGCAAGTGTCACTCACTATATCAGTAATCAAAAATTTCTAAGGTAATCTTTGAAAAATCATGAAAAGTATAAATGATATTATGGGGATAAAATTGCACAAATACTAATCAACAAATTATTGATAAGCAATTAGTAATGGTAATTATGATGACATTACACCGTTGGTTATTCCATATATGCTAGATTATTAGACGTATTCAGAGGACTACTGTTGATAGCAACTCATCAAAGTCCTATAACTGTCTATATCCAGCTTCAGTGGACAGCTCCCTATTCATTACATAAGTGCATTGAAGGCAGTGTAATATTTGTATAGTTTTTTGGGGTGGGGTTTAAAATTGAATGTCCATCTAATATACCAGATTCCAGAAATAGTTTGTCTCTTGTGTTGCTGAGGGTACCCGAAAGACTCAAAACATCCAATGACCTCAGGAAACATAACTGATGATGTGTCCAGAGGCATCACAAGATGATGTCAAAAGTTTTACATTTTTCACAAATTGTAGTATTTTAATGAGATGCTTCTGTAGACTAATCAGTCAAACAGCCAATTGCTGGTTGATGATTAAATCTAAGTAAGACTGGGCTCCAAATTTTATGGCAGTTAACTGATTCCTACAGTGAGATAAATGCTATAAAATCTCACTATCTCTGTAGCAGTCAATACATTTATACACTTATAAAATTGCATGTATCAAATAGGCAGTGCTAAGAACTTTAATATTGACTCAAGTCCAGTATTCTGCCATGTCATTATGTAGTTAACCACAACTACCATATATACTGGACTATTAGACAAGTGGTTTTTATGAGTATTTGGAGAACTATTGCTCACTTCAACTCATTCAAGCCCCATAACTGTCCTTCGATAGACGGCCTTCTAGATATAGCATCTGCACATTGGACTTAGGGTAATATTTGCATAGATATTATTTTTTTAAAAACAAATGTCTATCTTATATGCTGGTGTATATGGTAAATGGTTCTAGATGGTTTGTAAGCTGCTTTAGAATTTTTCCAAATGGTTGAGCAATTGACTGACATGCAAGAGGTCTAAGGTTCTAACCCAAGGTCCAAAATATAGAACATAAATTCATCTTGTAGAGAGTGAACTAATCTCAAACCAGGGTGAAATGAATCTAGTCATCTCAGTCATTTTAATACTTGTAAAATCCACAATCTTATGTTTTATATCTGCATTAAAGGTTAATCATGTACATCTGTAGTGAGCATGAATATCGTTTGGCATTTCTGAGATAAAGGTCCACAATTTATGAGTTTATTTTGTTATTCTCATCTTGGTTGTTTTATACAGTGTGTGTGCTCCAATTATCATCTGTATTGGTGGTATTTACATGATGATTAATTAGTGGGTTCTGTTGGAAAGGAAAAACTTCTTAATTATATTTGGCGATCTTGTAGTTCAGCATCCCAAATTATCACAGTTATTGTAAGGGTACTTGGGTAGATACAACAAAATGCTAATGATCAAATCTGATGAAGAAATATCCAGTCATTTTTTCCAACAGTATCAACATTTCTGACTGTTATTTGTATTTTCATTCATATGATTTTGGAAAAAAAAACCCAAATGTACCATCTTTTAAAGCTAAAAAAATTAGTGTCCTCCCAACTATATAGTAAAATAAATACACCGATGGTTATAACTGATGGAGTATTCACTTTATTTTACTTTTGGGTTTTAAAACTTCTTTTCTTTTAGATTTGATATCTACTTAGTATTTTGTTGTAACTGACCAAATAACCTCACAACAATTGAGATAATTTGGTATGGTTAACTCTTTTCATTTTACTAAACAATTGAATAATAGCAACATTAACTGTCTGGTGTTTAGCAAGTAAAGCCAGACTAGAAACAGGATATCTGAGAAGTGGGTAAGAGAAACAGTGTGTATGTATGAGTATGTGCAAATAGATTTACTGGTTCATAAAAGAAAGGATGTGTATGTGTTGGTTTGTATGTGTTGATAAATGTATAGAGTTTATGAATTTATATTACCTGTGAGGTGAGATTGATGTTTGTATGTGTGAAGAAGGTATATAGACTATTCATTTCTAATTATTTTTATTGGTTCATCACCATAGTTACATTGTTGTATGTTATGAGATGCAGGTTTACCCGGCTATCCAAAAGTAAAGCGTTCCTATAAAAACCTTTCATAAGTTGAAATGGCAAAAACCAAAGAAGCAATTGTCATTACCATTCATCAGAATACAGGGATACCTTTAATCTGATGATAAAGAATTAAACACTGGTATTAAATGTTAATGGTACCATTTTATACAAATAGTTCTGGATTACCATTACTTTTCATTTTGACTAATATTTTCCTTCATTTTGAATTTTAGTTACTTTTTATCACAACTCAATTCAGGCCATCAACTTATGACAAAGAGTGAATAGCATGGATCAGAAATAAAGAATAAGCTCTCGGTGATATTTGAACTCTCATCCCTGTTTGCCAAGGGAAGCCTAGTGACCAGCCAGTTGCTCTTAAGTACCTGAGCTATGATAACTGTATTGCTCAGCAGTAGATCAAATGTAACTCTTAACCCTACTCTACATTTTTTGATCTCCCCGGTGCTATGTTAGTTTTTGTTCTGGTACTAGTCGTATCAATAAAGCCATCGTCTTTTATTATTTTTATTTTTATTAGCTGAGGTATTGTAATCCATTATTATTAATTTTGACGACCACTTTACATCTTAATTTTTAGTTACTTTTTATTACAACTTAATTCGGGCAATTGACCTGCAGAGAGTGAGATTTGATCTTCTGCCAAGCCATAATTCTTGCAGCTTGGGCGGTCAATAGCAACTGAGTATTTAGCAGGTTTTCCTTGGCAAAAAAAAACCAAGTTTAAATTTCACTAAGAGCTTAATCGTTATTTTTGATCCATGCTATTCACTCACTGCCGTATGTTGATGGTTAAGCTAATTTGTGATAAAAAGTAACTGAAATTTAAGATGAAAGAAAATAGTGGTCAAAATTACAATACTTCATCTAATGAAAATGATAAAAGGTAATTCTGTATTAGGCACATTTATGAAGAATTGAAAACAATGCAGTGTTAATCGTTTAAACCTTTAAAAAAAATCAAATTATGTAGAAATCCATTTTCTCTTCAAAAAATATTTCATGCAGTATCAATCAAATGCTTTAAGAAATCTTTCTTTTTCAAAATTGTCATTTTCTATTTATTTTATTTCATTCTGACCACCATGATTTTTCCATTTACTTTTTTATTGTAAAGTATGTCTATGCTAAAGAAATATTAAGAATAATTTGGTTATTTTCTTATTTATCTTAGTTATCAAAATTTTTTGAATGTTCCATACATGCTGGAATATGAGATAAGTTGTTTACAAGAATATGCAACTCCTCCAAGCTCAATAACTGTTCATATCAAGCTCTGGTAGACAGACCCCTCATCTTAATACCAGTCAATGCATTGGATGCAGTGTTTGCATAGTGTTTTTTTTGGGGGGGGGTCAATCAAATGATCATCTTATCCACTGGCATATTCAGTACATTACTAAAAGGTTATTTTACTTATTATTGTACGGAATGAGTAATAAATTAAGCACCACGTAATTTCATTCACAGCATGTGACAAGATTTTTGCATAAATAGTATATTGTTATTGCGTGATTCTTGATTTAAACAACAGGTGCTATATGTGGCTATCTTGGAAAAAAATTTAAGTAAGATCCGCTAATTTTTGTCTGAATTTCTCAGATGAATAAATATTATTATACATTGATTTTTCTGGACTTATGTCCTCATCTTGGCTGTGTTATAGTTATGTTTCAGCTGTTGTATTCCTTAGTCTTCTTCACGTGTCTGTTATAGTTGGTAACCATCTGGGAATTTTGAACTAAACCCTAAGTTTAAGACTCCAAGTTTTCACCATCAATGACCAAGAGGATAAAAGCATTGGTTGAGTGTATCTAGTAGCTAGGTGGTTGTGAGTTCAGTCCCTGGGTAGTGTAGTGCAAAAAGTCATATATTTTGGTTCAGTGGAAGAGACAAGGAAGAATTAACTGATACAAGATATCCTCTAGCATGGACAGTGGAATAAGGAAAATCTGCTCCAGTGGATTGAATAAGGGGTTTGGTTGAAACTTCCCAGGTTACCAATTACAACAGACATCTGAACATTGCTGGAAAGAGCAGCAACTAAAATGCTGTGACTATGATAGCTATGTAAAGTAAAACAGTGTATAATAAGTAAGATCCACTTAGATTTATTTCATTGATGCATGACTTTTGAATCTTTCCTTCAAAACATGTTGTATTAGACTGAACAATTGTCAAAGGTCATACGTCATGCTTGTTGATTTATTTTTTTCATTTATTTTGATCCTGAATATTTTTATATTCTAAAAGATATTCAGTGAACTTGCTTTGTTTTTTTTAATGCACAAAAATAACAGGTGCTACTTAAAGTCCATATCTGAAAAACTTGGGTATCACAGATTTTACGAGTAATAAATTAAGTACTCAACATTGCTTGTAATGAATTCCGCATTGATTCAAGTACAAGGAAATTCAATTTAAGAATAGAAAATTAATCTGTTCATTCAAGTGAATGGAAAAATTTCAATTTTACATGTCTCTCTTTTTTATCCCTTTAGTATTGACCAACACCTCTCGTCTTTTTTAGATGCGTCCACACACATCTCTATAATTGGGTCTGTAGGTAGGTTTGTCCGTCCATCCCCAATATGTTCAAAATCGATTTTCGGCACATGGGAGAAAGAATCTTTACCATGCTCTAACTTGGAGAATAAAACTAAATTGGCTAGTTTCCGCCAGTTATGTCATGTTTCAGAAGTGGGGTCCAACAATTACAATGTGAAACTGGACCTTGATTTTATGGCCGCTTGAAATTACATTATTCAAAGAATTAAAAAAAATTGAACTAAACAATCTGATCAGATATTCTTTAGGAAATTGTTTTTTGCGTTTTTTTTTTTTACCTGACTTCATATTAAATGTGAATCTTCTCAGCCTGTGTCAGTGATGTAAGTAAAAGACTTAATTGCATGGTAGTGATGGCAGGTGGAATTCGGACGCATCATTGGACTAATGTCCTTGCTCCTTAATATCTTTTTCTGTCATCAATCTTCCTGTCAAATGTAATTAGTACACTGTAATGACACTTATGTTTATAAAAATTAATTTGAGCTTCTTACATTTCCTGAGATCATCAAGCTTACTAAGTAAAGTGGGTTCATTTTGAGAATAGAAAAATAGAACCAGTAATAAAACTTCTGTCTGAATTTGAGATGAGGAATTATCATTATATGCTGATTTTCTCAGACTAGTATCCTGATTTTGGTTGTTTATAGTCACAACTTTTCTGATGTTGTACCCTCTGACCTTCTTCAGGTAACTGTCATAGTTGGAAGTCTTCTGGGAATTTCAAACCAAACCCTTTATTCAATCATGCTAAAGGATATTCAATTCTTCCTTGCAATGTTGCTTGTCCATCTCTTCTACTGAACCAGAATATAGGACATTTTTTTGCACTACCCAGCCCAGGGATTGAACTCACAACTGCCTGGCAGATTACTAGATACCTTCAACTTCTATCTGTAAGGCTATTGTCCCATAAGACAACACTGTAAAATTTGCATATTTCATTTAGAATGGAGACTTTCTATTTTCATCAATTTCTCACGAGAAAAACACTGCACACATATATATACATCTCTGCGAAGAGGTTCATTTATACCAATTGAAAATTTCACAACCAGTTTCATTATCTTTACAAATAAATGATTATAATAACCAGCATTAAGTTAATTTTTGTGGTGAAACTTGAATAAAATGTATAGATCTTTTGAATATTTACATGAAAATGCAATGAACAACGATAAACATCAGAAATTTTACAGATTTCATCTTAATGTTTTTTCTAAAACATAAATATTTTCTTCTGATCAAAACAAAACAGTTATAAATTTAGAAGTCATTCTATGCTGACTTGAGCAAAATAAATTCACTTATTGAATCGGGTTCCTACCTCAGAGACCTTGTATAGTTATCAAGTGGGTTTTTTTTTTTTTCTTATACCTTTTCTACTTTTGGGGTTTTGTCCATTTGGGTACATCTGAATGGTAAAAGTATCTAATAAAAACAAGTACAGGTTTCCCCCCCGCTAACCGAAAGTAGAGTGTCCCTATAAAAACCTTTCGTAAGCCTGAATGACATAAAGCGAAGAAGTAATTACCATCAATTTATATGGATAAATTTTTTGAGCATTCCCAGATTTAAAGAAAAATGGTGATGATGTTATGTTAGGTTAAATCATCAGAGGTTGCGGTGATGGCAGGTATAGCAGAGAGAAGTGTAGGAAAGAAAAGAGGATGTGCACTGCCTCTGTAAGGGCTCGCTACAAGACAAATACTGAATAATATTTTTGCTTTCACTATTTTTCATAAATGCAAGAAAGTAGTGTTAAGCAAACTTTCGAAAAGCAAGGGATACCTGTACCTAAAATAGTTTATATCTTCAAGAAGAGAAAGTTTTTTTTTTTTCATTTCAAGCATCTTTTTCTTTGCAGATTTGCAGCTCATAAATCACATGTAAACAAAAACTTTTTTCTTTTATTTTCAATCGCTGTACAATAATCTGCTGAGAAAATAAACTCTATTCAAACTGGCTTTGCAGTCAGTTTCAAATTATGAAGTTGTCATGTTCATATTTGCTTGTTTTTTTGTTTTTGTTTTTTGTACATCAACAAAAAAATTCAAATAAACTGATATTTTTTCAATCATTTACAGGTCTTTCAGATTAATCAATCATTTATCTTTGTTTTCCCTGTGAATATTTAGTTATTAGTCTTTACCAAATGATACATATGCAAGGGTGGATAAATAAGCCTTGTAGCCTGACATGTAGTTATTAACTAAATTTTAGTCTGAAGGTTTACTGTAATATCTAATCTATATACCAATATTATATACATACTAGAATATACATGTAAAAAAAAATGAAAAATTTCAATCATATAACATATTTCTCGTCCAATTAATAAATGTATGAATTTTTGTATCATATATTGGTTGAAATTTTTCTTTTTTTCTTTTCATGTATACATTCAACAGCATGATAAAGAAATTCTCATTTCAGGAACTAAGTTCTTACTCGGACTGATTTACCTTTGGTAGTGAGCGAATGGCATTGATCAGAATTGAATAATGAATCTTGAAGCTTAGTCTTAATTCCTGATCAATGCCATTTACTCACTGCCAAAAGTAAATCAGTCTGAGCTAAATTACCAAATTATCAATTTCTTTATCACACACACACATATATATATATATATATAGCTGAGGAAGCTCTACAGCTTTAAACACTAAACATTAAAAAACTTTTCAAAAAATGTTTTGTGTCACTTCAGTCACTCATTTCCCAATATCTTTTTATACAATTGAGATATATATATCCTGAGATATACAAATATAAGGAAATTGAAGAAAAGCAAATCATATATTATAGAAATTTCATAAAATTAGGTGAGGGTTGAGTGGTCAGGCCAGAATTGACTGATATAGACTTCTGATGAATATAAACATTTTAGAAAATTTCACTCAAGACAAATACAAGAGAGATAACTTCAAATTTGGTGGAAAATACTTGTCTCCCTTAGATTTGAAAATTATGCCAAAATAATTTGGACCCCTGAATTGAACTGTCCCTTAATTAACCTTTAGTGATCTCTTAGTTCAATGCTAACTATTCTATGTTAATCCTGGGCTCAAGTTGAGTCTATAGACAAATTAGCAGCTCCTAGAGTGCTGCCTGTTATCAACTATAAAAAATAGAATTGCAAGCATTTGTTGTCCCAATATTAGAAGGTATGTAGTATATGTACCTTGTAGACTGATTATAATGTGGGAGTTGAGGTCCATAATTTTCTGCCACGTTATAAGTGACTTGATGTTGTAACAAATTTTCCATCTTTACTAACATGAAGAAATCCTGACAGCGAGTGAAAATATGTGTAAAGTTAGTATCACACTGCAAATACATAACCTACACCTTCTGGAGCCAGAGAGGGGTGGGAGAAATGAAGAGAGAACTATGGTGGTGGGGGTAGAGTGAGTAAGACAAAAATGTGAAATTTTTTAAAAAATCATAACTCCACTCCAGAAGGTTACATACGTATGTAATGAATTTTGTTTCTTGACTGCTAGAATGTTTTTGTCTAATTTATATCCTTTTTACAGTTGGTATCAGCTGATTCAGTGTTATCAGAGCAAAAAAATATACTTTTCAAGTTGACAATACTGACTTGATTGGCTTCCCTCATTTCAATACTTTCAGGGCCAAATAGATACATTTGTAGCTATTGTCAATGAAGATATAAGGGAAAATAGGTTATGAGTTTTGTTCATTGACTATTAAAATGATTTTGTCTAATTCATATCCTTTTTACAGTTGATGTAATCTGATTCAATGTTGCCAGAGCAAAGAATATTTTTTGAGCTGGCAACACTGACCTGTAGTTTCAGTACCCGTGTGATACTGATAGGAACGAATTCAACATTGATGGGCCCAGTGCACAACATTTCCTGGGGGTCTTTCTATTATTTTGAGAGCCAAATTTCAAGTATTGAAAATTGGGGCCCCTGCTCAAACTGTGTTATGAGTGATTCTGTATCATATTGAGCACATTATTACAGGTTTATTGTGTATATACTTGTGTAAGTGTATATACAGATATGTTTATATATACATATATATATGTATATACGTATATATATATATTTATGTATGTGTGTGTGTGTGTATATATATGTGTGTGTATATGTATATATTTATGTATATAGTTGTGTGAGTATGCATATGTATGTGTGTATGTATATATGTGTGTATGTTTGTGTACATGTGAGCGTATATATATATATATATATGTATATACAGATGTGTGTGTATATATACACATATATATGTATACATATGCATGCATATACATGTGCAAATAAAGCTTCTGTTAGATGATGCCTCTGGGGTCAGGCATATATGTATATATAGTGTATGAGGGTTCATCAATAATTCAATAGCCTGGCAGTTATTAGCAGAATTCTGATGTAAAAATTTCAATGTATTATGTTTAATCAATGTTACCAAAACTGAATTGAATGCCTTGATAAAGAGATTTTGTTGAAAACTATTTGTTGGGTGAGATAAATGCTTTTTTTTCTTCTCATTATTGCAGACTTATTGATGTTCCTAAGTTTATTTTTTGTAATAAGTATTAAAAAATCTCCCTATACTAGTAGAACTTACAATCCAGGATTGTTGTGTATGAGGTGTAAACTTTTATCAGTAGTAGTTCATTACTACAAAGCAAACATACCTCTCACATGATCGGTACTTCTAAAATCAAAAAAGATTTGCTATAGTGAAATAATGTATTTTTGTAAAAAAATGTATATTTCTTCATCTCTTCAAGAAATCTTTCATTTTTGAGGAAAATCAAGTTTTATATTTATGCCTATATGCAGTTATTTAGATTGATAAAATAAAAAATGATTATTTAAAACAGTAAAGGTTAGTATTAGCACAAACTGTTGTTGCTTATAAAGAGCTGTCTGTGCTTCTTGATGATGTACTTGATATATATATATTGTTTCTGTTACAGAATAGATCCTCTCTTAATTAGATGCAGCATCAAGTGGTACATGAAATCAAGAGTTGAATTATCATTTAAAAAATCTTCCAAGTTTTAAGACTTGTCAGACTATTTGTCATTAATTTCTGTCTATTTTTTCTTTGTTTTTACTGGTTTTTATCAAAACGCTTGGGTCATTAATTTTTTACTAATATTCCATTCATCTGATGATGTTACTTCTTATCAAACAGTAATTGGTATGGCTAGGAAATAAAGAATTACCTCCTGATGAGATTTGAACTCTCATCCCTTATCTGTGGGAGCTGTCTTACTGTGACTGTGTCTTACTGATTAGGTTACAAAAGCCAACCAGCAGGTATCATTCAAATTTTATCATACAGCTACATTTCTCACCATTTGATTTTGACTTCATGCCATCTTGCCTACATCATTATTATTCAAAGAATCCAATCTCACAGAATGACAAGTTTTTTTTCCCAAAATGTCAGGGACATATCTGTGCAAAAATATTATTCATTCATGATCAGTAAAACATCAATTTAACATTTGTAAATGGAGGGGGGACAAACTATTTCATTGGTGATTGAGGAGAATTTAAAGTTTCTACTCTGAATGATGAGAGCTTGGCTAAGTCTAGATACATAGATAAATAGTTATATACGAATGTCAGAACTCATGAATAACCTAGACCCAGCAAAAGTGTTTGAATTGGTGTGTTGTAGTTAGTGGTAATTAATAACAGCAATAACAATAACAGTTACATGCATAACAGGTGAGATATGTTTGAAAGAGTGTTTGTTTTTTCCTCTTCAACCACTTGGAATGAATGTTACCTCTTTTGGACCGTCTGTTGGGCTCTAAAATGACCAAATTTTCAATTGCTACAGTCTGCAAGCATTCTTTCTTAACTACAGACTATTTTGCATACTTAGGCTTCTGCTGGTACTTATTTTAGAAATGCAAATTACAAGATGATTCTATAATTATTTCCTCTACTCGATTAAGAAAAAAATATACCATTAATTTAAATAATTTAATCTAGTTAGTTGGAGGTATATTTCATGAAGCCAGGAAGTTCAGCTACTAAACAAAATTGTTATCATATCTGTGATTTGTTTGTTTGCTTGGTAAACATCCTCTAAGTGTGGTGATTCCATATTTTTTTTAAGGGGATAGTAGTAGTGGTAGATATAATAGTCTCAAATTATATGAATTTCTTATATGAATACTTGTCATTAATTTTTTACTAGTATTTCTCTCATCTTTATGCTTTTTATTTTAACACTGTTTTTACATTCTCTGGCCATTATTTCTGATCCATACTGCTTCCTTACCACTTGAATTTGTGTAGGAAATTTTGAATGTTATCATCAAGGGGATTATTACTGATAAAAGTTACCTCTCTTCAACCTTTAATTTTTTTTATTCCATTCACAAAAGAGTTAAACAGTCAATCGAGAGTGTTATTGTCAAACTCTCAGTGAGTTGACTTTATTATCGTAATTAGTCAGACCTAGAATTTAAGATTTCTGAATTTAAGACAAGAATTAGAAAGAGTGAAGAAGAAAGAGTGATTCTGTGACGTCATGTTGTGTCGATTCACGTTTTTTTTTAAACATTGAATTTCTACTATGTAAAATATTATTTTTCCATATCATATATATATATATATATATATATATATATATATATATGATGTATATTTCATTTATATTTCTTCTTAGTGAAAATTACATTATTAAGGATAACATTAAAATAGTTGATATGATGATAGAACCATTAGATAATATGAAAACATGAGAATTTTAAAAAGACAGTAAATTGTCGTCCAAAATTTTATCTTTAATTACAATTAGGTTTTAATCATCTGCAGTACTTCCATGGCTCAGTGGTGTAAGGTGTAATGCTAGATATCAGTAGATTTTTGGATTGAATCTAACTGGAGCAAAACATTATTTTTTCCTTGCTTTCAAGGTCAGTGACAGATTAACCATTAGGCTGAGTAGGCCTTTCCTTTCTTTCTTGCTTTTGATGCTAATGGCAGATTGACCATTAGGCTGAGTAGGCTTTTCTCTCTTTTGTCAAGTTCTTCCTATTGATTTTTTATTTCATTTTTGTTTGCAACAATGGTGAATAAGAATGACCTGAAGTAAAAAGTGTGACATCATGCATGATTAACAGTGACGTATGCAAAAACTGATGACAAATTCACTCCCACTTTTAAAGCCCAACTCGGGTTGACTTGCTCTGTAGAAGTTAGTAAATCCCATCAACAAGAACCATTATTAGAGGAGTTGAAATGAGACACATAGTTTTGGAACAATATTGTATGGATAAACTAATTCTGTTTACTTTTTAGATATTAAAGAAGCTAAGTTTGATCATAGAGCAGCTAAGCTTGTCAAGTTTATGAAATTAAGAGTTAACAGTTGCAGAATATAGAAATGACCTAATTTGGTGACGGAAATTTCATGCACTTGTCAGGGTGCCAGACAGTTAATATGACTAACAATGGAGAGTTGAGTAACAGCAGTTATCTTTTTTTTCCATGGTTAAGTTTATATTAAGAAGTCTTTGTAGTCTATAATTAGTTTTTCTCTTATTTTAAAGGTTCAAAGTGTAAAAATTCCATCTGGATTCACAGCTGCCTTACTTCAGTAAATAGAGTAATACATGTAATACTTATGTGTAATCTAGTGTTTTTACCTTTTTGGTTCTTCAAGCCCCCTGTACCCCCTAATCCAGAGTTCCCATTCACCCATGATCAGAGCAAATGAAAATTTTGACATATTTGTTCAATAAGTTTTACAGATGATATCATGGTTTACATAAAAAATAATAGTCATTAACCTTGATTGATTCCCTTAACCTACAATCCTATAATCTAATGACTGAACTGTATCCAAATCAGAAGTGATTTTTCAAACCTATTTTCAAACATTATGAAAGAAATCTATTTCACAATACTTTTGCTGTTTTTTTTTTTTTACCACTCCGCAAAGATCAAATACAGTCATATTTACATAATAATGAATACTTGCTTTCATATTAGATTCAATTTTCCTAATAGTACAACTCTAGCTAGCTAGTTGATCAAAAGTACCACAACATCACATTTATATTTTTTAGTCTTTTTCAGTTCCTTCCTCTTTGAATAACTGTCCTCATTTTTGTTGTTAGAATCATAACATTTTGGCCGCTGTACCCTCTGGCTGTAGGGCCAAAATGTTGTTACTATATAAACCAAGATGGAAACACTAGTCCAAGTAAATCAGTGTATAATAATCATTCTAGCTTATTTTCACATTAATTTTACTTTGAAGAAGAAAATCTACAAAATTCTATTTTTTACCAATTCAAACAGATGACCAACAGCATGGAAACCTTCAATGTGTAAAGGCAACATCTGTATAATATGTGAGCATCAATAGTAAAAAACAAAAAATATTTCATTTTATGAGTATCATTCTATTGAGGAGTTATTAACAGCTGTTAACCTTGTTGATATTAACAATGCCATCAATTTTGGCGTTCAGTGAGGATTGAACCTACTACGATAGTATTGGTCTACCAGACTGAATGATAACCATTGCTCTCCAGTAAGGCACACATTCAATCTCGTTGAAACAACTGTTTCCAAAATATTAAGCACATTTCATGAACTCTTCATTCTAGTCTTTCAATTTTCCTGCTCAACTGATTACCATCAACATTGGGTGAAAGGATCTTGCAATATCTTGTGAGAACATGTTTTAAAAACCTGTTGGGTCAGGTTTATACCCTTTCCATTTTTCCTTCATATTTTATTTTGGCAAAGTTTGATGCCCAAACAGGATAAATGATTAACAGCTACAGTGGGTTTATATAAGTGGAAAACCATGTTAATCACTCTCTAGTTAGAACAATAAAATGTATTTGAAGTAGCAACCTTTCATCATAAATATAACCAGACCCTGAGATATATAACTCATTTTCTCTTTAAAAGGGATATTTTAAGAGTTTTAAATTGTGATTTGAAGTTACTCTGTTTGTCATAAATTTGATTTTTCATTTAGCTATTTTTACTCTCAGTTTATACATGTATTTATATCATAATGATCTTATTTTTGTGTGTTGCTAGTTTGTCACTGTAACTCAGCAAAAATGACTCATCATGGCACCCCTTTTTTTCTTACTACTAAACCATAAGAATGCTCCAACTTGGATGAGAAATTGCTTTTATACTCCAATCTGAGTAATCAATACAATTGAGTATAAATTGATCAGGAGAAATTTCTATCCAAGGGACATAATTCCAGGTCTATAAAATGCCAATTATAGTTTATTAGAACAAGAGAGGAATAAGCAAATAATCATAATATAAGACCTATGAATAGAAAATGACTCCGTAAAGGCTGCTAAAGGTATTTTTAAGCAAGGTAATATAATCAAATCTAATACAATCCTGTGGTCGTTTTATATACCAATGTTTTCACATAGAAAAAAAGAAAAGAAAGAAAAAAAAAAATCTAATATTTTGATCCAAGAAAAAGGAACAGATTTTTTACAATATTCTGATCATTTCTAATGGAAACAGGTTTTTCACTTTCTAAATATTAGTTCTTTGTTTTTAATTATGTTAATAAATCATCTTTTTTAATGGCCCAGTAAGGTGTGGTGACTCAAGTTGTGAGGAGGAGACAAGAATCATGGAATAAACATCAATACCAAAGGGCAGTTTCTTTTGCAAGCATTATATATTTGTAACAATAAAAGTTCAAGGTGAGTCAGATTTTTTCATTGAGATCAAATATTAGTCTGACAGAGAAAGTTCATCACAAAAATCATGCATTGGCAACATAGAGTCAGTCAATTAAGCCTTTATATAGCAGATTGTTTAGCACTGCAGATAATAACCAATAGACTCTGAAAGCTGTCCATGTTGATTTTACTGTATATATTGTAATGAGGATATCTATAATTACAGGTTATGAGGTTTTCTCAACAAAATGTTGCAAATTATAAGATAAAGTATCTGGAGCTAGACTAAATTATAACATATCGGAGATAATGGATCTGTGGTTTACTTCTAAATATTTACACAGTCTCTCGAAAGGAACAAATTAGAACTGAAATCAAAGCTCACATGGCTATGAACAGTACATTTCCATTCACTATGTCATCAGTTTCATTTATTTTCTCTACCAGCAGAGCTCGGCTATGCGATACCTTTTTGACAATTCTTGGAAATAGCAATGGAGCTATCCTTATAATATAGTAATATCATGTTTAGAACTGGTGATATCTTTTATGAAGTCACCATTATTGTAAAATATTCATCTTTGAGCTCAACAAGCACCAAATTTTGTAACCATGTTAAATTTCATTGCAGTAAGATACTCTACTTTGACCCCTCACCTTCTTTACCCACTTTGTAAGCTGTGAAACATCGAAAGGGGTAATAAAATAAAGAACATGTTGAAACAAATAAATCAACAAGATTTATTAGTATGAGATGACACCAGAAAAGAAATATACAGATACTTGAGAGTATTTTTTTCTAGGTCAGAAAGCGTAATGGTCATACATACAAACATGCAGGATATTAGTATAGATAAGGATAATTTTAACAATCACACACGCATATGGCTGAATGATTAAACTTTATTCTTATTGAACTTTTTAAAATTATCACAGTGATAACACTCAATTCTTACATCAGTTGGCTGGTGTGAGGCACTAGTCTAGTCATCTTATCATATAAAAGCCATTGTCATTTTTTGCTTGTTGGTTTCTGTCACACTAAAGCAAAAAGATATATAAAATTAATGATCCCCGGTCATTTTTTATCATTAGACCCTTATATCGGCAATCCAACAGTGAAATCAACTTTACAGATGAAGCAAGCAGATTACTATTGATAACTTTACTGCCTGCCTTAACTTTTGTTTACCTCCAATACATAATACCACACAAATCCAAATTGAGAGAAAGTCAGAAAAGTGGGTTGCATCAATCCAAAATTTATCCGTGTATAATGTCATTTTTTATGGGTATATTGCTAGTCTTTATTAAGTAAAAAAACATTGACAATTTTCTGTCAATTTGTTGGTTTCTATCATTCTTAAGGAAATAGATGCATAGAATTACCAACACTATGCCATGATTCAAACATCCAACATTGAGGTAGGCAAGCAAGTAGTGTATCCAATAGCACAACCTTATGCTGCTCAGATATCGAATGAAATAGAGCTGCAATTTTGTAACCAACCAAGCAAGCAGTAGGAATAGTTCAAACAACTGCGGCTGATTATAGTTTTCTTTGCCAGCCACAGCTGTTTACATCCAGTATGTAGTACTACACAAAGCCAAAAGAAAGGAAATGAGGGTTAAAAGAGAATGAGAATCCATGATTTATCCATACATAGCATAAATGATCTCCTCATTCATAACCGGTACTATGCTAATGTTGCTTATATAACTCAACAGAATCATACTGTAAATGCCAGACTATAAGATGAATGGTCCACAAAGGTATTTAGAAAACTGCAATTCATCGAAGCCCTTCAACTGTTCATAACAGTGCAGTATAATATTTGCATAGTTTTGTTTTTCAAATTAAATGCCTGTCTTCTGTACCAGCATAGACTGCAATCACCTTTTAAGAAGTAACAGAGAAATATGTGCTTGATTTTTATGAAGTTTACATAAGTATAGGACAAAGTCAAAAAGAGTAAAAAGATTATATGGAGCCAATCTTCCAAGTTGAGTCTCCCTTGAGAATCAGCATTCAAAATACTGGCTTTTAACTAGGCTCAAACATATGGCACCAGCCTCAGCCATAAGGCTGACCCGGAAAGTAATGTTCTTATTGCTGAGTGATCAAAATTAAACTGTGAAAAACGTACTCTGAAATAGAAATCTTGTTATGATATAAAAACCTATGTCACTGTTCATCTGCTTTAGCATGACAGTAACAGATAAACAGAGAAAGAGTGGAAAGGGGTAAAGCAAAGTTTTACCATGTCTGTGTGTTTATATCTACATCAATACTGCAGTTGCTTAGTAGTAGCATGGAAAACAATTCAAAAAATATAGGCATCTCCGATTTTTCATGAATAAAACGGATGGTTTTCTCATTAATAGAAAATGTTTTTACTTAATTCTTTTGTCTTATTGTGTTTAAATTATCAAAAACAAAAAATATGAAGATTTGCAAAAAATCAAGAGAAAAGTTCAATTTCATTAGAGGTATGTTTTTGGTTTACAATTAATACATCAATACTAAAATATGTATTTGATTATTTCTTGAATAGGTAAATTATACAATCATTTTTGACAAGTATTATGCTAGTAATACAATAATATTTCAGGGTTTTTTTTGTTTTTGATAAAAGGTTTGTTTTTAATGTAAATTCTTAGATCCAAACAGTTAGATCAAAAACTCAAAATCAGGGCTTCCAATCTAGATATGGTTTTCCAATTTTTGGATTTGGGAGGCACTTTCAAATTCAAAAAATAATTTTTTTCTTTAAATCCAAGTATTATCACTATTGTATTCACAGATTTGAACAAAACAAAAGAAAAAACATCTAAATTAGCAACCCCACAAAATATTCACTATTATTAGTCTGACTTATACACTGTTGAAACAAAGATTTTAGATTGAACCCTCATAAAATTTATTTGAGCAATTATAAGTACAAAGCATGAATAACTCTAACAAGCTTATGCCAAATAACACTAGAAGCATGAGTCCCTGCCTGATTACTGGAGAACAGTAGTGTTGAACGTGATCAATAATTAGATGAGTGACCACTTAGGGACACCAGGTACTGTAAGCATGTGGCATATGTTGGCCCCCACATTAAATCGACCTTGAGTCACATTTTGCCCTTGTGGGGAGGTAGTTGAGTAAATGAGATGAATGACCACATAACTATACAAAGTAGAGTAAGCAACTAGTGAACTTGTACTAGACTGAAGGAAGCTTAATAAATAAAAGATTAACTCAAATATAAAAAGCAGTATTTTTTTTTAAATTATTCCAAGCGTTAGCTTGGGTTTCAGTCAACTTTGCGTCTGATGAGCTTGAAAGAACACTCCAACTTGGATTGAAAACTATACACTATTCTTATGACATAAGGGAAAAGAAACTTGAAAAATTGTACTGTAATCTTCATGAAGAGCCCATTATGTTTTACTCAGACCAGTAAATTATAATCTATATTAGGATGATCTGATTTCTGTAGGTTTGTTAACAAAACACAGCAATTTTTGTTAGTGCAGTACTGTTGAAATCTTCTAACTTGAGTAATAAATTCCCATCAGGTCAACAGTTTCCAAGTAATTAATTCAATTAGGCAGAGATTGACCAAAAAAAAATCTATTCAAGGGAAATAAATCAAGGTCTATAAAATGCTAATTATAGTTTTTTATAAGAGAAGAGGAATAGGCAAATAATCATAATAGAAATTCTATAAATAGGAAGTGACAGAACATTGAGGCAGCTATCAAGTGGGTTATATCAACAATATCATTCTGTATGAGGTTCAAGACACATCACGATGAATATCCAGATTGAAAACCAATTTCGGATTAATATACAACTGAAGACATTGCTAGTAAGTTTAATCCTCATAGGATGTGGCTATGTTTTGAAGTTAACCTAATCCAACTAAGATGAAGTGTTCAACGCAAGCAATCAATCAATGTAATACCAATAACAAATTTACTTACATACTCATTATACTAACTAAATCCGGTAAGTGTAGTTTTGTCGTAATGAAATAATTCTTTACAAATCAGAATGACATCATCTGATCAACTCATACATTAGGAGACATCTAGGTTATCCCATTTCAATTTTCTGAAAACAAATAAATTTCCAGTGCTACATTGATTCCCTGGGGTAATGTTATTCGAGTTGTCCTAAAAATTAAATGCAAATTATTTATACAAGTCTTTTTTTTCTTGCCGCTGATGGTGGTCCCCTTAGCTATCAAATAGTCCATTACAGTGGTATCTATATCATTGACCCCCATAATGTCCCTGTGGAGAGTTTTATTCATATTATGGGTTACATTGACAACTAAAAATTAAGGTGAAAAAAAGTACTAATCAAAAATTAATTCTAATGCCATAAATACAATTTGTAAATATGAATTCCAAAAGAACAGATCTCTTGTTAGATTAAACAATTTGTTTCTTGTTTTGTTTTTTTTACACATGAAAACTCAAATACATTCTGCAGGTATTTTAATACTTAAATATGCACCAATTTTCTTTTTATAAATCTGCTCCCATGCTAAATCTTTTATTATCATGGTACTGTAA
Source organism: Thysanoteuthis rhombus (assembly GCA_963457665.1). Lineage (NCBI taxonomy): Eukaryota > Metazoa > Mollusca > Cephalopoda > Oegopsida > Thysanoteuthidae > Thysanoteuthis > Thysanoteuthis major. The sequence goes on from OY735201.1 coordinate 16,732,600, forward strand.
TCACATTGATTACTTGGTCATTTAGAGTTATAGCAAAGCTACAAGAATTATATCTGACTGGTTGTATTACAAGTAAATATTAGATAACAGGTGCGGAGTGGCCTATCTATTAATGGCTCAGAAAATGGGATCACTGAACCGAGTTCAAATTTTGGCTGGAATAGTTTGTACTCACTTTGAATTAATGCACTTAGGAAAGGCATGAATCCACATCCCAGACCCTAGCTACAGCAGATGGAGCCCTTCACCCTTGAGGTAGTCCATCCAAGAGAAGGCTACCCCAGAAAAAAACCCCTAAAAAACAACACTACAGCTTGGCAATTTCAGCTCACAGAGCTATTGAGGAAGGGTACAAAGCCTAGAGAGTGAATTTAGTGTGTGTGAGCTGATCGTCACTTTCAAACAACCAGCACAGACAAGAGGAGAATCTTCTGATTCTTGTAAGGAACAAATCAGCAAGAAATGATACCAAAGAAAATTACAGAGTCGGTGCTTGGGGTCTCATGGGCAGGACTTGATATTTGCACCCAAGATTATATTTCAACAACTATTTTTCAGTTTGGAGCACAACCTAAGAATCTTCGCATCCGAGGTAACATGGCCCTGATTATAAATCAATGTAGCACAGTGGACCTCAACCTTCCATGTCCCCATTTCACAGTATTTCAGACAGTCATTCCCCTCTTTCAACAAATGCTTTCCAAATATTGAAAATCCTTTCATTTTTTTCCATATTAGCACATATACATTTACTTGCATTATTTTTTGATCAGGAAAAAGTAATCTAACAATACTAGCACTGTTGAAAGATCAATATTCCAATTGACACACCCTGAAATCTTGAAATTCCCATCAGGGTGTAGGAGGGAATTACCCCTTTGATTGAGAACCTGATTTAGACTTCTGGACTGTAAAAAAAAAAAGTCTGGAAAGCTTTGATTTGGAAATGTTTTGTTCTATACTTTAATTCAGGTATGTTAATTAGTTCATGACCCAAATTCAATTGAAAGGGAAATTTCAATACTTGTCCTTCAACATTTCAAAACCAATTCATTCTTCAGCCTTCCTCAGCTATATAATCCATAAGAAAGGAAAGAGGCTTCACCCACCCACAAGGTAGTGTCCACAATTTTTTTTCTTTTTTATCATTGAGCTAGGACTCGAGTAAAAAAAATATGGTGGTTAACATACTCATCAATGAATTGGGTGAAACATTTATGGTAATAGAATTTTAAAATGAGATCAATATTCCAAACAACTCTAAGAATGATAATGACTAATCCAAAAATTACAGAGAATATATATAGAGAAATTTCTATCATTATTTGATACGCAAGACAAAACCTTTTAGAAAAATAATACATGGAATTTTTTCATAACATTCTTAACAGTATTTGTAGTTAATGGAGAACTGTGAGAAAATCTAAAACTCTTAAAAACATGTGATTACAATATGAGACTTTGTTGAGTAAGGAAGGTGAAAAAAGTCACTAATTACTTATATTTTTGTCATGTTTCAATTTAACAGAGGGTTTTCGTCCTATTTTGAACCTCAACTGAGGAGGTTTTGTTCAAAGATGCCTCTATCTGGACACCATTTGACATTTAATGGGAAAAAAAATATAAAAATGAAAATGGTTGCAGAATTATCATTTTTTATAATACCAAATTAGTACAAGAGTTAATGCCTTCATACCAGAAAAAAACCCAAACTCATAGTTATTTTGAAGTTTTATTTTTTTTTTGTTGAATTTCAAAAATGTTAAAAACCCAGACATCTGTTGTTGTAATGCAATAATGAAGTCCTAAAACATGCCAATAACTTTGAACACATAAATAAACCATCAATGGTTGATAAAACCCACAGATGGTTTAGTGGTTGTGTTGTGGGTGATTAAAATTAATAATAGTTGTCATGGACACAAAAGTTTTAGCAAAAGTTGTTGAATTGCTAAAAACAACATTTCAATACTTAAGGCTTTTAGAATTTCATACTGAAATTTTACCTTAATCTACTGAAAGAAAATGTATATCACTTGGTTGTTGTACGCATACAACAGAGAAACATAATACATAATAAATGTAAAAACAATGTTTTGTCTTTTCTATGAAAGCAGAATAGAAAAAAAAATTTTTTCCACATTAACAAATACAAAGCATTTAAAGTTGTTTTTTTTTCTTCCTTTTTTTAAATTTTCAAACAAACAAAAAACTTATCTATTTTAGAATTGGGTCAACGCTTTTTTCATTATTTTCTTCTTTTTTTCTCACCAAAAACTGACTTTTAGTTATAGAAATTCAAACAAGTTATAAGATAATTAAGGTGTTCAAATTGAATATTCAAAAGCCTTATATTTCCTAAAGCACCGCAACTAAGGGTTTCAGGACCACAATTTCACAGACTTGAGTTGAAAGTCTTATGGTCTGTAAGTCTCAGAATGAGCCTGGTTTTCGTTTGTTTTTTTTTTATTGTTTTTTTTTCACTTTACCACTTAACTAAAAGAAAACTACAGGATCTACACAAGAAACATCAAAATGAATTATTTCTACAATGGCAAAGTTGTTTAATGAATCAAATAAATGAAGCGGCAGGTTACATACAGCAGGGAAACAGAAAAAGGCCGACCAAAAAGAAACAAAAATTACTTTTTGACAGCAATTAAAGAAAAGGGACATTCAAGTTAAAAGACAGTTTCACAGTTATTCAGTTGTTACTGCTGTTCTTTTAAAGAGTTTGAGATTATCAATAATGAATTAGTAAGCCAATTTTAAGGTCAGTAAAAGTTGACCAGCAGGTAATAAAATAAAAAATAAAGATATGAAAAATATGTCAAATCATAAGGACTTGGCAAAGTTTCCCTCCTGTGAATCAGTCTAAGTTTTTTTCCCGTTTTTCTCAACCATTGTAAAAGAGAAACACTCGCAAGATAGTATCAAAGACTTCCTTCTTTTTCCCCCCCAAATCATGTTTATATTTTTTCTTCCCTTTTTTTTAATTCTTTTTTTTTTTTTTTTTAACAGAGTGAAGTCATTTGGTAATGGCAGATGCCACACGCACAAAACATGACAACTTCATTGTCATTGCATCTTCTTTTAGAAGAGTTTGACGTTCAGAGAAAATTCCTAATCTGTCCTTGTTTTTCCCCCTAAGTCCAGTTTAGGATCTTTTTTTTTTTTTTTTACTTTCCCCCTTGAGGGTTTGGCGCGCCGAACTTGGCTGCCAATTTATTAATAACTTTTTGTACTTTGGGGTTATTTTGATATTTGCCTATATTGGCAGGGTTAGAACTGACATCTTGGAAGGCTGCGGCAACTTCGGGGTCTTGGAGAGCACTAACAATATCGGGATCACTAAGCAACTGGGAAAAATCGATGCCGCCAGGGCCACCCGCTGCGCTGGCCCCTGGGAAATTGGGGAAGCCACCAGGCATTTTAAAACCTGGGTTTGCTCCGGCCGTACCTGTCGATCCAGATTGGGTTTTCGCTTTCTCGTATTCTTCTCTCGCCTTGCGAATTCTTTCCTGCCTCTGTTTCATCTCTTTTAATTCATGTTTTCGTTGGTATTTTCGGCGGTGTTCTTGGATTTTCTTGGCATTGGGGGTGACTTCTTGGAGCATTTGGTAAGCATCATCATCATAATCTAGCTTGCAGGCAGTCGATAAATCCTGGTAGGCCTGCTCCCAGTTTCCTAACATACAACTTGCTTTTCCCCTCCACTTATAAGGTTGCGCAGAATCGGGGTTCAGTTGAATGGCCCTTTCACAATCTCTGATGGCTGCATTAGGCTTTTTCATCTTGATGAAGACACACGCTCTTTTAGCATACTGAAGGGCTGATTTTGGATTGTTCTGAATGGCCTCTGTAAATAGTTTAATCGCCTTTTCATAATCTCCGCTCGACATAGCATCGATCCCCTCATTTCGTTTCTCAGTAGCGAGCTCAACCATTTCATCTGTTATCTCGATAGACTCATCACCGAATTCTTGATCTATATCTTCGTCTGGTTCTACTACTCCGGTGTTGTCGAGTTCGACCTCGCTCTCTTCACTTTCATCAGACTGATCCAAGGTAGGCGAAGAATCTTCACTCTTGCTAGCATTCTCTGAACTTGAAGCCGAACCTTTCGAGGATGTAGTGTCTGCTTTTTTGGGAGGGATTTTGCCTCCCAAATCTTCGATCCACTTCCGGAAAAAATCCAAGCTGGGTGCGTGCAGAAGATCTGGGTTCGACCTGCAAATGTCGATAAACGATTTCAACTGTCTTACTTGATCTGCTGGTAGTTCCATTTTATTCAACTACTGTGAAACAAGATGCACACTTAGAAGAATAAATGCCAAGACGAGTAAATAAACACTAATAACAACAGGCTAAGACGTGAGCCCGCACTTGTGCTGAAAAACAGACAAGGGAGAACACCCGACTATACACCGTTTACATGCTTGTTCCAGAGGGCGCGCCACATCATTCTACAATTACGTTAAGTTGATTATATTTTTTTGTATAAAATATCGATTGGTCGATAAAGAATCTACCATATCTTCGATGTTAATCGGAAAATAGAATTCAGAATTATCAAATATTCAAAAATGTAGTGCTTTGATCTTCTATATTGGCGAAAACGCTTTTCGTTTGAGGCTATGTAAAGAGTCAGAATAGTACCGCGTGAAATAAAGGTCCGGATCTAGATAATTCTAGAAAACTCTGTCAATTTTTTTTTTTTATAATAAAACTCTTGAAATTTAAAACTGGGACAATGTGAGAAAACGAGAATAAATGTAATTTCTTCAAGTTTTTGTTTTGCTAAGGGAATTGTTGATCGATTATTGAGTTACGAAAATAAGTCGTTTACGTGTAGGATTTTCAACTGCCTTGTTTTGTTTTTTGAAATAAAGAAAACTCAAAATAATTCTAAAAAAGTATTGAGATTTCAATAAAACTGTCTTTTTTGTTTCTTAAAATAAAGATTAAATCTCAATTTGTGAAAAAAAAACGATAATCAGGTATTGTTGTACGGTAGTCCTTTAATAATATTAAAAGAAATCAAAATGATAACTACTATAATCAATATTGTTAACTTATTAAGATTAACTCTCTAAACAAAGTTTATAAAAATCATTTTCTTCTTTATACTTTTTTTGCACTTTGTTGGATAAAATAATGAAAAATAATTACTTCATGAAATGAAAAACATAAGGACTTTGTATTAAAAAAATAATACCAAAATGAAGAAAATATTATTTTTCTGATGATTCAATAGTATATTTCTATACTTATACATGAAAATGTTCAAGCTAAATCTAACTGTGCATGTTTGATCAGTTGTAAAAACATTTGATTTTTCAACATTCCAAATTTCCCATTCAATTTTTAACCTAAATTTTCCAAATTAGCCATATCTTATAGTAACTAAAAATCATATATATATTATAATAATTTCTAAAACTGAGAAGTCTCCATTGAAGCTATTTGTACTGTTGCAATACTTAAACATACCTAAAATTTTCTTTCGTTCATGAAATTTTAAAATACAAAATAATTTTTATGATGAATCCTTAGTAGTTCTGTAGATATTGAATAATCATAAATATCCTGAATTCATCATGATGTAATCTCCCAAAGCTATAAATAAATCTATTTTAATATTATAATTAAATTATAAATGCAGGATTCCATTCTTCATTATCTGTAGACACTCAGTAAGAAATGGGAAATAAATTTGTGAGTACAAATGAAATATTCTACATTTTAAATAATGCAATAGACTATCAAAATGTTCTAGAAAAAAAAAGGTTTGCTGTATGAATATTGTGGAACTTTTCTAAAATTGTTGATTGTTGTAACTTTGAGAAATTACAACAACAGAGGTTGTACATTAAATCATATAAGTAATCTCAGTAGAAATTTTAAACTGAATGATAATGTAAGCTCTTTAATAATTTTCTTGTACAGTTTATTATAATTTCTGATAATTTAATTGATTTCATCTAAATAAGTATTTACCAAACTTTTTTTGGATACAGAATCTTTTTAGCCTGGCTACTGTCAGAGAGGAAACATAATATCACTTTTTTCTCCATTTAGTTTTATCCAAAAAATTTTACTTTACTTAAATAATCAAGTACATTAATAGACTGGAATACATCAGGAGTTTTAATACTTTGTAGATACTTACCATTCACAACTGTTTTCCTGCACCAAAATCTCAACAACACTTTATATTGCAAAATAGTGATTTAAATGAATTTGCACAATTTTTTACTCCTAACATCTTTTCGTCTTTCCTTTTTTCCCTTTTCGTTTTTCTTCTCTTCTTTTTATCATTTTTTCAAACTATTCCACTAACCTCAGGAGCATCCTTGCAACCCTAATTTGAGTCACAATCATAGGTTTGAGAATCGCTGATCTTGATTAAATGCTCTTACATTATTTATGTCTTATGTACAAGAAAGATACCAAAATAAAACCACAGTTTTGAACAATACAAAATATTTTCAACTGTTCAAATTGTGTGAAAGAATAAACTCTGAATGTGATTTTAACTGTTCATATGCATAATATTACAATAGGAAATGGGGACTCTTGGAAGTCAAAAGACTTACTGGATTGAATACTTTTATTCTGAAGTTACCAATATCAAATAGTTAAAATTTTATGGCACATCTCTTGAAGATAAACTTTGTCAGGAAAGCATGTAAAAAAGCACAAGACCATAAGTCTCGTACTTGTAAAATCTATAATATCCATAAGACAAACGTCTTTAATGAGAAATAAGAGTAGCCTTTTCAAACGGTCAGGAATATCTTTTAAATGCTACTTAAAAGGGTGAAAAATATACAACTATGATAACAGGGTTTTTTGTCTTTCTGTCGTGATGAATAGTTTGTTTTTTTTTAAAGATACAATTTATTCTTTCTTTTGGGGTTTTGATTCTTCTTTGTTCTGAGGATCTTGTTCTTCTAAAAAATATTGCTAGCTTTTGGAAAATTTTGCGTTAGGGCAAATATCCTGTTTAGTTATTTTTGTTATGATTTCAATATTTATTGCTTTCCATCTTTTGTTTGTCTTCAAGGCTTTTAATTCACAGAGTGTAAGTATAACACAATTTGATAAGATCTTTCTTCTGAAACAAGTTTTTGCATTGTACTAATATTGTTTACATGATAGTAAGGCAGATCCACAAAGAAATACCCTGAAATCATTGCCACATGGGTCCATACTTCTAGTTCCCACCAAATGTGTGACGTCATGGAGAGAAGTTTGGAGAAGAAAATGAAAATTACCATTTTGATTTTTAGATGTCAATGGTCCCTGATGTTGGCCATTTTGTTCAAACCCATGTGTTCCAAACCCATGTGTTCAATAACATTAAAGAAAATCTGATCAACAGAACAAATGTGAGAGTTCATAAGAATAGAAATAAAGACAAATACAGAGTTTTAGATGTACAATAAAGCAAACATTTAATGAACAAATGAAACAAGGTGTCACATACATTTAAAGCTGAAAAGGAACAAAGTATTATTAGTAGTTGAGTCTAACTAGTGTATAGAAAAGAGATATGGATGAGATGTGATATAGTGAATCCATTCATCATATATTTTACTTAACTGTGGAATCTGAAAACACTGTGTTCAATAAGGGTGGTAAGAATAACCATAAAAGATGGTGATCAAATTGATATGTAAGAGCTTATGAGGCAAATAAGTTTTGAGAGATATCAGTGTTTACGTGGTGTAAATATATTGAAAAAAGAGTCGTGTAAATTGTAACTAGGTAGAAAGGAATAGAGATGTAATATGGCTTTGGGTATGAGCTATGATGCACTAGAGAAAAATAAAGGTACTGAATGTGTCCCAATAGATTTGGCTCCCTAAATACCAAAATGTAATTGTGAACGAGGCTTCAATGAAAAGATAAGGAAAATAGGCAAAGCTCTCAAGGCTAAATATGACACTCCAAATATTTGCTGAAAGCTGGTACATTGAAAACCACTATTGGCACTCAAAGTATGATATGAAACTCCAAATATCCTACCAAAAGTGTGTGATATGAAAATATAGAATTAAGTAAGAAAAAACTACTCGATAAAGAAAGATAAGGGAAGATGACCGGTCTTGCAACCAGGACTGCATGTGACTAAAAAAAGGTGGAGAGTGAGCCACAGGAGGGTGAGCGTTATTATAGCCAGGAAGCACAAGATAGTGCCATCAGTAGATATGGCTAGCTTTTGTGCTTTTATAGTTAGAGCAATGTATGTAGCTAGTTTGTTGGTTTCATATCTATTTTCATACTAATTCTAACTAAAATAAAAGAATGTTGATACATAAGTAATGTTTTAAAATGAAGTCATATTATTTTTTTTTCCCTTTTTTTTCTTTTTTACTTTGATTTCAGTTTATGAATGTCACCAGCCAATTCTCAACCAGAGACCTAAGGCTGGCAACCTTGTTGTATAAGTTATGATACTCTGAGGTAAAAAAAAAAGAAGGGGGCAGGGTTTTACATATACAGAAGGTACAATACTTTAATAAACATACTTGAACATATGCATAAATTGATATACGCTAAGTGTATTACATACATTCACATTAACAAAAATTTTCTAATGATGTGTGAAGTGGAGGTAAGAGCTATTTTCTGTATTTCAAATATGCTAGGCTTTTTAGGTGGTAGTAGTAGTAGTAGTAGTAGTAGTAGTTGTTGTTGTTGTTGTTGTTGTTGTCGTCGTCGTCGTCGTCGTCGTCGTCGTCATTGTTGTCGTTGTTGTCGTCATCATCGCCGCCCCCACCCCTGCCACCACCATCATTATTATCATTATTCTACTGTTTTTTTTTTCATTAGACTAAATTGATAAATTACCACTATTTCTATTATATAAAGATACCATAACCTTATGAAAAGTTCTCCCATCTTTGCCTTTCATACACAAATTTTTGGAATAAATATGAACAACATAATGAAAAGCCAGATAATCAAACATTTTTTTAAACAGATTTTTTCAATGTCCATAATTATTACTGGGTGCCTCATGCTTGTGTTTTTGTACAAAAAATCAAACTAAGCTTAGTAAATAACCAACATTCAAAACTGGAAGATGATATTGTGTGGGTTAGACTTGTAACCATGATTTGAGGGGGATAATTGTGCATGGATCTGCTCAAAAATTTCATCGGTTCTTCTTCCACAAAATGTCATAAAATTTGTGGAGAAGTTTTTGAGATATTGTGTGGAGAGTCATGAACATATACATGAATGTACAGGGAAAAAAAAGAAATCAAATTCAAAACATTAATTTAACTACCTCTTCCTTACCCCTATACCCATCCTTCCATAAATTTCCATTGAAATCCACTCAGTACTTTTGGAGGTATCATGTTGACCAACAGACAGACAAACAAACTCCAAATGCAATCAAATACATATACCAAACCAACTTTGTTGACAGAGGTAAACTTGTCTCTTGCTAAAGGTAATTTGAAATGAAAAATAAATCTTTGAGTGTGAAGAAAGAGCAGCTCTATTAAGAGCAAATTTTGTTTGAGCTGAGTAATTTGACCAAGAGAAAAAATCATGATGTTAACTTTTTTACTTATTTTTGTTAATTGATTTCCAGTTATATACCATATCTAAAGAATTAAAGATTGTGGTGATTTGTCTGTCAATGATAAGTATCTATCATTTACTAAGCTTAACTTAGTCTGGTACAAGATCACTAGTGTGAGATATTCAGTGAAGATTGAACAAAGTACTCAGTGTTAGACTAACTCGTTAACCATACTCTGCCAGGCTTACAGATACTTATAAAGATATGTGATGATCTTCTCATTTGAGGTTATTATACAGATCTAGCAAATTTCAATATTGAGAATGAGTGAGATTTTTACATATTCATTTTAAGATTTTGATATTGCAGTTTGTCCACAACATTGTTATTACCAGAACTTTTGCTGCATCCAGCAGAAGGTAAAGACAAGGTGAAGCATCTCATCTCTCCGACAACTCCCAATGGAGAATGGAGGCTGGTAACCAAGTCTGGGTTTCTGTTGCATGTGTCTGCTTAGTGATCCTTGCAAGTCTTAAGTCTGGTTGTGACCAGCACTTTTATTCCTACAAGTTTTTATGACTGCCCCCTCGGTAGGATGCAAGTCCACCAAAGGGATTATTCCTCCCTAATCACACAGCTTAGAGTGTACTCAATTAGCTGCTGAGTGTACTGAAAAATCTGAGTTTTCCATGTTTATCAGGAATCTAACCCAGAACCTTCCACATGTGTGGTAGACGTGCTAACCATTTCACTATCCAAGTGGACTGCCCAGAAGAAGACTATCAATAAAATCTTCAATTCTACAAGTGATAAGTAAACTTCAACTAGACAAGTTTTCTTGATCTCTTCTTACAAGTTTTGTGAATAAATACCACCAATATTCCAGCAATAATAATAAAAATAAACTTGAACACACACACTTTAAAATTCATTTACCATCTCAAAAAAAATTTTCTGTGATTCTCTTGTGTATCAACTCACAATTATTACCTAAAATTGCATTTTCTGCATACTATTTAATTTGATTGCACATTACTGAATCAAACTATTGTTGTCGTATGTACTTTCATTGTTTATTTATTTTTATTCTTATTTTGGTGCTGCTCTTCCTCTTACAGTTTTCGAGTAATCAATGCCAGTCCAACATTAGACAGTTGTAGCACTTCCTATACTTTGAGTTAAGAACTAAATATGAAACCCTTCTTTTAGCTAGATATCAAAGTTGTCACTTCTGACGACATCTCCCTATAAAAAGCCCTGAACAAATGTGGTCAATCGCTCATTGGTGCCCTTGAGGCCTTGGCACTTCCTGCTGCCTACCCTTTCTCTCTCTTTCCTCCTCTCTAAGATCAGTATCATTTTGCCTACCTCCTGGCCGATCTGAACTTAATCATTTTTCCACTGTGACCAATCTTTGTACTAACTTTGCTCATTTCAGTTCACCAATGTTGAAGCATCTCATGTATGCACAGCTACATAGCTGCTCAACCGTATCTTCACCACGTGCTCTAAACGTGTATACACTTCTAACTCTCATGAATGAAATGGTAATGCTCTTTACTATCTGATAGTCACAATGATCTCTCTTAATTCTCCTTACTTTGGGAAGTACCCATGGATTAAACTCCATGTGTTCTCTGCCTTACATGGTTTATCTGTTGTGTGTTCTCCATCATCAGAGAATGGCCCTCAAGTTGCACACACAACTTTGCACACTGAACCCGGTCTCCATAACCATTCCTTAGTACACACCGAGCTTTATGGATTCTCAAGCAGTTCAGACATCTCCCTTTTGACTCCAACGACTGTACTATCAATGGCAACAAAGCTCCCACCTGGAACCATCTCTTCTCTCCTCTTTTCACAATTAATCATATTGATGATATCATTTTATGTATTTCATTTTAATTCGTTATTTGTCATTAATGTTTCTGTATAAAATGCATGTTTCATTTGTCCATCAAAATACTTGTATGTGTCCTTTTTACTTTGTTTCATCTCCGCCCCTACGTTTATACTTGGGCGCATATTCTCTCCATATATCTCTCTTCCTTCTTTCAGTGATGTCACTACTAACACCAACCCATAAAGAAGCAAATTCCTTTGTCTTCAACATCTTCACGCTACCCATTTTTCAGTAATAACTAAATAAAAGAACTATATTTCTTATAACTGATGACACTGATTATATATTAGAACTATATATCCATTATATGGTATTTCCTAATACCATGTATTGCACTTACATACAGTTTTCAAAAAAACAATTTGTCTTTTTTTTTAGAGTAGGTGTTCTATGTACAAGGTACCTGCAATGCAAAACCAACCCCTTATTTACCGTCCACATGATATCTCTAAAATTTCTGAATGGATCTCAATGCAATTTTGTGGAAGGGTTGGCAATGGTCTAAGGAAGAAGTGTATACATTTTGAGGCGGATCCAGGAATTTTGCATGATCACCCTCTACCCCTACATCGTACTTATATGCACATAACACAATATTTCCAAAAGTTGTCAATGAATTTCAGTGAAGTTTTGTGGAAGTGTGGGCAATGGACTGAATTAGATGTGTTTATATTTAGATATGAATACTTTTTCACGATGACCTCCCCTGCATCGGAGCTATATGTATACAGTGCAACATTGCCAGAAGTTTTCAATGAATTTCAGTAGAATGGTGGGCAATGCACTAAGGAAGAAGTGTTTACATTTTGGGACGGATCCTGGAATTTTTCACAGTTACCACCCCTGCAATATAGCTATATGTACACAGCACAATATCTCCCAAAGTTCTCTATGAATTCCAATGAAAAATTGTGGAATTTTAGGCAATGGACTTAGGGAGAAGTATTTACATTTTGAGGTGAACACAGGAATTTCCCTGTGTCATTTCCCCTGCATCGTTGCTATATCCATAGAGTACAATATCTCCAAAAGTTTTGAATGAATTTCTGAGAAATTTTGTGGAAGTGTGGGCTATGGGCAAAAGAAGAAGTGCTTACATTTTAGGGCAGATCCAGGAATTTTCCATGGTTACCTCCCCTGGATCAATTAACTGCTCTGAAAGGAAGGAAATAAGAAGAACTTACATTTTGGAGCAGTTCCATGAATATTACCCATTGGAATATATATTGGACGTATCTCCTGCAACATAGCTATATGTACACAAAACAATATTTGCAGATTGAGTATCAGTAAATTCATTTTTAGCTTTTTTTTTCAGTTGTAGGGCAAGGAATAGATTACTAGAATGCATTGTGCTCACACCAAAAAATGCCTTTGCACATCATGTTATCCCATGCTCTTCGAATTAACAGTGCAATCAAACTCGCTGTTCCTTTAGATAATGGTAAAATTTATTTTCACACACAAAAAGAGAAATTGTATTCACTCTTGCCATTGATACAAAAAAATTGTTCAGGTTGAATCTCACAGATCGAGAATTTGCCAGTCCAGCAGTTTTGATGGTTCAGGATGGTGATTTGGATCAAGTTATATTGGTGTCAGTAATATAGTATAGTATAGTATATGCATTATTTTGCCATTTTTTATCACAAGCTTCATCCTGTGAGAAAATCTGCTACTCCAGCAACTGTCTGGTCTCAAGTTTATTGGATTAGTAAGGTTTGACCTAAAACACAATTTTTGTACATTTCATTTCAGCATCTTTCATCACCAATAAAATTGTCAACATTTTATCTATTCTTTAAACATATTACTCCTTTCCAGAAAATTGTTGTGAACTTGGATATTTTCATTTTTTTCAAATTAGCCAGTGCTGAGTTGTCGATTTTAATGATTTCTTCTTCAACTTTTTTTACAGCACTTCTGATTTTGATGTTTTTTCTTCTTATTTTTTGGGTTTTGGAGTGTCTCCCACCTTCAAAAAATTGAAAAAAATTTTTATTTTGCAGTATTACGTTTTCCCCAGGTAGGTAAAGGAGATGAAAGTTTAATTTTCAATGACACTACCGAAGTAGACCATCTTATTACCTAAAAAAAATTAACAAAGCCTCAAAATTGTGGTTATTTAGGCTTGAAAAGTCAATATCATTCTACTAAAAAGTTAACTCTTATAGAAAATATTGAACAAGCTTATTTATTTATGATGAAAAAAGATTCTGCTTTGATTTTAGGCAAAAAAATTAGGACAAAAGATCTGTACATTAAGGAAGTTTCTGATGAAAAAAGATTAACAATCTTTTCTACTTTAAACAAGTTAACTGACTTATCGATTGCGTGAGTTAATGAAAGAGTTTGACTTATAAATAATAGATATGAATTCACAACTCGTGGGGATTGGAAACAAGTGAAATAAACAAGGGGAAAAATCATCTCACCTTTGCAGAATTTAGTTTTGCATCCTTGTAACTATAGAACAGATTTGATGTATCAATCTAATCCACCCACTGCCTATATAAACTTGGAATTCCCGTGGAAAAATTCAGTAATCAGTAGAAATTAGAAGAGGAAATATCACTTTGAATCTGATTACTCAAATTTCATATTGCTTGTCCATAGCCAAGCTAAGTGAACATTCTCCTACAAGAACACAAATGTGAATTCAAGTTCACAATAAAATAGTAAGTTTCATAAGCTGCTCCTTTAAACGCTATGAACTTACATCTTATTTCATTCTAATTGATGTCCACACTCATCTCTCCTATTGCCAAATTTGTTACTGGACTGTAATGTGTACACTTCTCAACTCTATTATAATGTCACTATAAACTTTAATTCAACTTTGGTTACTGGTGAATATTAATCATAGCTACTCATAACAGACCAGTTTAATTACTGTTGTTGTGTTTAGGTTATCCATTGATATGTATAAATATATATGTATGTATGTATGTACGTACGTATGTATGTATGTATGTATGTATGTATGTATGTATGTATGTATGTATTTATCTATGTATCCATCTGGATTTTGCCATTACGATTCATAGTAAAAACTTGAAATTTTACACGTATATTCTCAATGGATAGGGATGAATGTTTTTTGTTTTTCAAAAATTCCCTTCCTAATTAGGTTTTTAGTTGGGGGTTCAATATGAGTTTATGCTGAATTGGTCACTAGTTTGTGCCCACTTGTTATTTGGAAATTCAGACCATTTTTTTAGTTATCACCCAGATAAAGCAAGAGAAGTAACCTATTCATTGATCACCCCCTTTACCAACATTTTAATTGATCACCAACGTGGCATAGATGGATGGGGGCGTCTCATAATTTTCCTTGGAATGCTAGTTATAAACGAATTCTCTTATTGCTATCATAATTAATGCCTTGTCTATTCTTTCCACCATGACCACCTCAGTTTACATCAATTGATGACCATTGTTTTTAGTCAGATTTCTTTGCTTAATGGTATGAGCCCACTGCACAATGGCAACCCTGACATGATTTAAACATGCTTTTTCCAGGATTATTAGTGCAGCATAAAAATATTTGGAAGCAAGCAAACCTAGTCAAAACTAATCTAATCCCACTTTGACTAGCCTTTTTTCATCTTATTTCTGTTGCTCTCAGATTGTTATTCTCTGACCATTAGATAGGCACTAAGTAATGTGGGTCAGATCCAAACTGTTTACTTAACAGGTTATAAAATAGTTGCAATAAAAAGCAACAGAAATAAGATGAAAGAAAGATTAGTCAAAAATTGATAATAGTGACAATAACGCTTCACTTACGACATCCATAGACAAATACTTACTGTCATCTATACTAATATTGAAGCCTTTTGTTTGTTTATTCATGCCCCTGCTTTGCAGAAACTACAAAGCATATTGACCCAATATTCTGCATCTAGACTGAGGAGAGGTCAACTTGAAACATAAGCTATGTAATGTTGATCTTGGAGGACATTCGAGGTCAATAAAGGGCATTTCTTGGTCATTTGTAGCCAATTTACAGAGTTGAGGGTCACGATTATGCACCATGGATATTGAGATTTAGCAAATGGGTACATCTTTGCAAAGATTACAGTCTATGTGTCATTGACATCTGAGATCATTTAAGGTCACTAAAGGTCATTTCTCCGGTCATTCTTAAAAGAATTCCCAAGTTTTGACTGTAATTTAACAACTATAAAATTGAAATTGAACATACAGGTTCATCTTTCTATGGCAAAGGTCACATGCAATACAGAGTTGACCACAAAGGTTATTTGAGGTCATCAGAGGTCATTTCTGGTCATTTCTAACAAATTTTCAGTTTTGTTAGCCACAATTTTGCACCAAGGATCCTGAAATTGAGCTTATGGGTACTATCTTCTCACATAGAAAGAGACAACTAAGCAAGCTTGATCTTGGTGGTCATTCAAGATCACCAGAGGTCAATTCTGATCATTCCTAGTCAATTATCCAAGTGTTGGACAATAACTTTACACCTGTATATCTGAAATTTTGCATATGGGTAAATTTTTTCTTGCAGAAGATCAGAGGCAATATGACATTGACCTCAGAATTCATCTGAGATCATTTTTAGTCAATAGCTACCATTTTGCAATTTGGCAGAGGGGTAGATTCTTTCATGGCCACAGTATTCGGAGATGTCTTTTTGACATTGGTATCATTCAAGGTCACCATATATCATTCTGGTCATTTCTAACAAATTTTCTTTTGTTGTTAGCTACAATATTGCACCCAGGATGCAAAAGGTTTGCATAGAGGTACATCTTTACATGGCAAAACTTATAGACGATGTGGATTTGATGCTGGATGACACTAGTGTCATTTCTAGAAATTGTATCAAGGAACCAGGAAATTTCTCAAGATTGCTGGCTTTGACCCTCCATGCTTTTGGACAGCTCTATATTGGTGATTTTAGGGTTTGATCCTGGCATCCACTGGGAGAAACACTTATGTATCCAGAAGCCATCACAGAAAACTAAGCATTGCCATCATTTGTTCTTTTTATTGCATTAGAATATTTCTCCCATTACAGCTATTTGTTCATTTGTAGATAATCGCCTTTTCATTGTTTGTATTGTTTAAGAAAAAATATATAAAAGAACATATTTTTCCTGTGCGGTTATATATCAAGTTATTTTTTCACGAAGCAATGGCAGGTATCCCTGCTAGTGTAGCATATTTAATATGACCCTATTTATAATATGACTATATTTGTAAAGACTTTTTAACAACTGGATTATGTTTTTTAAAGATTTTATATCTTTCCAAACATGCAAGAGAAAGTACGTACATGGGATTACTATTGTGTGGGTCTGACCCCAAGAAATAAATCTATTTGAGCAATTTACCTCACTGTAACTCAAACCTTATAGTGACATGGTTTCCATCGCAGATTTTTAAGATGTCCTCTTTCTCCATTTTTGTCAAGAGTCTACTTTACATATCAGTACAGCATCCAGCAAAAGTGACAGGTTTATTTACATATGAATTGGAACTTCTGCCAAGGATTTGGGTGTTTATGCATCCTAACAAGGATGAAAGTGTTGCTCCCCAGCCATCAGCTTAAAATCAGAGTGCAGTGTCTGTGTGCTCAAGGAAGAGTGTTATTCAAAAAATATATATATAATTGATAAAAACATATATATAATTAATACCAATTGTGTTTTATATGTATGGATTGTAACTTTGTTTCTTAAGACCAGCATAATTTTCTGCCGATTGGCAAGATAAAGTCCTTTAGAGTTTGTTTCATC
This sequence comes from Thysanoteuthis rhombus, assembly GCA_963457665.1. Classification (NCBI taxonomy): domain Eukaryota; kingdom Metazoa; phylum Mollusca; class Cephalopoda; order Oegopsida; family Thysanoteuthidae; genus Thysanoteuthis; species Thysanoteuthis major. Next base: position 16,749,815 of record OY735201.1, read on the forward strand.
ATTTTTTTAAAGCCCTAAATTATAGTAGATAAAAACTATCCTTACATTAAGTAAAATTTTTAAGAACAAAAAAAATGATGGGATACATTGACTCCGGGAAAGATGAAAAGCACAGAATTTGTAGATTACTTTGTGTACATGACTTTCTTATTCAGTCACATAACACAAACTAATTTCTGTGTGGACATACATGATAACATTAAAGTATGTATGCATTATATAGATATAAGATAGTTATTTGACTTATACATGTCTTCTATTCTAATACAAAATAGCTATATAGATAGTCATAATATTTGCACTTTTGTTGAAAAAGAATTTTAGTTAAGAGATTTCATAATTTCATAATACAAACAGTCCTTCAAATCATCCTATGATGACACGTCATGTGAATCAATTACTCTCCTATTCCTGTTGACATACTATGTTTAAATATTTTGTGTTATACACAGAATATTAAATTTTATAATTGTTGTTTAGAATTAGATTCTAATGTTGTACTTTAAATATTGCTATGGAGATCATCAGCTGTATTGCTACCGACATCTTTCAGGGATTTAAAAACAGTACAGGCATTTAACCCTGACATCCTCCAGCTGTGTTGATCAGGCACAACCTCCCCACCTGTATTTAACTTGGGATATTTGGATTTTCTTTTATTTGACTTTCATTTCTCTATGGTCATATAGATTATCATATTAAATTTCATTTTATTGTTATTTAATTAATTAATTAAATGTCCTTGATTATTTTATTGTAAGAGTCTATTGAATTTATGTGGCCTATCAATTTTGAGTTCATGGTTTGTCAGGTACGTATGTTTGTAGGAGTTATCAAACTCATTTGTATCAATCGAGCAACACATATCATCCATGTAGCATTTACATCCATAAGATTTGGGTGCCCTGTTAATATCAATTAGAATTAATGGAAACATAAATTTATATTAGTGTCTGTACAAGTATAAGCTAGCCCAGAACGGCTCAGTGGTTGATACATTAGGTATACCGATTACTTGTTGAAGTAATTTACCTATACTCATAAGCATTACTATATATATATATATATATATATATAGAGAGAGAGAGAGAGGGGGGGAGAGGGAGAGAGAGAGGTTGTAATTTGACAATGTGGTAGTGAAAGATTTGAGAAAAAGTGTGTTACATCTCAAAAATTTTATTATCACAAAGATAGGGCTTGATTCAAGAAGCACTTTTGTAATAGAGAAAAACTGTTACAAATGCAGCTCTTTACATATCCAAATGATATTGTGTGGAAAAAAGGTTGGTGTCCATTGTTCAAGAAGAGGAAGGAGGAGGAGTGGCTTTGTTGTGAGTATAGGGGTTAAATCTGATGTGTTTCCAGCCACATCCAAGATACTTCTCCTCCACTTCCGGCTCAGTCAGGGAAATGTTCTGAAAATGTTTCTTGCTCTGAGAGAAGAAATTGGATTGTTCATGGCAAAGAAAAAGATGTTCCTTAACTAAGTAATCCCACTTTTGTATCTAACCTTGCATTTCTCACTGATCTGACAGGCCATTTGAACAAGCTAAACTTGAAGCTCCAGGATCCAAAGCAGGTTATCACTATGATGTGTGACTGTGTAAAGTGCAAACTTTTGTTGTGACAAAGCAAAGCCGCTTTTTCAAGCACAACCCAGTTTTTTCCAACCAGGCCAACACTACTATTATGTATTGCCGTTATGATTTAATAAGTTTAACAAATAAATTGATGACAAAGGTAATAAGATTAGATATATTCATACTTCAAATCTTAATTATTTTATTGTCAATATTTTCCCACTTTTAATCTATTCATTTATTCATTGTGAACAGCAGTCAGCAGGACATTGCACCCCATACTTTGAAAAACCCTGACTTAGCTCACATCACAGCCTTGCAGTCATTAGGCAATGCTTGAAGGAATATGCGGGTATAATTTCAAGTCAGCATGCAAGATTTTTTGAAAAGCAACTTATGTTACTCCACTGACCATGAATGTTGATACTGATTCTAAGGAATTTCAGATGGAGTTAGTGGAGCCTCAGGGCAATACTATACTGAAGCCAAAATACGCAAAGGTCAGTGTTCCAGATTTCTACGAGTTCCTACCATTTGAGTGATTTTCCAAATTGTTTGCCTGATCTGTGCTAATTCTGTTGATGTTTGGAATCCCATGCATTTATGAGCACTCTTTCTCAACAATGAAAATAAATTAATCTGTATTGCACTCAAGATTTACAAATGAAAATTTAAGCTGAGGCTGACTAATTTACATGATTTGAAGCCAAACATGGAATCCCTAGTTGCAGCAAAACATTGCCAAAAACCATCTTCAATATAAATTGACTGAGATCAAAAGGAGGCAAGTAGAACTTGTGTTAACCTTGGTTGTAAATCTGACACTCAGTAAAAAAATTTTGATTTTTTCTATCTTGTTTTTATTCTCATTGGACTATTTGTACTAGTTCACATACACCCTGACATTTACTGTCACATGGACATTCATTTTGATGAACAAAGGGTCCCCCAGCAGCCTATTAGCTATGTTGGAGTTTGACACTAAAACTGGGGGAAATTGTGGTGTTCTCTCTCCACCTCCCTCAGGACATAATGACTCTTTTATGTCCTTGAGTTTGAGAAAATGAAAGTCTTGACTTATTTGTTTGATAAATCCTACTCCTTGAAGGTTACATAAACTGCTAGTATCACAAGCCTGGCTGCTGCAGGGTCAAACTCCACTCCTTCTTCTGACTGAAGATGATTACTGCAACTTTTGTATTGTAAATATAATAAATAAAAATTTTATATAAAAATATTTTCTATTTTCTAGTATAAATCTATTTATTAGAATGAAATAAGACCTTACATATCTTTAATATAAAATTTTGAAGATTTGTAAGACTTGTCAGTTTGGTCTTGATTTCAGATCAAGGAAGGGAAATGTTTATTCCATTTATCAGTTCGATTTAATGTGCTGGAACAGACAAACAGTGAAGAGTTCATTCCCTTTGTGGTTCTCCCTATATTGTTAATTAAGAATTGAATATGAAACCCTTCTTTTAGCTAGATATCTAAAACTTCACATCAGACGATAACTCCTCCCTATAAAAACCCCGAACACACATGTTCAATAGCTCATTTGCCCAGGCACTTCTAGCCAGCAACTCTCTCTCTCTCTCTCTCTTTCCTCCTCTCTAAGATCGGTATCTTTTCGTCAGCCTCTCAGCAAATCTGAACTTTACCATTTTTCCACCATGACCTATCACTGTACTGATGTTGCTCATTTCAGTTCACCAATGTCGGGGCAATTGTGTCCTCACCACTAGCTCCAAATGCGTACACACCTTGATCTTTTGTGAATGAAATGGAAACTCCTTTACTATGTGCACATGGATTAAACATAATGTGTTTTCTGTCTAACATAGTCTTTCTGTTATGCATTCCAAATACGTCGCACGCAACTTGGCAGTAATGCATACACACTGAACATGTTCTCCACAACTATTCTTTGGTACACTCTAAATCTTATGGATTCACAACAGTTCAGACACCTCTGCTCTGACTCCAACAACTATGACCATCATGTTACAAAGCTCTCATCTTTCGTTTAGAAGTTGCCTGCCATCTTCTGTCCTCTTCTTTTAACATGATAATACCTATCTTTTCATCACATGTATTTCCATTTCATTCCTATGTCATCATTAATATTTATGTATTAAATGTATGTCTTATTTATCCACCTAAATACTTGTATGCATCCTTTTTACTTTGTTTAATCTCCACATCCACAATCGAACTTGGCACACATTTTCTCCATACATCTCCCTTCCTCCTTTGATATCTCCAGTGACGTCCACGTGTAGGCCACAAATACAGTGGTCACTCATTCTTCAACTAGAACTACATATACCAACCATCATTCGGATAATTTAGATTAGATGAGGATTGTTTCTGTTCTTATTCTTGTTGGTGAAGTAGAAAAACAAAGTCAACTCCAGACTTGGACTAAAGTTTGACAAAAGTAATTTGCAATGTAATCCTACATAAAATTAATTGTATCTCTATATATACTTTTAATAGTATTTGCTGTCACTGTACATGTTATCATTAGAGTGAATGAAAGTTTTAACATATTTGTTTGCTAAATCATAACAGTAATACCATGGGTTATATGAAATATCTAGTTTTTAAAATAATTTTCTTCTAACTTCAAATATGAAGCTCTTCTTTGTAAACTAATAATGAATAGATAAATTTAGTGAATATTATCTTTAGTTTTGAAAGATCTCTGCTACAAGCATCCCCCATTATAACATGGATGCCAGAGTCCAAGAAAGCCAATTGCATTATAACTGAGCTTCAATAACTGCAGATTGGATATGGGCAATATTCAAGGATGGGTGATAGATGAGAGACACCAAACATTGTCTATACATTCCTTTATGTAACTATATTTATTCATTTATTTATATATGATGCCTCTATGGGCATCTTATCTTAATGTGTCTTATCAACATTTAAAAATCTTATTCCAGTTCAACATCTCATCACACACCGGCTTACTAAACAGTATAGTTGATAACTTAAATTCTTCTAAAGATTTACTCAGAGAGTTCCTGGTACTGAGCATTTAATCTGTTTTTGATACTATTTTCTATCAAATACTGTTTTTAAAGATGTTAATCCTACTTTCATTCTTCACATATTCAGGCAACTTATTCCTATTGTGATAACTCTTTTGCTAAAGATAACTATGGATTTATTAGAATGTATTATCAGATTATTCGTCCTATAAGGATAATTAAGTTTTTACTATAATTATTATAATTATTTGATATTTTGGAAGTTTCCATTAAATCCCTGCACATTTTACATTCAAGTGCTGTTGGGAGCCCCAATTTTGCCAATCTCTCCTTATAACTTGAATCATCTGTACCCTCTACAATTCTAGTGAAATTTCTCCAACCCCCACCGCCGTATCCAAAATAATCTTCCAATTTCCATTGCATGCTTTTGGTGCCCATAACTGACAACAATATTCTAGTTTATGTCTTACCAGTGTACTAAAACCTTTTTTTGATTACTTATATAACTATATGACCCAGTTTTCCATCTATTTGGTGTTCTCAGCGAAATCAATTGTACAATAGAGAGTATCCCTGTAGAGAACGACTATTATTGAAAGTGCTGATAAAAAAGTTTTGTTCACTGACCACTGAAATGTTTTTGTTGAAACCACTGCTTCAAATACCTGAGTATGGCATGCTACCATATTTTACACAACATAGAAGACATGCTTTTTTTCAAAGTTCTGTTTCGGAAGGCAAACGCTTTATCAGTTGCTTATAAACATTACTGAGTTATGCAAATAATGTAAACAGCCAGCCACTTTGAGGGTTAATAGAGATTTGAATAGATAAGAGCAAAATAAGATAACCTGATAGTGTGGAGGGCTACTGAAATTTTTTGATTGTTTTCAGATTGCTTGCAAAAATTGAGGCACGTCTCATATGGTGGTGCATCTTGTATGCCGGAAAATATGGTAATTATTTTTTTTGCCCATGAGAAGTCTGATAGAACTGCCACTACATCTATCTTTTGCTAATTAAAAATAGTGCACACATACACACACACGCATATATATATTTATATATATATAGAGAGAGAGAGAGTTATATTTTGAAATTTACTGATTTCACAATGGGTGAATTTGCAAAATTTCATTCGAATCTTTTTTAAAAACACATTTTTCAGAAAGACAACAATATGAACCCAAATTAACATGTAAACAAGAATGGTTATAAAAGATTCGTAAGTGGTTTTTCAAGATTTACAGTTGTACCATAATTCACTTCCATGAATCAAACCCCTAAATATAATTCTGCATCATATTCTCATTATGTGCTCCTTTGTTGCAGCATTCAAAATCCGATATCTCCTAGTAGAGCCCATTTTATCACAGTTCTTCACCATAAGTCTCAACAAGCTCCACATAGTTTTCAGTCTTGTGATTGCTCTTGAAGCTTCAAACCACATTGATAAAGCTGTCTCAAGCTGCTTTCTCCTTCCTAATGAAGTTCTTGGGGAATTCCTTGCTCTCCAGGATGTTCTTTAGCCTGATGAAGATACTATTTTTGATCTTTGCCTCAGAGAGTACTCTGTGACAGTATCTACTAAGCAAGTCCTACAAGCATACTTTGGCATGCCTATTACAGATCAAGGCTAATTCAGGGCACTTCATTACCCCTGCAATATAACAGTATCACAACCTTGCTAGATCCCTTGAGGTCTGATGAGTATGGATTGGAGGTCATCAGATGCTTGAAATGGTGGCATCCTTGATGGATCTCCAAGGCAGTCTTACTAAGATTAGCCACTTTCTATACTTTTAGACATAATCAATCAGAAAATAACACTTATCAGTTAAAATATGGAATTAGATAAAAATCACTTTATCTTTATTTACATTATGAAGAATAAGTCTTTTCAAAGAATAATTTATTTTACTGCCAGAACACCAAAACAGAATAAAATGCAAGAACAGGTGTGGGGGCAAGAAGCGGTAATGACCTATATCATTCCAGGTTTTGCATACATTGGTAAATGGTAATAATTATAGGAGAGGTAACTGAGAAGGTGGCTCTCAACAGCCAAACGTGGATGCGACCTGCTGTCATATTTCCTTTGCAAAATATTTGCATAACTTGAAGAAAGCTGAAATAAAAGAAAAAAGTAAAATATAAAATGGTTATACATAAACACAATGAAATCATAATTATATCATTCATCATTTTAATGATATTGCTGAACTAAGATTTTTAATAATATGAAATATTCAAGAATTGGTATTAAAACTTGATAGTTCCCAAGTATGAACTACATAAGAAAACTAAATGAATATTTTAATATATCTATAACTAGAATGATAGGTTTTCTGTGCTCCTATAGGAATAATGAAACCATAAATTTCAATATACAGAAGAAGCTGCTTATTGTGATCACTTTGATATCACGGCTGATAACATCAAGCAAAGGATATAAAGGTTGGAATATTTGTACGTTCATTTTATCATTATTGACCAAAAGTCTGTCAGTCTGTCCATCCGTATGTGACAGCCTACCACAGAAACCATACAACATGGCCTTATAGAATTTTCCATGCACACCAATGTGACCAGGTGAAAGGTTTTTCAGCAAAATAGTTTTTTGAAAATCACACCCCAACCCATATGCTTTTGTTTGTTTGTTTTTTTGCTGTTGTTTTTGCTTTTTTTGTTTTTGTCTTTCTGTTTGTTGGGGGGGATTTACAATGTAAATTCATGCAAAATAGAGATATTTTTGTGACTACTTCATTCAGCTAAACCACCTGGATGCTGCTGAAAATAAGTAGTGGGGACTTTGTATCATTCATAGAGAGAAGGGGGGAGTAAGAGAAGTATGAATGTTAGCAGATTGGAGAGGGCACTTCATATCGTTTATAGAGAGTAGAGAAGAATAAAAGGGAGAATGACAGTTTATCAGCAGCTGATTTTTCCATATTGTTCTCAGAGAAGGGCTGAGATTTAAAGGATGAATTACATCAAGTGATGTCTTTGGTAATTCAACATTTTTCCAAGATCATTAAAAAACATTTAAAAGTCAAAAAAATCATTTTTCAAAAACAGATTAGACTGAACACTATCTGATTTTCATCTATCTATGTATCTATTTCAAATTTACATCACCCGTTAGGGCAGGTTTTTAGTATATTTGGTATAACTTTTCATTCATTGCTATAAATTCAATGTTATGTTATCAAATATATCATTATAAATGACTTTATAAAAAATGATATGATTAATGTAAATATTTTGATATGATTTTCAATTCATTTTAGATAATGTGTTTGGGACTGATTGATTTTGATAACAATGACTGTGATTACAATAGACAGCTTCCTCTGTACTTCTCTTTCTCTGCCTTTTACCTTTCCACTATGGCATATACACAGACATGTAAATACATGCACACTCAATAAACAACTGATAAACTCTGCTGATTCCACAAAGATGAATGATTGTAACAAAAAGATCAGAACTATATGTAATGAATGATAATGTTGAACTTGGCAACAACTGACTGGTCAATTTAGTTAATGTACTTCAAGTGGAAAAATCACTTGAATATATATAAAGAGTCAAAACATATGCGCCAAAAAATTAATCCTGTCCATATATAGACATGTAACTAACTTCGGTTTTTTGTCGTGAAAACTCAAGGTTAAATTTCCATCTTATTATCAGCTAGCATACTACTTGTCAAAATGACTAGATTATTTACATATGGAGAATTACACAAGCAGATATTTTTATCATAAATGTATTTATTGCAAACAATAAATGCATATCTTATCTAATTCATTTTTCTGTCAGTATCCTAAAACACTTCATGTTTTCTGTTTTTTAATAATTTTAAAATGATAAGACTACGGAATAGAATGGAAAATTAGTTTCTTTCTTAATATGAGTGAGACATCAGTTTTATCTCTGAAAAATAAGAGATTACTATATCCAATGAAATCAATCTCCGTGCTACTACTAAGACATCAACAGCAGTAATACTAGTAGTGATATAGATGAAAACACACAGATACATTCAAGCTTTGCTTTACTCCTTTCCTCTCTTTCTATTTGCTTCAGCATGACAGAAACCAACCAAACAACCAACAAATAGACAAAAGAAGTGACATGGGATTTTGAATTATTAGATGGTCATGTGCTCAAATTCTCATTGTTGGTTGTTTTCTGATGAATCAGATTTCATGGCTCAGTCTGTTTTCAAGCAATAATGATAGTAGGAGTTTTGGTCAGACCAATAGTGAAGATAGTGAGAGTAAAAAGGATGAAGGCAAGCTTAAAAGCAATGCTGATATACTGAATCATAACAAGGACAATCAATGTATTGATGATGGTCAAGTGATGTTGGAATGGGGCAATGGAATTGTCATTAGGCAGTAATCAAAAAAATATGCTGGGAATGGTGAATGCAGTGCTGCTGTTGCTGACTCTGATGATAATGATGATGATGTTAGTTGGTGGGGGTGGAGATGTAGAAATGGTAGTAATGGTGGTGTTGAGAGAAATTATGCTTGTGGGAAGTGCTTAATGTCAGTGGTGATTATAAAGTCAATGCTTACTCTTATGGCAATTGTTACACAAGGTCGCAAAACCAATGTCAATGATAAAGAAAATAATAATGATGATTTCTATCTGGATTTCTAGGATGAGTTATGGTTAATATTCAATGATTTTTTTCTGTCTAGCATCTTCATCTTTATCATTTTTTATTACAGTGTTTTGGTTGGTGAATCCTCCAGCTTCCATTAGGTCTACGTCACATTAAACAACCCTCTTTATGTCATTCAGGAGATTACAGTATATAAGACAGACATTTGATTTTCTTTAAACTAAGCAAATATTACTCTGTGTCCAATACATAGGTAATATGACCATTTGTCTTCCATCTACCTTTGTAAACTATTTGTCTTATAGTCCAGAGTATACAATATGTTTTCCTCAGCCCTTGCTTTCTGTCTTGTTTAGCATTTTAAGAAACTTGAAACTCCTTCTTTCTGCCAATTTACACTCCTTATGACACCACAATAAAGGATATCCATAAAGTCCCTATCTATTTTTGTTCAAACTTGAATAAAATACTTAGATAATCTATAGACACCCTGTACTACTACATTGAACCAGTGTACTTCCACACTGCCAATCCCAGGAATCGAACACATGACTCCTGAGAACAAGACACACTTATCAACAGGAATTCCACAAGTTGTTTAAACTATTGAACAAATTGAACCACTGAGTTCAATTGATGCAAGAACTCATAGAATGATAATGACTCTCCTCAAAATTATAGACAAGAATCATGATCTTTATCCATGATCTTGGAGAGTACACAGGCTGAAACATTGTGATAAAAAAACAAAGATGAGGATGCTCATTTGAAAGGACCAGTGAATAGTAATGATGATATAAATGAAGAGCACTGCATGGATAGTGGTGCAAACAATGATGATGATGACAAAGATGATGATGATGTGGTTGTAGTGGTGGTTGGAGCAACAATAGTGATCATTCCAGTCATAACATTGGTCATGAGGTTCAAACTAATGATTGTAGTCAGATAAAATATGGAAACTTACTAATTCTGTTGTATTATCCTCCAGGAAACTCTCCAGCATTTCTTTTATTCCTGCTTCATCCTTTGAACAGAAAAAAATTGTTTTTTAATGCCATAGAGGAAACTCTTAGAAAAACCAAAATGCATCTGGTATCTAGGAGGCAGCTATGAAATATCTTGTCAAATTTAAGTCAGTGTTCTGTTCAATTCAATTATTCAAAGACTGAATATTATGAATGAATTCAGTATTTGTCATGACATGAAGTAAATTCAACAAATTAAAAAAGAGTAGAAGTGAGTTTTTTTTTTTGTGTTCAGTAGACTTTGTTGAACAGAAATATATGTCCAGCCGTGATTTTATTTCAATTAAAAAGTCTAATGGTATGAAGACTTTTGATCCAAGTGTAAAAAAAGTATTCACATTTTCTAAGTTTCTTTTGATGTGTAGTATAATTTTATTCAGCAATGGTGTGTTATTAAAGAGGGTCATAGCTGTCGTGTTCATAGAACATGTCTCTCATATTCAGAACATGACATGATTAAAGGAAGACACAATATGTCCTTGATAACAAGATTAAGTATAGGATGAGAAATCATGTGACCAACATATGATGCTGATATAGATTTGACCATGGAATTTATACATAAAGTAACCAATAAGTGCTTCTGGAGGAAGAGTATTTTGAATGCAGCATTTATGCCTCCCCCCTCAATGATGGATGATTTATCATCCTGGCCCCTAGCCTGAATTTCAGTAAGGCTCATCCTGAACTTGCTCCCCTGCTCTACCTTCCATTGAATAGAATAATGAGACATTAAGTTATGCTGAATAAAAATATCATTGTACTACACATTATTTACAATATGCTGTAGTATGAAGTCCTAAAAGTATTACTTCTAGATATTTATATGTTTGGAGTATTTGTATTTGTATTATTCTAGAATTTTTTTTTTAAATATGCAAAAGCACTGGAGTACCATCCAAAATAGTCATGTGTGCACTCAATTAAACGTCATTTTGCTCTTGGGTCCCTTCCTTCCCAGACCTCTAGTCTTGAGCCAAGTTAGCCTGATAGTCAATTCATTACTGACTTCCCTTTCTTGCCTTTACATGTGACCGGATGTGGTCAGATGATTTCTAATCAGAAATTTGTTTCTATTTTTAATTTTTTTTTATCTCTCCATTCTACATCCAAAATGTGAGGGCTATCAATCATAGAACAGCAAGTTGTGGTATTTTTCTACTACTATTACTATGACAGAAAATCACTGACTGTTGCATCATTTTTTTTTTCATATATTACATTTCATGCATGATCATCAAACTGATATTATTACAATAAAAAAAGATCCTAAAATATTTTTATGACAAAATCTAAGCATCTTCTAAAGTGAAAGCAGATGCAGTACATTAAATACCTGACTGATGTTGTTTTCATAATAGAAGCAGTTGGTGCACAGTGGAAACATAAAACAACTTTTTTCATCAAAATTTGTAAGATTCCTTCTTGTTTATTCATGTTTTCACTTCAGCAGACATATGCAACTTTGAATCACCCAACCAATCATATTGCTGTCTTTATAGTTTATAAATAAACTGGAAGGTTTGAAGTCTATTTTTATCCATAACTCAGGGAAGGTGTGATTCCACTACTGGTTTTGAAATCAGAGTTTTCTTACTCTAAGACTAGTTGCTAGTCTGCTCTATTTTTTGCCCATAGCTGGCTGGGGGAGAGACGGATTCATGACTTTCCCAAAAGCATTAGTGTAAAATGACTGCAAGCAGCCTCAGCGAGAATTTGAACTCAACTTGTTAATTCCATTTTCCATGCCAGTAATTGTTACACCACTCTGACCTCCACAGAAAAGATATATTTCATAATAATACTATGCCATCTTCATACAACTCTTCTTTCTCATAAAACCAAAAGTTAGTGGGGACTTATTGTCCTTGTATTTCTAGTACTGTAAGAGTTAAGCATTTGGCAAAATCATTCACCAAAAGTCATTCAGATTTATATTGTTGGCATGTTGCCAGCCAGAGTAAAACATGTCTGTCCCAACTTGTAAGACAACCTGAACTACCTTTTTATAATCATCAAAATCAGTTCATTTCATTGATTGTCATTTTTATGCTTGCTTTTCTTTCCTTGCCTTTCCAATGTATAAAAGCAAGTGCAAGTTGCTTTGTCATGCACAGAAGATATTATGCTATGTTTTTGTTCTTATCTAGGAGGGTAGATCAGATAAGACCTTCATATTGAGCATACATAATCAACTAATATGTTCACATAAAATGGTATTACTTATATGTTGCTCATCTCAACAAGGTAGGTACCAAAAACATCAGAATTTGTAGCAATGATTACTGGCTTTTTTACAGAGATTTTATGATGCATTACAATAATTCAAATGTCGTCTTTGAAGTGATGATTGTTGTTTGCCATCAGAAAATTTAAACTTTGTAATTAAAGATCTTCCAAAAGATTTTAGTAGCCCCTGTAGGAATATAGGATTCAATGAAAATTAGTCAATTCAATGATTACTAGACTGGATTTTGAAAAATATTTATTTATTTCCACTTGAAATATAATGAAAAATAAATTTGTTTACTGCAGGTGTCAGTTACCTATCAACTCAATTCAAAGGTCAAGCAGCTATTGAGTCAGCTTTCTTTACCTAAATGTGATGAAAGTCAGCTTAAATTTATGCACATCTCACAAAACAGCTGAAGTATGGATGATCAAAAAGGGCAAAACCTGATATTACTCACAATGGCAAAAGTATATTCTCAACATTACAACACCATCATATAATGGACAATAATTATATATATAAACAATCAATCATAAATTTTTAGGTAGAACTTAGAACTTTTTCATCAATTATCAAACAGTTACAGAGACGTAAATATCATTTATTTATTAATCGCATTAAAAATAACTGTAAAGACATAAAAAGTAGGACAAAATAAATTTATTCCTGTGTGTTTAAAAGAACAGCATGTATCTGAATATCTTTGTAAAAATTTGATTTTGTTTCATGAGTTGATATTTGATTACATATAAAGATCAAAAATAGAAATCAATTAGAAATTAAAACAGTTGATGAAAAAAATTGCACAGGGAACAACAATGAGCAAAGGAAGCAATACATGTGTTCTAATGAGACATTTGTCTTTGCAGGACTATTGTCAGAGATTAGTTTGAAGAAACAGCACTTGAAGATTTCAATGCATTATTTGAAAACAAAAATTAGTAAATCCTTGGAAGCATGTTTCAGTGGTTTTTCAAAACTGAAATTCATCATGCATGAAGCAACTTGAAAGAATAATGCAAGACTATGATTGAGAAGAAGAATATTTTGTATAGAATAATGAATGAGCAATAGTGACTTACTGAATATATTTTCTGTCTAATTTCTTCCCGAATATCTTGAAATCGGTCCAAGTAAATAGCAAGACACCAAGGTTCCATGAAAAATCTAAAATGGAAAGCATGACAAAATAGGAAGAAATAAGCCTAATCAATATTAATTAAATCACTTAAAACAGAATCATCTGATGATATGAAAAGTAATATAAATTCAATTCTCAATGAATGAGAGAGAATAAGGATGTCCATGTTTCTCAAGAGCTCTAGTTGTTTCTCTTTTGAAGAATCACTCAATATACATATGCATTAGCAAATTTTTGGATAGTTATGAGGTAGAGACTACTATGATATTTGCTGTCATAATGTTGGCTCTCTGTTGAATGATTGGCTACAATAAATAGAGAAATAGAAACTCCTCCCATGTGTATTTTAGTGATCAATAATGGGGACACCACATTTGTAAACTATGGGATAGTCAGCAGTAACAGGAAAAATCACTCCTACAACCACACTGTGTCGATAATTACTGCTAACATCCAAGTGCAATAGACATTAAAGTAAACAATATAACACAAATGTAAACAATTAAAGAGTCTAACTGATTAACAAGGTACAGAGCTTCCAATCTAATGATATTTTACTAAATCAAATACAGTAAACTTGTTGTATTGATATTCATTCTAACAGAATTATTTGATGACGTACATGTTTTAATGGCACATTTTTCTGTATATTCCTGCCAGACTATTGTCAGAGATCAGTTTGCAGCAATAGCACATGAAGATTTCAGTGCGTCATTTTAAAAACAATAATTAGAAAACCCTTGAAATAATGCCTACTACAGAAACACAGAAATTCTTTCAAACAGATCCTTTGAGATGTGGCCATGTTGGTGTTTATCCTCTATCTTTTAAAATACATATGGGAAACTGTTGGCCTGTGGACCAGATTTGGCCTGTGGAAACATTTTTTATGGCCTGTGGCCAATGTAAGCATCATCTAAAATCTTGTATAATTTATCAATTTCATAACTTGTATCGTAAAATGACTATTGTTCTGGCTCTACATATCAACAATATAATAATTGTAATTCAGATATTAGACTAAAATAGAAATTAAGTACGCTTTATGTAATACAATTGACATTTGTGTAGTAAATATATGGACCGCATAAAGATGGAAAATGTCTCATGTGGCCCATTAGATCAAAAATGTGGCCAATGCCTGATTTATAACAACTACTATCTTTATTGTAAGTTCCCACCAAAACTTCTATCCTTCTTCTTTATATCTCTTCTACTAACTTTTGGTTGAAACAACACTTATCCATGGCAAAATGGCTTTGAAGAGATTTTTTAAAACTTCATGCTTCATTTATTGTTTTTTTAAATGTACTTTTTGGTTTCTTATCAATAATACAGTTCATATAAAATCCACCCATTATGACAGAAAATTTGTGATAACAGCAATCCCCACGTGTGCCATAATAAAGTCTACTATAATTAAAGAATTATACTATGGGTTAATCACTGACCTGTAGAAATCTGCAATGAGGTCCTCTCGATATCGCTGATTCAAGTTATTCAATATTCTCTCATGGATTCCATACAATTGGATGAAATTCAAGGCTGGAAAAGGCTGATCATTGGAAAAACATTATCGATTGATAACTCAATAATGGTAGTGATAAAAAAAAGATTATGATTGGCAGAGATAACATCAAATCAATGGTTTCCAAACTGGAGTCTATACCCCAAAGATTTTACAAAAAAGGCACAAATAAAGTGAAATTTTCAAATTGTTCAAAAGTAAACATTTAAAATAATCATCATATAAATTTAGTTAGGAAAATTCAGGTTTGCGAAAGGTTGATACTGTTCAGTAGAAAATTTGTTTCTCTTCATATCAAATGATTAGATAGTCATTTCCAATTTTTAAAAAATCATACTAGAATATTCAATAAAAAGGATGCCATAAATATTTTTTGATAAACTAGCATTCCAAAGGAAATTATGAATCATCACTACCCATATGCGCTTGTGTTAAGGATGATCAATCAAAAAGTTGGAGAAAGGGGTGATCAATGAATAAGTTATTTTTTCCTGCCCTTAGTTGTGCAGTGATCACTAAATAAGGTATGAATTTTCAAAAAACAAGCAGGCAAAAACAAGTGACTAATTCACCATAAATTTACATTGCATTTTGCCCCCCCCACCTATTGGGGGGGGGGGGTAATTTTCAAAAAACCAAAAACGCAATTTCCCTACATATTTAGAGGCTAAATTTTAAGTTCCTACTATGAATGAAGGGTTTGGCGAAATCCAGATACAAAGATACATATAAATGTCTGAATACATGAATAATTATTAATACTTTAATAATTGAAAAATCACCCACAAATATTTAAGAAAACTAAAAAGTTTTGTAAATACCTTTGTACTGAGACAAGTTATAGTTTCAACAGAGTTATATTGGTTTAAATAGACACGGAAATATCCATTAGATCCATTAGGTCTTCCAGTAACAAGGTCAGCGCCCTATAAAGACAAAAGTTGTAAAAACAGTGAAATTGGAGGCAGAAATGTAATACTCGCTATAAAAACCTTGGATGTTATTGTAGGTCACCAGACATCATTTTTTGTAATTTCTTGCCAATTTTTCAAGTTATTGAGGTAGAAAGGATAAGGTGAAATTTAGTAGTATAGGTGGTCCTTGAAAGACACCAGAGATCAATTGGGGATTAATTAGTATGTGAGGTTAACTTAGGTAGAAAAAGATGATAGTTTAGATGGTGCTGACCTTCATGGTCATTGGTGGTTTAGCAGAGGTCAATTTGTGGATAAAATGGCTTCTCCACACTTTTCTCATTGCCAGCTCTATTCATTGTTCTAGGGTTGGATCCCTGAACAACTTTTTCATACTGAAAGAATCTTGGGAAAGGTCTATGTCCAAAGATGGACACTAAAAGGCTGCTGCTGATGATGATGGTGATGACATCACAAGAGTTAACTTATTATAGTATATCAGTGTGTTCATGTGAAAAGTTAACTCAAGCATAAACTGTAATGATGTGTGAAAAGTTACTAGCTTAAGCCAACAATCTACCCTCAAGTATTTATTCCCTGTATACTTGCTTAAATGGAAAACTTCATGCATCAAGCAAAAATTAACTTTTAAGGCCTACCTAATTTATCCCCACATCTTCCTTCACCTGGAGATAATACCAATTTTCAGTGAGGATCCATATCTTACAGCAGTGGTTTTAAAACTTTGAAAACTCAAGGACCTCCTCTATGAAGAAAATATCCAGGTGGACCCCTATTTTCAGAATTCAGTTTCTAGACTAATCAATGAACTACAATAAAAGTAATTTTTGACCTTTAAAAATCACATTCATTTAAAATGAATTATATTTATTCGAATTCTAATACACAGTGCACATCTGT
This sequence comes from Thysanoteuthis rhombus, assembly GCA_963457665.1. Lineage (NCBI taxonomy): Eukaryota > Metazoa > Mollusca > Cephalopoda > Oegopsida > Thysanoteuthidae > Thysanoteuthis > Thysanoteuthis major. Next base: position 16,766,807 of record OY735201.1, read on the forward strand.
GTACAATAATTATGTTTTTTGATAACTGTGTGATGGATAATGCTGTTTCTCTGCCACAAGATTGCAATGTCAAGTTCAGGCGAAACAGTGCTGTGAACACACAAGCATTATTTGATGGACCTCCTGTTGTCTGCAGACCCATCTTACAGTATTATTCTTGGTACTTACATCTGGAGGGTTATTGATCGGTTGATATCCTCCTGCCGGTTTGGTCACATGTAAATAGTAGTAGTCACCTTAAATATAAAACAAAAAAAAAACTATACAAGAAAATTGCGGTCCAAATATGCAAGAGTTTGTCAACAACATCAAATATCTTGAAACAGATTGAGTTCAGTTATACATTGGTTATTTGTTGCTTTTATCACCTTTTGGTAGCTGTACCCTGCAGCCTTCCTCTGGTGTCTGGTGCTTCTAGTAACTCTCTGACATGGGTTAAGTGGATAAAAACACTGGCAAAGTTCCCTAAAAATCATGGGTTCAGTAAGAAAGCAGGTTGGCGCATCATGAGGAAGAATTGACAATGATGAGTTCGGAAATTCACAAGAAAGAAAATTAGTGTACCAATAAGAACATATCTCTGTGAATCAAATAGAGTGTTCTGTTCAACATTGCTGGAAGGTTAACAAGTGTGACGGACACCTGAAGAAGGCTGAAGGGTACAATGGCTGAAGCATTATATTAAGAACAAATGAAAATGAGAAAAATGATCTGAATGAATCAATGAACAATACCCTGTCTCAAAAATTCAGACTAAAATTTTAAGCTCAATCTTAAAATCTATAGAATCAAGAGAAGTATAAAGTTGTCTGGATTTCTTAAATGAAGCATTTTCATTATTAATTTTTTGACTAACATTTCTTACATTTTATTTTGCTGCTTTTTATCACAACACTTAAGTTGTTTCCACATTCTACAACAATTAAGCAAACAGCAAGGATCAGAAATGAGGATGAGAATCATTCTCTATCCTTGGGAGATCATCTGGTCAAGATAGTACCTTAGTGAATAAACCACAAAACTATCCAGCAGACACTATTCAAATTTAGTCTGACAGCTAAATTTTTCATTATTTGATTTTTAGTCTGCACCATGTAGATACACGTCCAAGCTCAAATGATGAAAAAAAAACATTTATTTTACACAAGTATTTATTTTTCAATGTAATCTCTTCCCTTGTTAATGCACTTAATTCAGTAGTGGATATTAATCACGTAGATTGAACATAATATAGTAGAAATTTCAGATCCAAATTCAGCTATTAAGTATGTGTCATACCATCGACTTATTGATACACCTTTGTATATTATTTGTTTAAAACTAATAATAACAAATGTGTTGTCCGAAATTTTGACACGTTTTTGTTATTAAATAATTCTTCTTGTACTATGACCTTAGTCTCTATTGTTTTTCATAACATTTAGGCTTGTTGATACTCAAGTCCTTTGACAGATAAATTTAGCATCTGATGAATAGCTTAAATCTAATCTATCTATATAATAAATGATATAACTTTTCTATTTGTTTTTCAGTCTGTAACATAGGACTCTTCCACTTAAATGCAACAATTTTGCTGATAAAAATATCTCCTACCAACTATTTAAAACAATAAACACTTTCACTTAGATTAGTTAAATCAATCTTTTATGAAACGTCAAATAAAATTGATTTGGTATAAACATTTATTTACACTATTAACAGCTTTACGTGAACCATCAAGTCTCAAATTGAGTGAATGTGAAGAAACCACTCAAGCTCCACACAAACATGTGTACATTTTGTTGCCAAATACATTACTGCCTCCAGTGTACATTTAGTTTCTTCTCTAGAAAAATAGAAATTCAAGTATATCAATGGATTTTTTCACAAGTAATAACTAATTTATGTATGATATTACTTACGCCATAATGTGTTCTTTTTAGTATTTTTTAATATAAATCCATGAGCCAGACCACCTTTGGGTAACATTTTGTATTTTTTGACTTGCTGGACATCTTTAGTTCACAGTTGGGCATGATAACCACTGTAGACTGATAGCTTTGTGGTAGTTACTATGATTTTAACCCTTACCCTATAACAGTTGTCTAGAACAATAAAAATGGCTGTCCAAATGAATTAAATCTTCTTGCAGATTCATGCACAATTGCCTCCCCTACATCATGCTTAAATGTCCACATCACATTATATCGCCATAATTTCATATCTGTTCACAAGATAACTCTCAAAGTTCTAGATGAATTTTATGAACTTTGGTGGGCTTGGGGACAATAGGCTACAGAAGAAGTTATTAGATTTTGGGTGGATCCATGCATAATGCATAGTTACATTCACATCACATGATATTGCCTCTGTTAGCCTTATTTTTTGAATACATATATGCACTCCTGAATGTACCCAATATCTCTAAGAGTTCTCAATGGATTGCAATTAAGTTTCATGAAATGAGGTCATTAATAGTTGGTAGAATTTAGGGGCAGATCATGGGATTACTTCTTGCTTGAGAGATATTTTTCCATTTTCTGTGATTCATACATATATACAATCCTGACTGTTCACTCAATATCTCCAGAAATTCACAATGGAATGCAATGAAGTTTTGTGGAATGCTGGGAAATCGCGATAGCAAAAATTGGTCTCATCTTGGAGCAGATCCAGGAATTATTCTCTGAATGATGGATATTTTTTCGTTTTATTTTCATATGCCAGCCCCTCTCCTTTCCTATCTTCTACTTAACTATTTAATTTTTTCTCACCTGTCCATTCCTACACTCTCATTAAACTACCTATTTTTCTCACCTCTACCTTCCTATACTCTTATTAAAGAATATAATTTTCTCTCCTACTCTCTCCCTTCCTACTTTCTTATCAATCTATGTAATTTTCTTTTCTCTTGTTACCCTTCCTACCCTGTCTGCTACACTAATAGTATCAGTAGCAGCCATTAACTGTGCTTTTAGTTGCACACTTATGATAGCCATCAGCATGACCTAGTAATGAATAAGAAGCAACTCACCTGGTAGAACTGCACCAGTAATTTTGGGTGTGCGAAACAAGGGCACCAAATCTGTCTCAACATTTTCTGTTTTAGGAAGTAGTAGATTTGACATTGGATCAAAAAGTTTCAGCATCTCTTTAGCAAGCTGCAATATTGAATGATAATCAGCATTGATAGTAATCAAGAAGGTTTCAACCGTCTCCTTGGATTTCATAAATCATTCTTGTATCGCATCTAAAAACATGTATTCTTGATTTTCAAGATAACTTGCTTTAATCTACGCTTACATGCACCTCCCCTCATTGGGGCTGAACAAACCCATGGGTAGAAACAGAGATTTTATAGAACTTCAATTCTATAATTGAAGGAGCACTAACACAAAACCACCCCATCCTCATCTACATCTGAGCAGAAGGGAGACAACTCAATCCCATCCTTTTGATGAAATTTAGAGATGTCTTCCTTTGGTTTGTCTTATCTGTCTTCCTTTGGTTTGTCTTATACTTAGCCTGTAGGTAACTTGGAGGTCAGCTCCCCTGCCCTATGTCAGTCCAGGGGTCAAGTAAGCCTAATTGATGAATTAGCAGCCCTTAGAGTATAGCCACTTCTCTTGCTTTGTAAATGCTGAAATTTTAACCACTAATTACACAGAAAAACTTTGTTGATTCTCTACCAACATATTCAATCAAAGAATTAGGAAATTTTTTCCTCTAACCTCAAACTTAATTGCTCTACGTCTAATACCATCTCATTTCATCAATTTGTTTTTTTCCTTTAAATCATCCAATAAAGTATCTTTATATATATGGTTAAAATGAAACCGAACAACTTACTAGCAGGTGGTAGCACCCCAATGGGCTATTCCAATAATATACTTACACAATTTGTTACTTAGCATTCCATGTTCGATCTTTCCACTCGCTCAACTACCTATATATATATATATACATATACATATATATATATATATATATATATATATATATATATATATATATATATATATATATATATATACACATATATATATATATATATATATATATATATACACATATATATATATATATATACATATATATATATATACATATATATATATATATACATATATATATATGTATATATATATATATATATATGTATATATATATATATATATATATATATATATATATATATATTTATATATATATATATATGTATATATATACAAGGATTTTTACTATAAATAGTTCTGTTTTTAAAAATCAGAGGCTTTATACAAAATGACTAAAATACCAATGTTTTGAGAAATTTTTGTTATTTTGTTATTCCTCTGTGGTAACTTATTATATTTCTGTGCTTTCATATATTTTTTTGGCTTTTATCAAACTTGTGTTTTATTATTTGCATCAAAAAGCTTCAAAATTTATCTTAAATAATGAAAATGTCTTTTCACAGAATGGTAACACCTATAAAACATTAAAAATTGATTAAAATAGTCAAAATATATTGATTAAAATTGTCTATAAAACATAACTAAATAAATTGAAAGAATCATTTTATAATTTTCTAAATGAAAGAACATTATTAAATGAATTAATTAGTATACAAAAATAGTACCTGTCAATATTGACATCTAAATGAATTAACTAAATAAGATTGATTGTCTATAAAGTATACACTACAAAACTATCCACTTGAATGTTTTACTCTCAAATCATAACATGAAAGATTAAGTAAAAATGATTAACTTACAGCAATGCCAACTTCTTTCGAATTGAAGTGTGAATGAACCCAATTGTCAGCATAATATTTCCGCTTATATTTAGTGGATGTCCCTGCTGCCCTGATGGATGAGTCATTGGTGTGGAAAGAATTGTCAATTACAACATAACCATCAAAGACCAAGCAGCAATCATTGACAGCTGGAGAAATTTAAAAAAGATGAAGTATTACTGATTATTGAGGAGAAATAATTAGTAAATCATTTAGTAACTATTGTTATAATATTTATCAACCCAAGAAAGATTTAGGGTCAAAGTAGCCAAAATGTCATCTATTTAAAAACAGTAGTACCTAGATTTATTTAGATATATGACCATTCTGCTTTGAACATTAGCTGTTGTTCAGGTGAAAGAAATGCTAATGTGTATATATATATATATATATATATATATATATATATATATATATATATATATATATATATATATATATATATATATATATATATACATATATATATATATATATATATATATATTGCGTTATTACACAGTGAATGTATCATTTGGTCTAGACAATGTAAATAGAATAAACAATTAAAGAAAATGGGGCAGCCTTTATTTATTATTATATTAAAATTCCTGAAGCAGTTCCATTTTCTTTAATTGGTTATTCTATTCATGTTGTCTATGCTAAATGATACATTCAATGTTTGATAATAGGAGATCCTCTCAAATTGAGTTTCAAAATAATATAATGCAATTTATTATTATTTCTGCCGGATGAAAAATCCATTTCCTAATAATATAATTGTCTGCATTGAAAGAAACAAATAGAGCAGGTATAGACAATGAACGAACAAAATGAGAATTTTGAGTGAAAGCAGTTATTTGGGCCTTTGTATTACTGGCAGCTGTTAATAATATATACATATGTATAAAAATAGATTACAAATATATGTATGCATATTTGAAGTTTGTATTTATTTATTTATAGAGGTTTCAATGCAGGAACGGGAACAATATTGAATATTAAATTTAAACATGAATATATCCAGCAACAAATTTAAACCTTTTTTCGTGTGAAAAATTCTTTCTGACTGGTATTGAACTTTATCAGTTACGGTTCAAAAAATTCAAAAATCAAACATTTTTCACTCCTTTGTAAAGTCCGATATGATATTTTTCTTTCCATTTATTTTGTTCATAAAACAATCAAAATTCAAAACTATTCTTTATTAACCTATTTATTTGAAAATATATTTTGTTGAATAATCTCCCCGTTGTAAATTTATATTATTCGATATCTCATTATATTTCATTATACTTTTTTTCTTTGTATCCTTGTACTCTTATTGATATTTTTTTACTAATATATATACATTTATATATATGTTTTATATAGTAGAAAGTAGATTTGCTACACAAACACATTTATGGTTCTGCCCTCTTTGGGTCTCTTCAGAATTTTTATTCTTTAAATATATTTCCATTTCTATTGCCATATGTTACTTATGTTTAACTGTAAAATATATTTATATATATTCACTTTTCTTTAAAAGATTTTATTGCTTTCGTGTCTTCATTTAGCCGACAACTCATCTCTTTTAATCAGGATGTTATATGAATTTTGGATGGTTATTATTTGATTTTTAAAATTTAAACTCAAATTGACCCCACTATATAGATCACTTGATATTGTAGCATGTTTTGATATAGACCGTAGCATGTTTTAATATAGACAGTGTTTTCTTTTTTCTTTTTAATTCTAATATATATTCAGATAAAGCTGTTCTATTTCCATACTCTTAATGATTTAATGAGGACCTATGATTATAAAATCTC
>OY735201.1:16778355-16780855 GCA_963457665.1 Thysanoteuthis rhombus
AAGCTACGACAATACCCAGAGGAGAAACCCTTACACTCTCTAACAAAAATACACCTGACTGCATACCACTCATAACTATCTTCCACAACACACTCCTACCTTGTCACATATAATCAATAAGAGATGGAATATACTTCACTCAAAACAGAACAGAAATATTCCTAGAACCATGTGGCATCGCTTATCGTAGACCCCAAAACATCAAAGATATGAATAGCAGTAACACTCAAATGAAGAAAGTCTCACACAACATCCTTAAAACAGCTATATTCTCCAACCCTGCAACAAAAGAAATAGTATATGCTGCAACCACCTTATGCACACCAACACCTTCACTAGCTCTACCACTAACAAGACTTTCTACACATACCATAATTCTAACTGTCAAAGGTAAAATGTTATATAACTCCTAGAGTATAATAGATGCAAATTATAATTCAGAGGCAAGTCTGGGTGTCAATTCAACATTAGACACAGAATCAAATCACCCAATTATCCAAACCTACACCCAGTAGAACTACACTTCTACACTCCCAGACATTATTCCAGCACAGATGCGAGATTCACAATCATTGAAAAAATAGAAAAAAACATACCTGCAAACACTAGAATGATATGAAGGTATGTGGATTAACAAACTTGAAACTCTCTCTCCCTTAACAGACTTAACACTAAATTTAACAACCCTCACCACACTAATCTCTAACATCATAATCTTCCCACTCATAACAACCCAACATCTACATCCTACCCACCTTCATGTATATCCAATATTGGGAACAAAGTCTCAAACCTACAGAAACCTATGTATGGCATTTCATTTGTACAGCTCAAATGTGTCTGTCTCTTCATGTTTTCCTTTTCATATGTATTATATCTATGTATTAGTATGCTTCTTTGTTCATACCTAAACACCTGTAGTATGCATAATGTTTTCAATACTTTTACATCTTCTCAACAAAATAACACAGTGGTTTTACATATTACACATGGATTCAGTAATGATCATATTATATGTCTAAAATATACAAAATAATTTGACTAAATAGCAAAAATGCACTGTAGAATTTGCATGGACCTTGTTATTACATTGATATTACAGTAATGTGAGGATTTGCATTCACCTTTTCATTAATGGACTGATCTATCTCTGTGACTGAACTACTCTATGTTTATAATCTATTGTGTTTTCAAACTGAATATAAGAGCTGTGAGTTCCAAACTGAGGCTGATTGGTGATGATATTGACAGCAGCATGTCCACTCAGATGGAGTAATAGTTAGCATGTCCGCCTCACATGCAGGGTTCAATTCCCGGTATGAGTGAAGAGTATGGAAAACTTTTCATTATGGATAAATTTTCCTTTGCATTCAGCAGCTCACTGAATATATCTTAAACTGTGTGAATAAATTGGGATCAGTGTCGCTCTCTCCCCTATTCGAAAGGATAGTAACATATAAAAGAGAAGCCTATGTAAAAATTGTCAGTATATTCATAGATGTCTTTCAGGACACAAGATGATCAAACCTGATCCTTAGTTCTTGTTGCTAAATTTACTGAAGTTATTTTATTTATGCCATTTTTATCAAATCCTTGCAAAGCATTTTTCTTCCTTCTTAACTCATACATTTTCATATTGTTTCATTTGTATAAATTTGTATTCTTTTCTTTGTGCAATTAGGTGCTTATTTAGTCAGAGTCTTTGTATAGGTAGAGTCATTCTGCATTTTCATTGGGCACTCTCACTACTCCCACTTCTTATTCGGCAGAGTTTCAAGTTTCACTCTGAGCTGAAGTCTCGTGTTTGCAAAAGGCACATTGAGAGGGAACCTTGGTCTGGAAAGAAGAAGTTCCAAAGCCATATTGTAAACAGGAGTGAGAGACACTAGTGATCCATGTGACAGTGAAGACACAGATCATTGGTGGAGTTACAGTTCAAGTAACCAGAAGTTATCTTATTACCATGTGTGACCTGAGACAAGAACACAAAATACAAGAATCTGCCAGTAAGGATTACACCTATGATATAGGTGGCACAGAAACCAGTAGATACAACAATTTTGCTGTCTAAAACCTGGGAAAGAAAATCTGTAATAAACTTATTGCCCCCTATAGAAATGGAGCTAAAACAATGTCTTTATGGAAATGAAACTAACACAATAAACAATTGATTTTACTTACCTTAAATTCTAATTCCTCCTGTCCAGTTGGACATTCAAAAGTGGCTTTAGTTACATTGGACTCATTCTGTTCACCCCAGCTCTTAAAGCAATAATTGTCAAGAATGTTTACTTCTGCAGTCTGAAGAGCTTGTAAAATGGTAGTCTGAACAACGGGATCAGGGAAGACATTTGTCTAAAATGTATAATGAGAATCTATTGAGTTTACAGGGATTTGGGAAAGTAAAATCATCAGTGAGGAATCCATATTCTGAATTTGAGAGTTAAGTGGTGCTTTGCAATTCAAATTTCAAAAACCTTACCTGATCACTTGAAGGTGG